>OX457029.1:49844749-50205142 GCA_949752745.1 Protula sp. h YS-2021 | reverse complement strand
AAGAAATAGAGAAAAAAGTTTTGAGACCGAAAAAGAAAGATTTTAATGTTATATATTCATAAATCAAGTTTTTTTCAGATTTTAAATGCATTCGTGTTAGTGACTACAAAATATATGATACAAGTAGAGCCATACATATATGATGAATACATTACGTGGCAAAAAAAATTAAATGTTCTGAATTAACCAGTTCGTACTACAGATACCCCAGGGCAGAAAAACTTTAGCCCCCCCCCCCCCCAAGGGGCCCTAGTCTGATCAGGAACGGTTCTGCATGAGAACCAAATATCAGTACTTATCAGGTCAGACTGATACGCGCATTACTATTCATTCACAATCGGGGAGGGGGGGGAGGGGTGGGGAGAGGTCGTTCGAGGCTGACTGCATACACCCCCCCTTCGTTGACGTACGAAACTATACGTGCACGCTAATGAATACATTCGACGACGTGTTTTTTAAAACTCGAATTGAATTGAAAGTGCCAAGTCAAAAGCCAGCGTATCATTACAGATGTGTATCTGTAACATTTATAAGCTTTCTTTCTCTCCTTTCTTTTAAGGTTCATATTACTTTCACAGTTTGCTTTGCATTTAATAGGACAAGGTTTGTGAAAAGTCCGTCACTACGTGCAGTCAACTCCCTCGACATTCTACAAACATTTTTTTTTAATTTAATTTTCAAAAATTAAACCAAACTAAGGATGTAAGAAAGGGCAGAAAAGAGAGAAAAGATGGAGAGGAACAAGACCAGGCTTTGTTGTGTTAGTTGTGTTAATAGCATTAAGGTACCCTGTCACGAAATTTTAAAAAAAAAATAGAAGTGCTTACCTTTGGGTTTGTTGGAGTTTTTTCTTTTAATACAGACAATGGCAATCACTATGACAATTACTACCAAGGCAACAATAATAAAAGCTGCAATGATGCCCGCTATATTTGTCGCTACAAAGAAAACAGAAATGAAAGCAATAGTTAACGACCAATCGATTCAATCTCACGGCATTAGTGGCGGGGGATTGGATGTACTCAGAAAGAGAGCTTAGTTAATACTGTGAGCTGTATGCGGATAAGGAGCAGGGACGAGGAGGGACACGGTGCGACGGGAGGGGGTGGGGCGGGGGAAGGGGGAGTCGTGACGTGCATAGCTAACAACACTGCACACACATGGTACTGCAGTTGGGATCGAGGCAGGGCTTGAAAATGCAAACCCAAGCACTAGGCAACAAGAACCAGGATGATGCAAGTCCCCTGATATTTCCGGTCACGTGTGACCTAACGTGTCCAATGAAAAACCGAAGAACCTGAGAAAATTGCGATGGGGGACGCTGTCACGCACGTAAATCACTAGGAAAAAATCTGCTCCACGGTAAAATGCAAGCTATAGCACCGGCGTCTGAACCTCTAAATCTCCTTTCAGAACTAACGTGGAACTGCAGGATTTTCAAAACAATTTCACAAGGAACTGCATAAGCTCAGCTTTGTCGCCTCACTCAAATGCACGGGCTTGGATTTTTTAGCTTTTACGCTGTTCCTTACGTTGGCGTGTGGGCGCATCATTTTCTCACATTTATGAAGCATTTGGGTATTGATGCCACCATGACAACAATCACTATGGCGACAACCGCTAAGACAACCACCAACCCAACTGTCCATCGGAAAGCTGCAAGCAAAACAACATCTGGATCAACTCTTCAATTTGTCACGGACTTAATGCGACGTGTGACGTCATCCTGAGGCCTCTCTTGTATTCTTAGACACTTTCCAGCCTGCTGCAGGTTGGAGCGATAAATAAGTTCACCTACAGTATAACACGAATGCTTAGATAAGATTGTCTGCTGGTGCCACTGTGCACCAAATGTGTTTACAGATAGGGGAAACGATAGAGAAAATATCTCAAGTGGATAGAGATGCTGTTTGTTGAATGACGGAGAACTAGAGCGAGTTCGTTTGAAGATTTTTTTGTGGAACCACTTTCGGTTCTTTCAGAGGTGAACCTTAACATCCACCTGAAGCAAAACAAAAATTTCACACACAGAAGTATTATTTGAAGGCAAGTTGGTACCGACCCTACCTGACTTGTTTACATGCCATTACAGCTACACATCCACATCTTTCCACACTATTCTAACCGCAAAATATTAATTTACATAGTTGAGGTGACCTACATGAGGCAAATTCGAAACGATGACAACATAAGCAAAAAGCTTCCGCTTGGTATCGCTGACGCATGCGCACTGGCACGGAACGGATCGATATGAGCATATGCGCCATGCGGGCATCAAAGCACACCCACTTCGATGATCCGTCCCGAAGTACCAACACTGTTTCCTGGATACCACTTCATGGCCCACAGATCTTTCTCCAGGATTACTCCTCAGCAACAACAAGTTTATATACAGGCGGAAATGACATATGACATGGCGCTTGATGATCTGACCTATATCGTACGCCAACATATTGAGGCCAATATTTTCTTGACCACATAGCTTGAAGAAACCTTCACCACTTGTTCCTACATAACCGTATTAGTTACCGTGTGTGCGTGTTTTTTTTTTTGTTTTTTTTGTTTTGTTTTTTTGTTTTTTGTTTTTTGTTTTTTGTTTTTGTTTTGTTTTCAAGGTCAACAGCTATAGGGTCTTGTGCTGCAGACTAAACCTCAAGTATGATAATTATATTTTCATAAGCTAAAAACTCTGACACTTGAAAAGTGCAAAAATCTCAAGACTTTGTTTCAAACAACAGTGAAATCAACAACTGTTTCAACAACCTTTTCTTTTGTGTCAAAAAAGCGTACATTTGGAACGGCCACTTGAAGCGGCACCTGTTAATCCGCAGTAAGTTTTATAAACTTCAAGCCTGTGCACCAGTACACAAAGGACACAAAACCCAAGCGAGTCTCTCCTACAAACAAAACTAAACCTCTTCACCATCTTGATTTCGGACTATCGATGTTATTCTACGTTCTCGACTTCGTTGCTTAGCAACCGATTGAAAGGGCTGTGCGTGAAAAAGACTTGGCCACAGAAGTGCCAGTGAAGGCACTGCAGAAGACCATCAAAACCAGCGATTGAAAAAGGTTCTAGACATACATAAAACCTCGGAGCGGCTTGAAAATCCTTTCTAATCAAACCTCGCCAAGGTTAAACTCGTGAACACTTGTAAACCACGCCTTCGTTTGTACAGAAGCCGAAGATCTCCCGCGAGCACAAGTTGTTATGTCTAAAAGTTAATCTTACCAGGAACGAAGCAATTTTCAACAACGCTGATAAGGAACGTCACTCGACACAGAACAGAAAGCAGCACGTCACAACCTTGGTGGGGTCACGTGATGGACACGAGGCAGAAACCCTTATGGCTGACAGCCCACTTACTCCACAGTAATGATATCTTCACAAGCATATATTACATGTACATACACTTTACTTTGCAGAAATTTAACGCCGCACAACTAAGTTCTTTCAAACTTTACAGTCAAGTTCTTTTTATTTGCGAAAAAAATTTTTTTTTCGGTTTTGCATTTTATTTATTCAAAGATTTATATCTTTTTTATTAAACAATTCTTGAAAGATTTTATCGGTGCAGCATTTGTCAGAAACTACAAACTGTTATTATTATACATTTGAAAAACAAACTAAAACATTCTTCAAAAGTTAAATTTGGGTTCAATGCTTTTAAGCAAATACTTACAGCCGGTTTTTGGATCTTTCGGTTTATTTGTAGGCTGAGGCGTGGGTACGGGCGTGGTTGCGGCTTCTGTAACAACAAAAAAGAAGAAAATCAACACGTCGCAATGTCTTCATTGACCGCTGAAACGATGTGGTATGGTCAATGTTTTCACGTGGTTTACAGCCACGTTAAGTCAGCGACCAATATGATCCTTTCGAGCGTGTACATTCAAGGTTTTACATGGAGAAAATAATGTGAAGTACTTGCCAACCAACGAACGCCCCATATATATATATATATATATATATTCCCCTATTCCCCCAAAAAACAGGGTGACCAAGTCTGCAGAAGTACTGAACGAACTGCTACCAAATCTCTGGTAACTGTTTTGACAACTTTACAAAATTTCGGAAATACTGACGCCTCTTCGGCAAGGTTCTGTTTTTATAACTGTCACAGTATGTTATCTTTTATCAATAAATCATGCATTCTGCCATCTTCCATCATCATCAATATGCACCATCTTTATCGCAGCGAGTCACGTGATTGTTTTTTTTTTAGATTTTGAACTAAAAATAACCTGAAAATGAAACACAGAATAGAGCCAAATGATAAGATATATCATTGTACCTTTTTGAGTGGACCTGCACAGGCTCTGGAGGAAAAATAATGACGGGAAATTGCATAATGCTGTTAGCTGAGGACAACGCACAAACTGATTCTATTTTGGTCGATTATTGCGATCCGTAAAACTCGCAAAGCAACAATGTTTTTTTTTCTTGAGCACAGAAAGAATAACAAAGAAAAAAGACTTGAAGGACGAGAGAAGGAGAGAGAACAGACCGAACAAAGAACAAGTAACATACAGCGCAAATGTGCATCATATTCAAGTGAGGTGCCACCCCCACGTTAGGCTAAATCAGTTCCAGCTAGTGTTCATACATCACCTTTCGCTGCCACGCAAATCATTTTTTCATGTTCATATTCCCAGCATATAAATCCCATTTATTCCTATTTCTCGCATTTCTCGCATGACTGACTTTGACCCAAACTCACTTTGAAATTTTTCACAAGTTTTTTTTTTTTTATTTATTTATTTTTTTTTTTTGTATGGCAACCGATATGCATTTCCTTATGCAAGATGAAACGGAGTGTGACCTGGGTTGGAGCGCAGTTAGGTCAGAACCATACAAAAGCATTTCGTTTCATATATTACTGTGCTCTCTGTCATGTTCTGAAATTGGTGAAAAAAAAATGTACTGCATGAATAAATTTCCAGACAGAAAAAAACGAACTTTTTTTGTTCCAAAAAAATCAATGGGTACCTTGTGAGCTTTTAATCGTACTTTATGAATAATATTCGAAAGAACAGAGATTGACATTTTACAATGGTGAGGTAGGAATGTATCTGCGTTTAAACGGACAGTTGGACAGACAACGCGGAGTGATCTAGTGGGTGGGGGTAGGGAAGGCGGGCTCCATTTATCCACACCTAAAACACTGTATAGTTAATTACGTATTTGAATTAGTGAGTAATGTCCTGAGGAGTGCGGGGGTAAGGGGGTGTGTAACAAAAAGCTTGTCAACAAAAGCTTTTTGTTACAATAAAAGCTTGACAGTCCAAATTAAGGTTTAAAAAGCAAACTCCTTCCGGTACTTTGGTGCTTTTATGTTTTTTTTTTAACTTTTCATTTCTTTTTTAAGAGACTGGTGATTCACCCAACTGAAGCAATCAGAGCAAAGGTCAATCCCCTGCTTACCACCCCTAGCCGGATTCGAAGCCAGGACGTCAAGAATACTAGGCCAACGCTTCAACTAAATGAACCTTTTGGTATAGAGTACTCAATATTATATCTGTAATGTCTCCAGTTTTTATTTTGTTGGTGAATTCGCAATTTAATTGTTTTCCTTTTTTTAAACAGCCATATTTGACTTTGTTTAATCTCAAAATGACATATGGATGTTGTTAGCACAGTGCATTAGGCCGGGCACGAAACGAAGGAATTTTTCCGACAAAGTGTTTTGCATCGAGAAGATAAACAGTACTACACGTAGTCTAAACTATGTAACCCAATTTTATCTAAAAACCTAAAAAAATATCAGCCAAGGGCGAACAGTCTGGAAGATATCACGGCTGAATTCTCAGCAAAGGCAATCTTACGTTAAAAGTCAATTAGACAAAACATAAATACTTCCTCAGCAACGCTGCTAAATGATCCAGCAAAATACCACCTTTGTTTATGAGCTTATACCTTTTTTTGTGTCGCTTTTTTTAAATTACCTTTTTTTCAGAATTTAATATCCTAGTTGAAATATACATATGCATATTTCTGAACTGATCTGACTTAATTTCTCGGGAAAAGGTTTTTTTATAATACTAAGTAAAATTGGTCTCTCCTACTTATATTTTTGAAACTAAAAAAATGAAGGTGAACGTTTAGCACTCACTTCATCTTTTGGGAATTGGACCATGTGACACTGCGACATTTGGCCATTTTTTTTTTTCAACACTAGCCTGGAAGAAGACCACCCACGGTATAACCATATCAAATTTGAAACTACTCTTAGCCAAACCTGAGGAACTTAAGGGTTTTAAAAATCGACTTTTGAAAGTTTTTTAATACACAAAAATAGGCTTCGTTGAAGAACGTAAGCCGAGCAACAGTCAATAAAATATAAGATCGGTCGGAAGTCTTCGGTGTTCTGAAAATCCACCTCTGAAGTATCCTGTGAATAATGGACTACAATACCGAAAACACCCGAGAAAACCCCAAGAGATGTGGCACTTAATGAACAGACACAAACACGCGTGCGGATATCGGACAAAAAGTGATAACACAACCCCACAAAATGATCGTCTGCTTAAAAACAGATATGACATTGCCTGGAAAATATCTAATCCACTCTTACTGAATGACCAGATATACAAGATCATTTACTCAGGCTCTGCCGGTCGTCAGTGCGTTTTACGCTTTTACATTGTTTGTTTTGATTTTTTTTTATTTCTTTTGTTGTGAGTTTTTGCCAACGCGATGATCACTCGTTGATAAGACACTCGTCTTCCGCCTTCATTATCAACACTGGGAAACTTCTAAATATCGCCAGACGCTGGATCCTACCATTGTTAACAAGAGCCAACAGCACTAAAACATTGAAGAGGTAAAAGGAAAGCAAACCAGATCGATACGGCGAAAATTGACCTGTCTAAGGAAAATTGGTATATACGACTCAGCCGCTGGCTAAATATGTTTCATATCAGTTTGAATTTATGAAGGAGGATGAGAATTTAATGTCTTAAGTGGAATTCTCTCTCTCTCTCTTTCTCTCTCTGTCTCAGCATGAACTGAAGGGATCACTGCATTCAAATTACATAAGTGCCTGGACAAAATGCAGAGCAACATTTTTCTTGTGTTTTTTTGTAAACTTTAAAGCATGACCTTTGATCGGAATTCGGAATTGTGTTTTATTTATGGAGTAGCAATGGAGTTATGAACATGTCGAATAAATAAATTCAGCAACCGAACGATCAGTTGAAGAAACTTAATCCACAAGGCATTTAGTGTCTATGTAAATGAGTGTCGACTTTTTGCCAACAGGGTGAACGGTAACCTGATGTCATTGACCTTTGATATCATTTTGGAATTTTTATCAAAGTTTGTTTGAACATTCCAAGGGCAAGCTTTTTTTATGGCGCCATACAGGTAGAATTGCAACCGCCTTTTCTTAATGGAGTTAAAAATAGACAGAACATGAGCATTTACATAACAAAAATCACAAAGTACACGGCAAAAAGAGTCGCCCTGTCTTTTTTCTGGCAGACCTTCGAAACAAAATGAAAATTTCCATAGAAACTTGAAAATGACGGTTAAACTGCAGCTAATGAGCGAAAAAAAGTAAGAAACAAGAATATCAATCTGGGTAGCATATTATTCACGGTCTACTCACGCAACACCTTGTACCTCTCCTAACTACTATCTACAGCGGCTTCAAACCAAAACCTCAATCAGTTACCTTTCAATTTAAACACACCAGTACTATGCTTATTTGGACGCTAACTAAGCAGTGTCAATGACCATTCTCTGCTGTGCTTGGCAGGGGTAAACAACAATGTCACACACGCTCCTTACGCCCGGGGGTTCTCCTACTCCACGCTTATTAGTACAATCGCACTGATTTAACAAAGGCATTTGACATCATTTTTCGCCACAGGTCTCGCGTTATTTCTACGGCAGATGAACAGAGCCAAGTATCGTGATGACGCAATATTATGCGGGCATTGCTCGTGTTATTATTTTGTTCTCTCACACCTGCTATATTAAGCAGCTTTCCACCGCCGTTTTTAAAAAGAAATCTCTGTAAAACACTAAATGCCCGACAGTCTCTTTCCTTAAAAAGACAGGAGTGAATCGATATTTTGATTGAAACAAAGCCATGCTAAGTAAAGAATCATAATGCCATTTCTGATTGGCAGTTATTTATACGTTTATGAAAAATACTTTATTGCACTGGCGATATTGCTTTTCTGATAATTAATAAATTCACCGTTACATCTACATCTTTATATCAAAGTTCAAAATATAATTTTTCAATTCAAAAAATTAATTTTTACGAGTAATTAATGTCCATATAATGCATTCAGAGATATACTTTGAATTAAAATTTTCAAACAAATGCATCACTTTTTTATTGCACATTTTGAGACAACAACTATTTCTGGAGCTCCCTTGTATGCGTGTAGCAGAACAGAACAGCATAAACTGAGAGAAAACGTTTATATTTTGGGAAAGAACAGAAGCAGAAATTTTTCAGAAACTAAGCACAAAACGATGAGCTTCGTGAAATAAGTTTTGAAGAACACACACACACAGGGATAGCTGCAAGAAAGAAACGCTGAAATGTAAAATCACAAAAGCAAAGATTTTTTAGGTTTGCAGAACAATAAGCATTGTGCGAAAAGCGGAAAGATGCACATTTTCGGCACGCTTGGAAAGAATGGTCTCCGCGGAATCGGTTCATTTCCAGGATCTGCATGACATCTCTGTTAATAAGAATGCGCGCCGTTTAGTGCAAATTATTGTTACTATTATTATTATTAATTAACAGAAATTGAAGTACAATGCAATGAGAAGCAAGGATCAAGTAAAGCTATTTTCTTGTAATATTTGGCTGCTACTTGAACTACGCAATACCGTATATGTACACGGCACAAGCTGCCAACCACTCCCCCCCCCCCCCCCCAACCATTTCCTTCAGTGATTTTACGCGCATTTTACACTCCCAATCATATCTACGGCCCTCACTAGTTTTTAATGGTCAGTGTTTCCTGATTTAATACAAGCAAAGATGTCAACACACAGCAGCTCTGATTATAATAGAAGCCAAACGAGAGTGCACGCTCGGAATTTTCCGGACATTTCCCTTATGTACAGCGATTCCGTGATTAAAGTGAAAACAGGGATTTTCTTTACGCCTGACTTTTTTTCATTTAAGTCACACCCGCCAACCCGTCTTCTGCCAGAATCACACAACTATTCCAAAAATATCTAGTTCAATTACAAGTTGAGTGTTCTTTTCACTTCACTTTGTCCACGAAAATCAAGTTTTCTCATACCAGTAAACAGGTAAGTAAGTATCAATATATAATTACGTTAATTCCGTATCTTGTTTTTTTTTTTAATGTCTGAAAATCCCTGAGTCACAACGAGGAATAGCCAGGACAGTTTTGCCAATAACTGACTGATTTAATTCTGCTGAAGTCTGATTTTGACATTCAGCAGGGCAGTGCAATACAGAATCTTGTAGCATTCCCTAAAGTATTGTACTTCATACGATAAAAATCAGCCCAACATCTTAGCAAATATTATTTGTAAAGATCTTCGGCGTGTAAATGAAATAAAACGTTGCCAAAACTTCCACTGGGAGTAGGAGCCTTCTAGACCGTCTGTCAAAATCTACGGGAGACGTGTTACAGATTGTTTCATATTAGTAAGTTTTTTCTGGACAATTCGACTGTCGAGGAGTTGCGCGGATAAAAATTATGACGTAAGCAAAAGCCGGGGAGCATGTGGTTGCTCAGTGCCACGCTTTACCTATCACTTCGACCGCTTTCATGGGCTTGGTAGTTTTTTTGCGTTTAGCTTTTGTCGGTTTTTGTGTAGCCACTGCCTCTGTTGTCTCAGGTTCATAGACCTCTGGTTGTGTTGTTATAATTCTATCATCTGAAAATGAGGAATTGCCAATATGTTTAGTAGCAAAACCAATAAGAGAAAACAAAGAGAGTATGCATCTTGAAATCTTAAGCACTACACCTTACAGGACAGTTCGGTTAGCAGAAGAATAGAGCAGCCATTCGTCCGCGGCCGTTAGTCTGTAAGTCTTGTTTTTTTTTACAAACAAAACATATAAAGAACTAGAGCGGCCAGTGCACACAAAACATAAGAGTGCAGGCTTATATTACAAACTTTCAATCGATACCTACTTAAGTTTCTTGTTTTTGTGAACAAAAACAAATGTCTCCCCGACAAAACCCATGACCCCCCCCCCTCCCCCCCAAACTGAAACAAAATATTCATTTCTGCAAACATAACCTTCATTCATTGTAAAAATCTTAAAATAAACCAAACAGACGGTTGTCACTAAAACAGATATAAATGAGCATCTTTTTTCATCGGAGTCTGAAAGGTGGTCGCTAAAACGGGTTTTACTGTAGGCCCCTCTTATCCAGATCTGAAGTTGGTCACTATAGCAGTTTTACTGTACGTTACATTTTTATCCGGGTCTGGAAGGTGGTCAAGACAGGCAGGTTTTACCGTACGTCTTTTTACCTGAATGTGGAAGGGGTCACGACAAACGGTTCTTACCTTACATCTTTTTATCCGGGTCTTGAAGATGGTCGGGATTTTTTTTTTGTAACCATCATCCTCCACCCCCCCCCCCCCACCCCCGCCCCCCAGCTATTTACTGTAGGTCCGACTATAAACACAACCCTAACCCTTTTACCCAAGGCAACGGTAACAGTCTGTACCCTAACTGTAGTTATAGCATGATAGACTACCTTGTCTTCGCACATTCCCATCGGCCAAATAGCACTAGGAAGGCATTCTTCATAACTGCGCATCAGAGATGACGCACCTCGGTGGGAGAAGGGGGAGGCATTTCGTAGGCAAAATGGTGAGCTGCTCCTCATAACACAAGATATCAGACGACCCAATTTATAGCGAAAAATGCTTCTGCACACAATGCTAATCGATACAGCATGGCTCCTATATATAGCACATCTTCGCAAGCTAATCAAGTATGCGGCGAAAAAAAAATCAATAGCTAGAGCTGCTTAGAGCTATAATACCACAATAGCATTCCATGACCTCGTAGATAACGACTCCATCATGCACCGCAACTGACACTGACCCCTGACTGAGTGGTATGTTACGTAACAACCACAGATGAGAAATGCACAAAAAGCTCAATTTCAGGCAATAACAAATAGCAATGGACCGACAATAATGCTGTTACTGTTTTTAAAGCTTTCTGAAGAATGCAGGAACACTAGAAAATCTTCGGAAAAATCTTCCGAAATCCCCAGCGCAGTTAACACCCATGCATAGATAACACAGCAGCCAAAAATGGGGAGGTTGGGGTGGGGGGGGGGGGGGGGGGAGGCTGTTGACGTTATGCACCTTTCTTGATTTTCTATACGAATTCAATAATGTTTAATAAAACCGTGTGACCTATCCGAGGAATAAATACACCGAATTTAAAGTCGATCCGACTTTCCGATGTCGAGATATTTTGCTTAAGAACAGATAACTTTTTACCTGTCAAAAGTTGAAACAGTCGTCTGACTGAACCAAGGAATATCCATATAAAATTTTAAGTCGATATGACTCTCCGCTATCGAGATATTATGCATAAAAGATCTGGTTCAAAATATACACATTTTACGCGGTGACGTCATACGCCGCTTTCGTTCGTTCTACTCGTGAAAAATATTTAGAGTTTCTTTCGGACCTACCAAGCAATAATCCATAGTTTCAGTTTTCTCCGGCGTCCAGCAGCTGAGAAATTTCGCACACAAGATTGTTACAAAATGACGTCATACACCCGCCCTAATCACGTGACACGCCAAAAATTGATGGAACAGTCCGGCTGACCTAAGGAATATTCATATAAAATTTGAAGTCGATAGAACTTTCCGTTATCGAGATATTTTGCACACAAGACCTTGTTTATAAAATAAAACCTATTTTACGTGATGACGTCATACGCCGCATTCGTTCGTTCTACTTGCAAAAAAATTCTATAGAGTCTTTCGGACCTAACAAGCAACAATCCTACCAAGTTTCAACTTTCTCCGATGTTCAGCAGCTGAGAAATTTGGCACATAAGATTTTTACGTAATGACGTCATGCACCTGCCCTAATCAGGTGACATGCGTAAAAAGTTGACAAAACCGTCCGACTGACCCAAAGAATATCTATGTAAAATTTGAAGTCGATAGAACTTTCCGTTATCGAGATATTTTGCACACAAGACCTTGTTTATAATATATACATATTTTACGTGATGACGTCATACGCCGCATTCGTTCGTTCTACTCGCGAAAAAAATATATAGAGTTTTTCGGACCAACCAAGCAACAATCCCACCACGTTTCAACTTTCTCCGATGTTCAGCGGCTGAGAAATTTCGCACACAAGATTTTTACGTAATGACGTCATACGCCTGCCTTAATCCCCTGACATGCGCTAAAAATTGATAGAACCCGCCGACTGACCCAAGGAATATTGATATAAAATTTGAAGTCGATAGGACTTTCCGTTATCGAGATATTTTGCACACAAGATCTTGTTCAAAATATATACATATTCTGCGTGATGACGTCATACGCCGCATTCGTTCGTTCTACTCGCGAAAAAAAATCTACAGAGTCTTTCGGACCAACCAAGCAACAATCCCACCAAGTTTCAACTTTCTCCGATGTTCAGCGGCTGAGAAATTTCGCACACAAGATTTTTACGTAATGACGTCATACGCTTGCCCTAATCACGTGACATGCGTCAAAAGTTGATAGAACCGTCCGACCTTACCAAGGAATAATTCGATCAAGTTTGAAGTCGATCCGACGTTTCGTTCTCGAGATATCTTGCACACAACACTTTGTTCACAACAGACTGACACACACACACACACACACATATATACAGCTACGTCGGGAAACGAACGACGAATCGCGATTTCTTCTCCAACTCGCGAAATGTACGCCAAAAATCTAACTTCGTTATTAGGGACTTTTCAGACATAAATTGTATATGAAAATCTCGGTAGATTTTTTTTACATTCAATTCCGAAAGCAAAAATATATAAAAGACAACAGATTAAGAGAAATTTAACAAAGCATGAACCCTGCGAAACGGAATATTTTGTTTACATAATTTGCATATTTTACACCATTTTATGATATCTGCAACTATAAGTTTGCTGTGAAACGAGACTGTGTAAAAAATGTAAACAAACCGATTTTGTTTATAAACAAAGGCCACGTGCTTTCTGTAAAAGGGTATTAGGGAAACACTAAATAAAAGCCAAACAAGCGTAGAGTTTGTTTTCTTTTATTTACACCATAACCCCCCCTGTAATATTTATTTTCTTTCATTTCTATACATAAACTATTTAACATTAATTGAAGAGTTACAAAATATTGAAGAGCAGTACAAAAGATATTCAAACAGATGAATGTTTAAAAACATAGATTTATATTATACAGATGAAATGTTTAAAAACAAAATACAGATTTATACAGATGAATGTTTAAAAACAAAACTCTTTTAAAATAAAAACAAAATACAGGAAAAATAATACAACAAAATCCTTTACTGATATAACCGTGATGTGTAAATAACCAACTCTATCTTATTTTCAAGCTCAGTGTTATGTGCACTACTTAAAATTTAATGATTGGCCGAAAAAAACGTGAGGCAATGAGATATAAACCACATAAAAGCTTCCTAAAGAAAACAAAATACACAGCTGAAACTTTCAAACTAACATGCGAAATGTACGTACACAACCATGCACAAAATTTGCAAGTTTAGAGACCCTGCAACACAACTTGGGTGTACTACCCCATCTCGTGACGTTCATAAATTTAAAGTCGGTGACTTCGTATGAGAAAAATGAACTGAAAATAACACAGTTAAAACTTTCAAAATGACATGCAAAATGTACGTACAAAACCATGCGAAATGTGCGAACACCAAAATTTTTTAATCACGGAAATATCGGCAAATTTCCAAGTTTTGAGACCCTGTCACGTTTGCGCGTACGCCCTTCTCGCGACGTTCATAAATTTAAAGTCGGTCACTTCGTATAAGAACAGTGAACTGCAAATAACAGGTAAAACTTTCGAACTGACAAGCGAAATGCACGTTTATACACAATCATGCGAAATGAACGTATAAACAACCATGAATATGACACGGTCTCAAACTTTTGAAACTTTTACCGATGTTTCTGTAAATAAAAACATTTTGGTGTTCGCACATTTTGCATGGTTGTGTACGTACTAAA
Organism: Protula sp. h YS-2021; assembly: GCA_949752745.1. Taxonomy (NCBI): domain Eukaryota; kingdom Metazoa; phylum Annelida; class Polychaeta; order Sabellida; family Serpulidae; genus Protula; species Protula sp. h YS-2021. The sequence goes on along the minus strand of OX457029.1, from coordinate 50,190,914 downwards.
GTCGGTGCCTTCGTATAAGAAAAGTGAACTGCAAATAACACAATTAAAACTTTCAAACTGACATGCGAAATGTACGCACACAACCATGCGAAATGTGCGAACACCAAAATGTTCTTACTCACAGAAACATCAGCAAAATTTGTAAGTTTTGAGACTCTATCACATATTATTTACTCGTACTACCCAATCTCGCAACGTTCATAAACTTTGAAATTGGCCACTCCGAACAGAGAACTTTCGAACTGACAAGCGAAATGTACGCTAATACACAACCATGCAAAATGTAGTGCAACCACGCGAAATCTACGACCCAAGTATTTCTTTTTTAAATACATCGGCAAACTTGGCAGCTTTTGTGACCCTGTCACAAGAAACTTATCCGTACTACCCATCACCGCCACTTTCATAAATTTACAGTCTGTCACTTTATACGAGAAAAATCAAATGCAAATAACACACTGAAACCTGATACGCGAGCGCACAGAGCCAAGCGAAATGTACGAACCAAAAAACTTCTTAATACCTCGGCAAATGTGGCAGGTTTTGAGATCCCGTTACATGAAAATTGCCCGTACTACCCAGCCCCGTGACGTTCACAAATTAAAAGTCGGTCACTTCGTATAAGAACAGTGAACTGCATGGAAAAACTGATACAAAAAAAAAAAAACTCCCCGCACTTGTGTAAACCAAAACAGAATCCCACAAACATGACATCACAGCGAAATGTCCCCAAAACAGTTTCTTTTTTTTTTCACGGATCTGAAGCTTCATCCGCCTTTTTATTTTTCTTGTAAAAATTTGAAAGGTATGCCCGCAACTGAACTTTGTCCCTGTGTCCTAAAATATCACATGCGAAATGTACGTCAACAACCATGTATGTAACAGGGTCTCAAACATCGAAAATTTTGCCGATGTTTCTGTGAATTAGAACAGTTTGGTATTCGCACATTTCGCATGGTTTTCTATGTACCAAAGTCTGTCACTTGGTGTGAGAAAAGTGACCTGTAATTAACGCAGTTAAAGCTTTCGAACTGACAAGCCAAATGTACGTACACAACCATGCGAAATGTGCGAACACCAAAATGTTCTTACTCACAGAAACATCAGCAAAATTTGTAAGTTTTGAGACCCTGCCACATATCATTTTCTCGTACTACATCATCTCGCAACGCTCATAAATTTAAAGTCGGCCACTTCTTATAGGAGCAGTGAACTGCAAATAACACAGCTAATGCTTTCGAACTGACAAGCGAAATGTACGCACACATCAACAACCATGCGAAATGTAGTGCAACCACGCGAAATCTACGACGCAAGTATTTCTTTTTTAAATACATCGGCAAACTTGGCAGCTTTTGTGACCCTGTCACATGAAACTTATCCGTACTACCCATCACCGCCACTTTCATAAATTTACACTCGGTCACTTTATACGAGAAAAATCAAATGCAAATAACACACTGAAACCTGATACGCGAACGCACAGAGCCATGCGAAATGTACGAACCAATAAACTTCTTAATACCTCGGCAAATGTGGCAGGTTTTGAGACCCCGTTACATGAAAATTGCCCTTACTACCCAGCCCCGTGACGTTCACAAATTAAAAGTCGGTCACTTCGTATAAGAACAGTGAACTGCATGGAAAAACTGATACAAAAAAAAAAAAACTCCCCGCACTTGTGTAAACCAAAACAGAATCCCACAAACATGACATCACAGCGAAATGTCCCCAAAACAGTTTCTTTTTTTTTCACGGATCTGAAGCTTCATCCGCCTTTTTATTTTTCTTGTAAAAATTTGAAAGGTATGCCCGCAACTGAACTTTGTCCCTGTGTCCTAAAATATCACATGCGAAATGTACGTCAACAACCATGTATGTAACAGGGTCTCAAACATCGAAAATTTTGCCGCTGTTTCTTTGAATTAGAACAGTTTGGTATTCGCACATTTCGCATGGTTTTGTACGTACCAAAGTCTGTCACTTGGTGTGAGAAAAGTGACCTGCAATTAACGCAGTTAAAGCTTTCGAATTGACAAGCCAAATGTACGTACACAACCATGCGAAATGTGCGAACACCAAAATGTTCTTACTCACAGAAACATCAGCAAAATTTGTAAGTTTTGAGACCCTGCCACATATCATTTTCTCGTACTACATCATCTCGCAACGCTCATAAATTTAAAGTCGGCCACTTCTTATAGGAGCAGTGAACTGCAAATAACACAGCTAATACTTTCGAACTGACAAGCGAAATGTGCGCACACATCTACAACCATGCGAAATGTAGTGCAACCACGCGAAATCTACGACCCCAGTATTTCTTTTTTAAATACATCGGCAAACTTGGCAGCTTTTGTGACCCTGTCACATGAAACTTATCCGTACTACCCATCACCGCCACTTTCATAAATTTACAGTCGGTCACTTTATACGAGAAAAATCAAATGCAAATAACACACTGAAACCTGATACGCGAACGCACAGAGCCATGCGAAATGTACGAACCAAAAAACTTCTTAATACCTCGGCAAATGTGGCAGGTTTTGAGACCCCGTTACATGAAAATTGCCCGTACTACCCAGCCCCGTGACGTTCACAAATTAAAAGTCGGTCACTTCGTATAAGAACAGTGAACTGCATGGAAAAACTGATACAAAAAAAAAAAAAAAAACTCCCCGCACTTGTGTAAACCAAAACAGAATCCCACAAACATGACATCACAGCGAAATGTCCCCAAAACAGTTTCTTTTTTTTTTTAAACGGATCTGAAGCTTCATCCGCCTTTTAATTTTTCTTGTAAAAATTTGAAAGGTATGCCCGCAACTGAACTTTGTCCCTGTGTCCTAAAATATCACATGCGAAATGTACGTTTACAACCATGTATGTAACAGGGTCTCAAACATCGAAAATTTTGCCGATGTTTCTTTGAATTAGAACAGTTTGGTATTCGCACATTTCGCATGGTTTGTACGTACCAAAGTCTGTCACTTGGTGTGAGAAAAGTGACCTGTAATTAACGCAGTTAAAGCTTTCGAACTGACAAGCCAAATGTACGTACACAACCATGCGAAATGTGCGATGACCAAAATGTTCTTACTCACAGAAACATCAGCAAAATTTGTAAGTTTTGAGACCCTGCCACATTTCATTTTCTCGTACTACATCATCTCGCAACGCTCATAAATTTAAAGTCGGCCACTTCTTATAGGAGCAGTGAACTGCAAATAACTCAGCTAATGTTTTCGAACTGACAAGCGAAATGTACGCACACATCTACAACCATGCGAAATGTAGTGCAACCCGCGAAACCTACGACGCAAGTATTTCTTTTTTAAATACATCGGCAAACTTGGCAGCTTTTGTGACCCTGTCACATGAAACTTATCCGTACTACCCATCACCGCCACTTTCATAAATTTACAGTCGGTCACTTTATACGAGAAAAATCAAATGCAAATAACACACTGAAACCTGATACGCGAACGCACATAGCCATGCGAAATGTACGAACCAATAAACTTCTTAATACCTCGGCAAATGTGGCAGGTTTTGAGACCCCGTTACATGAAAATTGCCCGTACTACCCAGCCCCGTGACGTTCACAAATTAAAAGTCGGTCACTTCGTATAAGAACAGTGAACTGCATGGAAAAACTGATACAAAAAAAAAAACTCCCCGCACTTGTGTAAACCAAAACAGAATCCCACAAACATGACATCACAGCGAAATGTCCCCAAAACAGTTTCTTTTTTTTTAACGGATCTGAAGCTTCATCCGCCTTTTTATTTTTCTTGTAAAATCTGAAAGGTATGCCCGCAACTGAACTTTGTCCCTGTGTCCTAAAATATCACATGCGAAATGTACGTCCACAACCATGCATGTAACAGGGTCTCAAACATCGAAAATTTTGCCGCTGTTTCTTTGAATTAGAACAGTTTGGTATTCGCACATTTCGCATGGTTTTGTACGTACCAAAGTCTGTCACTTGGTGTGAGAAAAGTGACCTGCAATTAACGCAGTTAAAGCTTTCGAATTGACAAGCCAAATGTACGTACACAACCATGCGAAATGTGCGAACACCAAAATGTTCTTACTCACAGAAACATCAGCAAAATTTGTAAGTTTTGAGACCCTGCCACATATCATTTTCTCGTACTACATCATCTCGCAACGCTCATAAATTTAAAATCGGCCACTTCTTATAGGAGCAGTGAACTGCAAATAACACAGCTAATGCTTTCGAACTGACAAGCGAAATGTGCGCACACATCTACAACCATGCGAAATAGAGTGCAACCACGCGAAATCTACGACGCAAGTATTTCTTTTTTAAATACATCGGCAAACTTGGCAGCTTTTGTGACCCTGTCACATGAAACTTATCCGTACTACCCATCACCGCCACTTTCATAAATTTACAGTCGGTCACTTTATACGAGAAAAATCAAATGCAAATAACACACTGAAACCTGATACGCGAACGCACATAGCCATGCGAAATGTACGAACCAATAAACTTCTTAATACCTCGGCAAATGTGGCAGGTTTTGAGACCCCGTTACATGAAAATTGCCCGTACTACCCAGCCCCGTGACGTTCACAAATTAAAAGTCGGTCACTTCGTATAAGAACAGTGAACTGCATGGAAAAACTGATACAAAAAAAAAACTCCCCGCACTTGTGTAAACCAAAACAGAATCCCACAAACATGACATCACAGCGAAATGTCCCCAAAACAGTTTCTTTTTTTTTAACGGATCTGAAGCTTCATCCGCCTTTTTATTTTTCTTGTAAAATCTGAAAGGTATGCCCGCAACTGAACTTTGTCCCTGTGTCCTAAAATATCACATGCGAAATGTACGTCCACAACCATGCATGTAACAGGGTCTCAAACATCGAAAATTTTGCCGCTGTTTCTTTGAATTAGAACAGTTTGGTATTCGCACATTTCGCATGGTTTTGTACGTACCAAAGTCTGTCACTTGGTGTGAGAAAAGTGACCTGCAATTAACGCAGTTAAAGCTTTCGAATTGACAAGCCAAATGTACGTACACAACCATGCGAAATGTGCGAACACCAAAATGTTCTTACTCACAGAAACATCAGCAAAATTTGTAAGTTTTGAGACCCTGCCACATATCATTTTCTCGTACTACATCATCTCGCAACGCTCATAAATTTAAAATCGGCCACTTCTTATAGGAGCAGTGAACTGCAAATAACACAGCTAATGCTTTCGAACTGACAAGCGAAATGTGCGCACACATCTACAACCATGCGAAATAGAGTGCAACCACGCGAAATCTACGACGCAAGTATTTCTTTTTTAAATACATCGGCAAACTTGGCAGCTTTTGTGACCCTGTCACATGAAACTTATCCGTACTACCCATCACCGCCACTTTCATAAATTTACACTCGGTCACTTTATACGAGAAAAATCAAATGCAAATAACACACTGAAACCTGATACGCGAACGCACAGAGCCATGCGAAATGTACGAACCAAAAAACTTCTTAATACCTCGGCAAATGTGGCAGGTTTTGAGATCCCGGTACATGAAAATTGCCCGTACTATCCAGCAACTTCTCAGAAGACGCCCTTTCAACAGCCGATTCCGCATTCGCTGAGAGTTTTGTGTCTTTCTCGCCCTGCGATGAATGTGTGTTAGCCGACTCTTTCCTTTTCACTGGTCTCTCACAAAGCTCTTTTGACATGGTATCAACGCCTGTAATGTCGCAATCGCTGTCCGAACTGCGTTCTTCGGATTGCGCCACCCCCTCCCCAACGGTGACCGTAACTTCTGTGTCACGGCTTCCGATTGCACAACTGGGACATTTTCTGAAAATGTATAACACTGGTATTACAAACGCTAAATCACTGTCAATTCGTACGACAGAGACACTGACAACCTCACATCAAGTCAAAACAGCAACTACCTTTGAAGAGACCATGAAGCGCCCAGGAATAACCTTCACATTTCATTTTCAATTCAAAGCTGAATTGTACAAAACTCTTACAATCTTAGCAGTGGGCACCGATAAGCAGTCCGTTTCGCCGACAAACACAACGCACGAAAAATGTTTTGAATTCTTTAAAACTTCAGCACCTGGTTGGCTTGACCAAATCTGCACTGGTGCTACATATATCACGATACTCCTTCCGACACATCTCAGCAACAATTCTTACCCTTTAAAGATGCAAAAGCATCACTTACCCAGCAACTTCTCAGAAGACGCCCTTTCAACAGCCGATTCCGCATTCGCTGAGAGTTTTGTGTCTTTCTCGCCCTGCGATGAATGTGTGTTAGCCGACTCTTCCCTTTTCACTGGTCTCTCACAAAGCTCTTTTGACATGGTATCAACGCCTGTAATGACGCAATCGCTGTCCGAACTGCGTTCTTCGGATTGCGCCACCCCCTCCCCAACGGTGACCGTAACTTCTGTGTCATGGCTTTCGATCGCTGCAACGGGGATATTGTATGAAAATGTAAACTATTTATTCTGTGCAAGCGAAATGAACAGATGTTTTAAAATTAATTTAAACTCTGAGATTTCTTCCAATGCCAATGTTTCATTCTAATGTAACAGCCGAGTCATAAACTATAACGTCCTTATTTCATCCTTGAACAATTTAAAGCTTAGCCGCACAGGACATGCATGTTCAAAATTCTGACAACAGTCCGTTTCGCTTCAGTCTTACAAGTTCCGGTTCAGTAAAATAACGAAACTGCCCTTCGGATCACGCACACACACACAAAAAAATGTCGAATGAAACGAGAAATACGCGTCAAGCAAAATATATGTTGTACATTCGTCCACCTGTAATTACCTGAAATCGGCGCAGGGATATTTTCCGCTGCTTTCTTAATCTGGCTACATGCTTGGTTAACATCCGAACTGTCATCACTATCTTTAACCGGTCCCCCAACAATTTCACCCACAAAATGGGTCAAGTGGCCCTGATCCCTGCCGCATAACCTCTTTGCGGCTTCTGCCCAGGCCTTGATGTATCCCTTCTCGGGGTTTTTACACACCTCTTCTGCAGAAAAAAATGACGGAATGCTTGATCATTCCACATTTCATTCCATACAAGTTTAGACGCACATAAATCATTCCCAAAAACCATGCGAAAACACACTGTGCGTAAAGGAAAACGATACTTTTTTATCATTCCAAGGCGTGAGCACAAAAATGACACGTACACAATGGTAATTTCAATTTCTATTCCACGCAAGTTACAGAGAGAACAGATACCGAAGAGAAAATTTAAAAATAGGTGGTATACGAATAAGTAAAATCTCGCATATACAGTCCGTTTAGCAATGAGAACGTGCAACTGGCAATACAGGGATTCAGCACTTCATCTAAGATACTGAAAAATACAAGTCCTTTTGGGTCTGATGCTTCCGGCTAGATAATCGAACCTGCAAACTTATGAAGCACTATCATGCAAAACTCAACGGAAACGGAGATTTGCAAACCATAAAACGACAAAACAGACATTTAACCCAATCACAGGGAAGGAAAAAAATCTGTCATTTCTTAATAACATATTACCAATTCCCACAGCCATAGGAAACAGTTTGAGCTTCCTGGGATCGGAAACTTTCTCCGGACTAAAAATGAAAGAATGTTTTGAAATCATGCATCACTCTCAGCTGCTGTAAGGACGTCACTTCTGTCCTTGTCAAGTTTTTTTCAGTTATTACAGGAGCAAAAAAAAATGTTACGATACACTGGTCTTTCAACTCTACAAAAGTACAATTTCTGCGAATAGGACGTCATCATTCCACAAGAACACGCAAAAACAAAAGGGAATCTAAATCAACCTGGTTTTACAGGACCTCCACGACCTGGAAAGGAAAGCAATAGAAAAATGTTTAAGAACTTACGCAAAGTCAAAACCGCAAAACGAGACTTCTATACTTCTGTCAGGGTCCCGGCCTTCCACACGTGCACGCCACCACTTCCTTCTGTACATGTGAAGCACAACGTCACCTGTTCTGTAGCGCTGCAGATCAACGAACCTCTCTGGGACCTTTTTAATCCACCCTTTTTTCCGCGGCATCTGTGAAAGCCATAGGAGAATGATCATTAGCTGAATATATTGGGAATTTGAAATAACGACAACACAATCAATAAATCTTAGCGAAACTAACCGACCAGTGACCGGATACATTTTGTGTAGCATTGTGACTTTCTATCTTTTTTTTTTTTACTGCTATGGCCGTATCGGGGCCCCCTGCCACATTATTCTGATATGGGGCATTCACAATCTCTCTAACCCCTGTATGTGGAGTCCCTCACGGAGTAGCAAGAGGGAACCCCAACCTTAGGTATGACCCGACAGCATAAGCTATAACTGCGCGAAATTGACCGATTTTTTTTTTACATTCTAAGAGATCATCCATGCCGTTTTTTCTTCTATCATTACATCCTAATCTCGCCTGAATTCAGCCGAAACGCAAAAATTTTCCGCAAAAGTCTAAGTGTGAATTGGCTTATTCTTTTAAGCGTTCAAGGTGGAGGGGGGGCCAAAGCATCCGGACTGCGTTCAGGGTAGGGGGTTTAAAATTGGCAGAAGTCTGTGTACGTATTAACAGGGCTGGAAATTTGCGGGTGTCCGAGACCCTCCTTTTTGGCTACCCAGAGTCCGACTAAGCCGCAAAAAATCAGGTCTTCTTGCGCCCTATGTTATCTTAACACGGTTTGGATCCTCCCTAAATAGCTTTGGACCCTCCTTTTTCAAAGACCCGGGTCCCAAGGACCCGGATCAAAAAAGCTAGTTGCCAGCAGTGGCCACTTACAAAAAATTGTAATCCAAGAAATCCAGGAAAGGACAACATCGACAGCATTTTCAAGCGAAACTGAGCAACAATTTTCTGAGCGAACATTTCTAGACACTTAAATCCGTAAAATGAAAAGATATGTTAGCTCAGAATTTGACGCCCTCACAATTAAGCCTGTATTTTTACAGCAGCATCTTACACATTCTTAAAAAAAATGACACAAATCACATCAAACACGCTAAAATAACATTTTTTCGTGATTCACAAAATAACCGCGCTTTTAACACGTGTGTATTTACCTTTCAGGCATATCCTCATTAACTTTTTATCCACTTTTAATTTTTTCAAAAATTATCCACGTGTAACCTGGACGTTTCTGCATTGAAAGTGATGCCACCAAGAACAAAGCCGCGCGCATACACCTCGTGACAGGTTAATTTGCATACTGAGTCAAAAAAAAAAACATTCAAGTTCATGTACACAGTGTAGTGTTTCGCAGATAATTTCATTCCAAACCTTACCATATTTTTTTATAAACTAACACAAACTAAAAAATATCACCAAACAAGCATTTTAATGGCAGAAAACCTTTACAAAATAACGGATTATTTTGCGCGTAAACAGTAACAAGGCAAGCCAATCATAAAAGTAGTGCTCACACAATTAAAACAGCGCACAATAATATACAGTCAGCCTGTCATGAGCGTGGGAATCTCTCGCTTTTAGCCCGTTCACAGATCAAAGCAAATCTACTGCGAAATAGAGCTTCTGATACGTGTTTGAATTGGCAATTCCGCAGTGAAGGAGGACGGGGGTGTGGCAGGAGAGGGGGGGGGGGATCTGCGAAGCATATATGGAAGATAAATATGACATTTTTCGCGTGTAAATAGCAACAAGGCAAGCCAATCATAAAAGCAGTGCTCAAACAAATAAAACAGCGCACAATAATACACAATCAGCCTATCACATGTGCGTGAGAATCTCTCGCTTTAGCCCGCTGACAGATGCAAGCAAATCAACTGCGAATAGCCGTTTCGGTGTGTTTATCAACTGTCAATTTCGCAGTTGGCGTACACAAGAGAGGAGGAGGAAGGGTGAGGGGGATCTGGCCGGCAATTTTTTTACCAGTGCATTTCGCTTTTTGGGGAAAGGGTGGGGTTTACCCCGAATGCCCCCAACCCCGTTGTTGCACCAATTTAACAGTACAAATACTACAATTTTTGGCTCGAAAAAAAAAGCCATTTTGATGTGCCAAAACGCAATGGCAACGTGAAACGAATCGATTTCTCTATCTCTCTCTCTCTCTTTTTTTTTTTTAAATAAAGCATACTCAAGATTAAGGACAGTGAGATAGTGAAACTCAGTTAAAGCGATAAGGGAGGGGGAGGTTTGCACGTCATTGTCTCCCACCAGCTACACTAATGGAGCAATAAATTTTTGAAGGATTGCGTCCTGCAATGAATAAAATAAGCCCATTTTAATGCGTTTATCAACTACCAATTTCGCAGTGGTTGTGTACTGGAGAGGGGGGGGGGGAGTTCTCGCCTGCAATAATCTTAAGTTTAACGGTGTTAAACATTTTTTTATGACTAATAGGCTTTACCATTGCATTTTGCTCTTGGGACGGGGGGGGGGGGGGGCGAGGGAGCAGTGGGGGAGGTCGCGCACCCTCTCTATTTGCGCTAATACAAAAATGCACTTTTGAAGTATTAGTTTCAGTCAAAGTGAAATAAGTCGAATTTGAAAAAAAAAAAAAGACAGCACAATTAAGATTAAGGTCACCAAGCAGTGAGAAACAAAACTCAGTTCAGGTGATATTGACGGAAAGACTGAGTGTATATTAAACTTGTACGCACATGACACACGCTTGTACACCCCAAAAATATAAATGGCATCACACAAGAATCTGCCTCTACACAGCGAAACCAGGCGAATTTGGGAGAATTTGGTGAACACAGCACTCAAGTTTAAGGGCATCAAGTAATGAGAGATGAAGTCAATTTCAGCGATAGCCACAGAAAGATTGAGTGTAAATAAGACATGTACGGACACGAAACACGCCTGTTCGCACAAAAAAAGTTATAAATTGCACTGAGAGTTTACAGTGACTGCAATTCACACACAACACGCGTACATGAGGCTTGCGAAACAGACCGGCTTACATAAAGAAACCGAGAATAATATGTCAAACAAATGACTTGGTTAAAAAAAAAACAAGAATCTACGAAGAATAACAAACTCTAACGATTGCTTAATAAAATATGTGACACTTTGCTTCAGTTAAACAAAAATATGTACTTTAAAAAATGAAGTGGAAACTTTCTGGTATTATCGTCCACTACCAAAAGGGGTGTTGCCTTGTTTACCCTCAACTTTAACTTTGATTTTTGAGATTTATAGGCTACAAACAAAACAATAAATAACTTTAAAACGTATTTGCGATATTATTCTTCCTGTTTTAAATACAATTCTACGGATATGCCACCCGAGAATCTATTAAAATGTAGGCCAAAAAGTAGACAACCACCCGGGGCCGGGTCCATTCCAACACGTGGTCGCGCTCCCCTGACACATGTGCTAGCACCTGATTGGCTGAAATGTGATATAAAAATAGATTTCACACAGATCGTAAGATGTGTACGCCTTCTGATTGGCTCTCGTTCCACGTGCTTTTCTCACACAGAGTTCATGGTAGGTAGCCACCTATATGTTGGTGTGAGAACTATTTTACACAGAAATTTTGAAGGTCTCTGTAAATTTCTGCGAAATAGGCATGTGGTCTCAGGTGAAAGAGCACGTCTTGTTTCGCAAAATGAACCCCTAACACAGATTTGCGAAACGGACGACCCGACCAAAATGCGAAACGGACCGAAATTCGGTCCGTTTCACTTTAACATTGCAACGTGATACACACCAATTCGTCTTGTTTCCCGACGAAGCCGCATCCACACACACAGACACACACACACACGTACACACATACACACACACAGAACGTATAAACACTATATGTCTCCCCTTGGTCGGGGAGACATAATTAAACGGACAATGCAAAAGAACACACCGATACATTTATCACACATGTGGTTACCTTATCGAACCTTCTTTATTTATTTCTTTATTTTTTTTTACCTGATAAATACAAACAGCGAGATAAAACGGAACCAGATAAAATCCTGCTCTTTGATGGAACCATAATCAAAAGTCAGAAAAAAATGTTTATTTTATTTTATTTATTTTTCACACAAACTGCTTAAACAGTAGGGGATGACATCCTACAGGTTGCTGGTAATGCAACTACGCAACGCATCTACCACTTAGCAACCGTATCAGGTCACCATAGTAACCTGAGTTGAAGAAGAAAAGTATGTGTGAAAAGACAGCATCCTTGTACAGTGTTCACTCCCTGAGGAGAAATGCGGATAGCGGTTATCTTATCTCGGTCGTTGTTGTCGGGGATATCTGGCTGATTACGTACACCCAAATTGTTAGTGTTTTGATAAACAAGCGAATGTGGTCGTGCGCAGCTACTGCGACCACAGGCTATGTATAATTCATTTTACAACTACGAAGAGGGGGGAGGGTGGGGGGATGGGGAGATGGGGAGATGGGGAGAGGGGGCGGGATTGATTTTGCGATACGTGTACCGCTGCTTAAGTACTTCTACAACTATAACCCATTGTATGGATAATCGCTGAACGAAAGCTGCCAAATCGAAACTTGAGTGACTTTACATCGTTTTGTACTCGCACTTGCCACGTGATACACCCACAACCCGCCCCCCCCCCCCCCCCCAACGCACACACCGGTTGTTGGTAAGTTTTGGTTGATATCAACTAATTTGTTTCCACGTCGTCTCCACATGTTTGTTCTGTGATATCATTCGTCCCACTCGGTCATATTTTCCTCAAAGCAGCAAATTTTTGCGGATATCCGAAACCCCTCAAAGAATTTTGCAGTGCACTTTATACGCTCATAGGAACCTTGCAAAAAACTATTGGCTGATTCACTCTTTCGAAAAAATACATAATCGTCGATCCATTGACGGACAGCCAAAATAAATTCTGGTTCACTGTGATAATATTATACGAAGAAAGCTATGAATGGATGCTAATAATTAAAGAAACCCTTTTATACACTATTTACTGAGACTAAAGATTATTTTATCCGTCTATTTATTCACTTTGAGAATTCAGGAATTCTAAGAATTAAAGAAACACTTCTATACAGTATTTACTGAAACTTAAGATTTATTTTATGTCTATTTATTTATTCACTCTTGCTAAATCACTACTTTGGCATTATAAACAACTCAGCACTGAATGAATACTGCTTGCAAATAACACAACACTTCTCTTACAGATTTCTCGTCATATTACTTCACTAGATTTGTATATTCAGACCTGGTTTTCTCATGTAACACTATTCACAGACAACAGGAACAGCAGAATCGTGGAAACTGGAATATCTCCAAGCAATTTTCAGAAAAAGTGAGTTTTGGGAGGAGGCTGGTTATTGCTTTCACCCCTATTTATGCTTTTCAGAATTTTTTTTAAAACTAAACTTTGCTGAGCAAATATTAATCATAAATATGACGTATAACTTACAACTACAGTTGATACTCCCATTTACATAAAATGCTCTCGGAATTATTGTTTAATCACATTCAAAGCTGCGCAGCTGTATGTACGCAGGAAATACTTTTGACACTGAGTGGCAAACAATGTTTGAACTTGTCACACAATTGATCCCACTTTTTTTTTGGTCTCTTTTTCAATTGTATTAAACAAAGTGTGGTGCAGCTGGGAAATATGTGATCATCAATAAACATGCCCTTAAATAAGAGAAAAGAGGGTGCCACCAGTGACCACAGCTATTCACTCCACATCACACCAAACCCTTTTTTTTAAACTAAATTTCTCCATTTTGTGCCAGAACGATGCTACACGGTTGGAGTCTTCCTCCGATCCCTCACACTCTTCTTTTCCGCATGTGCTTTCGCGACTGTGCATTTGTACTACTTGCGCCAGGAGACCGACCATTGGATTCTTTGAGTCTTTCTCCCGATCCCTCACACTCTGCTATATCTTTCTCCAGATGTGGTTTCGACACTGGACGTTTGTACGGCTTGCACCAGGAAACCGACCATTTGGTTCACTTATGTTGAGAGATGTTAAATACCGGTGCTGCTTATAATTTCAGTAGAATCTGACAATAATTTTAATGCCGCTGTTGAATTAGTTTACACACAACCAACGTAGCTTTAAGTCTCGGAAGTTTTAATCCACAACCAAAATTATTTCCGAAACACTTAGTTCAGCGGCGCTGCGGGCGGAAAGGGGGAGGGGGGCGGGGGGGGGGGGGGGGTTAAATTTTGATAGTGTTAAGTAAATAGCACAATTTATAAAGTGCACTATTTTCCATTTCATTTTCAGATTCACCTTAGTTAAGCAGCACAATAACGTGGCTGAAAGACGAGAGATTTAGATATGCGCTATCTAATACACCACTTCCTATTCACAGTTATATGCGAGATATCGGTGTCATAATTCAAAACCTTGATTACAGTTCAACTACATTTATCCGCCTAAATCATTTTAATATGGCGGTATTTCTCCTATAACTGTCGACACCATTTCTTCTTTGAAAAACGTTTTGAAATGATAAACCCTATTTTTCACTTACATCTTTTTTTTGGTATTTGAGACGATGCAGCTTTGAAGCGATACAGGTGTGATCGAGTCACTGGTCAGCTTTGTATACGGATGCCTCACATGAATGGCACCATTCCTCATATTGTTCTTGTTTTGAATGACGCATCGGTGTAAGGGGAGGGGGAGCGGGTGAAGAAGGGCCTTAAAGTTTACTGATCGGTATAAATAATCCAACTGCCAAGCATTTATTTTTAAATATCCGCCCTAGTTGAAAAGTTACTCACCGCGGGCAAGCAGGCCACTGATAATTTCCTAGCCTGTAAGCACATGTGCAGGCGGCCCGTTTTCGAAATCTGATGCCCCATTTTAAGGTGCAACAAAATTTCTCACACAAAAATGTGTTGTCTTTTTCTCTGCTTACATCGTATGCGCGTTGCTGAAAATTCAGTTTCCAAGCGTAACAAATTTGACAAGATTCGTTTTTTTTCAGTAACTGGCAGAACCTTTACAAGTTACGTGCTGCAGTTTTATTAGACCATATCATTTGGTCCCTGCAGTTTTCACTTGACTGTTTTACCACGCAATAAGAATTGACAGAAGTTTGCCTATAGGTTGTCTGTATACGCAAGTCATCCATTACACCGCGTAAACATTTTCCAATAATAAACCTCGCCAACATACATAAACTGTTGAAACGAAGATCAAGTTAAGAACAGAGAAGGCGGGCAATTTCACTTTAGTCTTTGTCTATTTTTTTCAATTTTATTTTTATTTTCTAATCTCTGAAGACCTCAGGTGCATCCCTCTCCCCACTTCAGCTGTCCATAGCAGATTCGTAAATTCACAGATTTTTTTTAATCGGTGTACAATTTGCTTGCAGTCTGAACTTACGGTACCCTTCTTTTTCAACAGTTCCGCTATAAAAATAACAACCATGCAGTTTTGTGTGTAATATAAAACTTTCGACAAAAGAATTATCATTTGAGTGTTATCGTAATTATTGTAACAAAATATTATAATTGTTCTTTTTTCAGTCATCAACAAAAAGCCTGTTCTGTTCTTATTTGTAGCATTAACACACTGTTGTAAAGATGACATTTAAAATGGAAGGTTTCTAACGTAAAACTTACTGGTATAGGCCTTGTCAAAAAGTTTAAAATATGACCATAAGTTTCGTTGTATTATACTAGCCTTGTCTAATCTCAGAGCTTTGTGTTCTGTAGTTAAAAGTCAGTAGACTACCTGATAGGTCTGCATTTTTCTTAAATCGCCAAGAATTGAGCATCATAAATAACTTCGATATTCTGCTGCCTCTATCGAGAGCAAGTTTTGCTCTGGATAATAACAACCGGTGATCCTTTAGAAATCAGGTTATCTCAGATATTTCACCAATCACAGCGATGTATACAGGCTATACAACATAAATACACATGCTGCGGATACCAAAACGAAAATGAGAAAACCAACTACACCATCAGTCCGGGATGAGTCGATTGTTATGGTCTGTTTGTTATTCTTATTGCGTGATGCTTATTGATAAACTAATTGCCTCTGTTATGTATAAGTGCGAAAAATAAGAGCAAACTTGCCTACTACGTAATTGCAGTCTTTTGATGAGCTCAGAAATACTGCAAAAATTCTTAGTAGAAACTTCTGCTTCTGTGCAAGCTCATTTCAAACTTCAAAAATTGGTTCACGTTTTGTGTACAACTAAAGCAATACGTGAAATGGTTAAAAAACGTAACGTAAGGACTCAGAGGCTCTCGACTTCAACCTCTGCAGTACGATATTTTAGTCTCGCTACAGTAATTTTGTTTTCGATAAATGACTAGGGTGCTATGGTGACGCTTTGATAGTGTTCTTTGATGGTCACGAGCACTCAAATGCTTTTTGGTTCTTTGGTTGAAATATTGCAGTTTTTGCATGGGACATTTTATCTTTTCACAATATTGCGCGTGAAAGCGGAAGTGTTGTTGTCTGATGTTAAACGTGGCAGAAAGTGTCTGGGCAATCCAAATACATTATCCCTTTTGTTCACAGACACACGTACAAGTGTTTGTTCAAAACAAAAACACAACAGCGCTGTGCATCAGGCAATTTCACACGTTCGAAGACAGCTTTTGTGTACATGAGATAGTTAAGATTCAAAGACCTAAGCCGATCATAAAAACCTTTTTTCGAACCTCGAAAGAAAGACTCTGATTGGACAATCGCCATCGGGGAACTGACAATAATCATTGCCTTAAGTCCATGATAAAGTGTCATCCGCAAGCTCCATGCGAGCTGAGAAAGGGATCGCGCAGGCGGGTGTGTAATTACGAAAAATATAAACAGGCAGTCATAAGACGGTGCGTATGGACAACGACACCAATCCCTATCCTGATGATATGCTGCATAACGCCCGCAGACACAAGTACTCCTGGCGATCAGACAATCTCTGTGGGTAATCCTGCAGAAATTACACGCCTCGTCCTAAACGAGGCCTCAGTAACGAGAAGCGAGGTGCAAGGTGTCCATTAATAAGTTTGTCAAAACTTCTTCCGCAAGTTCCCTTGGATTTATTTATCCACGCCTGTCAGATGTCCGACAGATGTCGATACCACTCGATGAGTCATTCCCACACAACAAAAAACCCGAAAAGATACGATTCAAACAGTGAGTATCCTGCACTGCGTTGTTCAGCCTTTTACTCAGAAGCTCTTTTTCCTTTTTCAAAAGAGCGAACCGGTGTGCTGCATCAGTGTTGATACCACTTTGACAAATCAGCGCTTTGACTATACATCATACTTAGCCTGTATAATCTGGGAAAAGACTGGCAAAGTCGCGCCAAATTCCCAAACGATGAGTCCAGCAGAAGCCGGCAACATCGCCAAGGATCAAGAGGTGAAACAAAGAAAACTTGGTATTCTTTGCCTCCTCCCTCTTTCCCACCCGATTCTTGTTTACATTTTTAAAAAAAGTAGCTGCTTTCCTTGAACTGACGCCCTTAATTGCGTGTTAAAAGTTTACCGCTGTTTTTATTGTCAGAATCGATATTACGAACAACGTTCACTGTGATCAGTCTCAATAATCCGATTGCGAGGAGCCACTGATCGGTTCTTATTTACGAGAAATTGGCCAAGCTAAATCGAAGATTTTCATACACAAGGAAGCAAAATCAAGAAACCGTCAGGCAGCCACAGTAACCTCTATCTCTTTCAACCAAGCATCCACTCGATACCAGTCAAACACTTGATTCGACAAGCAATGAATAGGAAATGTGTGATGACTCATTTCGCAAGAATGTCCAGTATCATGGGAATCCATCGAAGACCTAGTCCATGAAAAGCTGACTCACGACATCAGCTTACAACCAAGGCCTCAATCAAACTCACCAAGCGATTCAGCGGTGTATTATTTCCATAGGTAAAGAAACTATAAAAGCATAATATTGTCCTAACAACAATACTCTTAACGACGTTCACATATGAAGACTCTGTCATGCAGATGATTGTTATTCTCCAGCAGGAGTTTGAAATAAAGTTCAAATCCACAAGTTATCAATTCCTCAAATGTATTAAATTTAATGTAGTAATTATTGATACTAGAATGTATGGGTGAAAAACGCCAATGGTTTCCATACAAGTAGATGCAGCTTTGTACTGCAGGTATGCTTGGTAAGCAACGCAGCCATTCTCCGCAGTTACCGGCTTTGACATTGCACTTGACAAAGAAGACACCTCTCGACGGTGTGCGAATTTTTCTGGACCCTCCAAGAGAAAGCGAGCATATTTCACCACAAAATGCAATTAGTTCTGAAAGGAGTGATAAATTTATTTGCACGATGGAAGCTTCCACTCAAACCAATAGCGCTCAATTATATACTTGATTACTGTGGGCCAATAAAGAACAGCAGGATTCTAGCCTAATGACTCCTCGGATATCTTCGGGAACTTCCGGCTTCCTCTGGCGCACGATCTCAGCCTCAGTTATCACCCCATTTCGTTCTGTGGACTCACTACCCGCTAACCTTCCCATGCTCCTAGCGACTCCTCGGATGTCTTCGGGAACTTCCGGCCTCCATTCGGCCCACGATCTCAGCCTCAGTTATCAGCCCATTGTACTTAACCACTCGTTCTGTGGACTCGCCACCCGATAACCTTCCCATGCTCCTATTGACTACTCGGATATCTTCGGGAACTTCCGGCCTCCCTTCGGCGCACGATCTCAGCCTTAGTTATCACATTGTACTTAACCAGGCGTTCTGTGGACTCGCTACTCGCTAACCTTCCCATGCTCCACCACATATCAGTCTCCAGCGCCTTCCATCCAGTTCGAGTTTCACTTTTTTTTGAGTGCGTGTTTGATAAATTTGCTTTGATTGTAGGCGATGTCTGATAACGCTTTTATTTGCCGGTATTAGTTTATTTTTCTCAAAATTTCTTTTTAAGGCAGCGTTCTATTTTCTCCTGTTTGTGTACATGTTGATATGAATCATGAAAAGTTGAATATCTATCACCAGAAATAATGACCTAAGGTGTACACAAATATTATTCACTTGGGAAGCACTTTTTTCCATGGGTGCTCACGAAAGTTCGCATGTTTTCATTTTTCTTGCGTATGCGCCTGACATCCACGGAAGAAGTGGTAGTTTCTACTTGATCAGCCTCCACAAGTTCATCATAGTACAATGCGGGGTGTGTGCGTCTCATTTACCCAAACGCTGAAAGGACATTCACGCACCCCTAACCCCACTCCCCCCCCCTCCCCCCACCCCCAAGCCCAGTTCCGATCTCAGCCTACAGGTCACACAAAGGGGGTTGCGATCGGACTATTCTCTAGTAATACATCACAAAACACGTGATGTTTTTTCCCCCTAAACATCGCAAAAAAACATTACCACCTGTGTACCATACTGTTGCGGACACAACCGTATTATGCACAAACCACTGCGAAATCAGTGCGCGCTCCGCCGACTTTCTATACACATATGCAAGACTAAAAATGTACATATATTAATTATAAAATCATCCACGAAGACTGTACAGAGAAGTTCATTGTCAGAAGCAATTTCGCTTAATTCTGAATTAATGCACAGCGACAGGACGTCACTGTGATTCTTTTTTCAAAATATTAACTCGTAGATGTGCATAACAATAGATTTGAGGCATGAAGCAATTTTATCACTGGCTTGCTCCTTTCACTACGCGATCGCGACCTTGCCTGGCGATAATTATTCACGCAAGTAACACACATTTTTGTGGCCAAGCGCAAAAATAACAGTTCTTTTTTATTCGCCATGGTTCGGTTTTGTTCCACAAGACGTTTCGTATTTTCATATCTCACAGATAAACATTGATTTAAAAATAATTAAAATCAAAGAATCACCATTATCCTGGTCAATGAATAAATATCCCAATTCGTACAATGTAAAATGTCAACATGGTTGATTTTCTTACCTTCAACGTGGAAAGCAAGTTGTAAAGGCACCGCAACATTGCCTTGGTTGTTACTGGCCGAACACGAGATTTCCACCTGTCAAGCAAATAGTCAACATGTGACAAAAACGAACCAGTCAACGTGTGCTCTATAACAAAAAAAGTCAACATGTGACAAATACGAAACAGTCAACGTGTGGCCTATAACAAAGAAAAAAAACAGTCAACATGTGGTCTGTAACGATGACACAGCCATAATGTGGTCTATAACAATGACACAGTCCACATGTGACCCATAACGATGACATAGTCAACATGTGACCTATAACGATGCCTGAAACGGCAAAATATTCAAACAATTTTTGCCAAATATCAACTATCCAGTACAGGGCATTTTTTTCACAAAAAAAAGAAAAGAAGAAAAAAAGAACAGAATAAAGGAAAAGAAAAGATGAAATATATTAATTGAAACCCGCAAGTTCTTCTACAAACAGTGAAAAAAGTCCTGCGGTTGTGTAACTAGTGAGTATTTGTTGGACATCTGCTGGTTACGCAGTTCACTGTCAGAGCTTTTATTTATCTTTCATTGCGTGTATTATTATTAACAAGTAAAAGATATTCACTGAGCTTCACCAGAACCCACACTCCCTGTAAAGGATGACTGATGCTTTACCTGAAAAACCTTTTATGGCTCTGACGTTACACAAGTACATTACTAACCGAGTTGGCACATCATCAATTGCCGCACTAAGTACGTGGTATAGCGCTTAATGCCCCCCTTTAATCCCTTTCATAATATTACGACACAATCAAAAGTGGCTCTTCACTGATTTTATTACAAGAAATAATTGTGACTATTGAAAAACAACTTCAGTCTTCTAAATAGTTACCAGTGTGTTTTGTCACTTTAAAAATGCGTCTGTGTTAAAGAGGGTCATCACAAAGCAAGCTGACATGTGTTTTTTTTTTTTGTTTCTTGTTTTTTTTTTTTAACCAAGCCAAAGCGACAACACATAGCCAAGCTACTTCAATGCCTTAAGTGCGCTCCTTTTAGCAGTGTTTTTCTCTCTACCAAAATGTGTCAGAAGAATCTTAACAATCACCTAAACGTCTGAATTTGCATCAAGCGTCACGTGATTAATTAATATTTGACATTTATGTGTAATTCCCGTTTTGCTAATGAGCGGTCACTTACGTCTTTTCCCTGCCAAGATTTGGGCACCGTGAACGATCTGCTCTCTTCTGTCTCACTGATCTGTGGCAGTTTCGCACCACTCACTTCGATCTCAATCATGGGCGTTGGGTTGCCATTGGCGCTACAGACTACTTCATCGTTGACCCGCAACGGCCCGTTTTCCGGTGACAACTTTAAGTTACGCACCATATCTGCAAAACAAAATCTGATTATTACTTAATTATCAGTACAAACAGCAAACAAAAAAATGCTTGGGGCGGGTTACTGTTTATGTAAATATTGTGGACTTAGGAAGCAGAGTAGTTCATGATAAATATTTGTAGTAAGGTTAGCCATACATTTCTTTTACTCGTCTCTGCCGTTTCTTATTCAGTTTCACTTTTTTAAAACCACTCGGTTCTTATTTTATCCCCTCCCCCTAAATACTTATTGATAAACGTTTTAATATCATGCAAGAAGATTACAAAAAGACCAGGGACAAAAGGTGATTTATTGTAAAAAAAAATTGAGTAAAAAGTTATATTAGCATGAGCAAAACTTGATCTCTAGCAATTAGTTTTATTGTGCATTAAGGTATTGCGTAATGGTGAAAACAGTGACGGATAATCAAATGAACCGATTCCAATATTGTATTAGGTGATGCAATCCGCAGCAAATCAGGTGCAAAAAGAGATAAAACACGTCAAAGTTACATCTCATCTACACCGTTACTGAAGCGAAAAGAGGTCACGCCATCACGAAAAAAATCTCTCCCAGCAAAAGTACCGGCTCTCTGTAACGTAGTCATAATGTATTGATAATAACAGATGATGTCAATAAATGGATCCAGATGGTAATTTCAGCTTATAAGCTTGACTTGAATTCAGTCATATTGGACATGAAAATTTCCCTAACCGAAACATGTGTTATTCGTTTCTTTCCCGATATCGACACGTTTGGCGTCTTTGAACGCTATATAGTTCTCATAGTGTACAATCCATGCAGCTCCGAGTGAACTCAGGAAAATATAGACAGTCCGTCCTGGTATACTTGTAAGAAGAAGGGTCGCCAATGTAGTACGGCCATACCTGCTTTCGTGAACACCTCTGACATCTGACTAGTCCATCAATGATTATGGGTCTATATTGAACATTTTTTCCCGGTCCCCAAACTGTTCATTATGAAGGTTTTACTTTATTGGCAACACCTAAAAGCTTATCTCCACCTTTGGTACAGACGCGCCGAATAATCGGCATTTCGCGACTGTATACAAGTTGCCGGGACCCAGCCCTTCATATTAAATATATCGGCTGAAGTATTTGGTTACCAGACGCTGTTAATGAACCAGATGTAAGCAGGACGGACAGGTTGCGGATTCCTGCAGGATTGGAATCAAGAATCAAGGCACCTTACACGAGATCCAGCCAAGGCACTTAAGATATCTTGACCTCTGCATTACTGACAAAATGCAGCCCCAACTGCGTGTAATCAAGTAGCATGTAGAAAAAGTGACCCCAGGGACTGATATCCATGCATATCAATGATGATAGCCCTCCGTTACTCATGTCACCCCTGGTGGCGCAACGAAACAAGACCATGATTACCGCTCGGGCCTGGCCCAAGGACGAAGGATATCACCGAAAGCTGCAAGGCATACAGATTCTCAGGCCCCACCCAGTTTTTTTTTTTGTACAACAATAACAGTGAAAGCGCAGGCTACATCTGGGTTGCCTGTATTGGTTTTCGACAGTTTCGCGACAAGCGCTACCTTGCCAGCCAGTCCACGTTTCGGATGTACAAATACGACCCCAGATTGCCTCACACATAGTTCAGCAATTAAAAATGTTAATAATAGAAAAAAGATGGCTTTCAAGAAAACTCCTTCGGCTGGGGATTTCTAACGGGCTCGTAATTTGTCCACTTTTTATTTTACTACAACAGCAACTTAAAACACAAGAATGGAGATGTCCACGGCACGCATGCGCACAGCACTGAGGGACAAAGAGTATAAATTAGACATTTTGTCAAATTTAGCATTGAATAACCCCATAAATAAACGTAAATACCGAATGGTCGTAAATTACTAAAAGCAGGCAACTCTTTTAAGTGTCGACCTAATTTTTCAGTCTTATTAATCTTTCTATCAGCGTGGGAGATTTTGATCTGAAGGATTTACGCTGATTAAAAACGAAGCCAAAACTCGTACATAAAAAGCCTCACTTGCTGTTTTGCTGAACGAACATATATACTTATTTCACTCTAGATTCACTTTCTGTGGAACCCAACTACGCTTGTGGCCTTTACTGCGGTTTTTTTTTTCAAAAGAAATAATCATTATCTGTATTTTGACAGCGATATCAGTAACTGGACTATTTATTTTTAGGGCCTGGGCTACCGAATCAACCACGTGCTCAGGGACTGCATCACTTCTCTCAACTGACATATCATTCAAGAAAAAAGACACAAGCGGCGTCTTGTCTTTCCAAACCACCAACGTTAGGGCGGAAGTATTTGTTATAACAGGCGCAAACGTTCTTAGAAATTTCAGATATTTAAAAGTGCTCCAGCTTGTTCCTTGATTGCGGAACTGTGAAAAGCCCACCATGTCTTGTCAACTTCCCATTTCTGGTACCAATTTTCGCTACATGGCCTCAAAAGTGATTATTTATTGCGTCGTATATTGGACACCATTACAGCATAAGGCATCCCTGATAATAAAGTATTGTGTATCCATTGATCTGGTGGAAATGGGTTGTGGGAATATGGATTGAGTCGGAGGACAAAAGCAACATTCAAAAATCTGTGTCAGTGCAGTTCTGGCTTTTAATACCTCCATTTTCAAGCGACCATACCACTCCTGTATATATAGGCAACACTAAAATTTTAAGAACGGGGCGGAGGTAGAGAGACCAGTAAATGGAGCTGGGTTTTCGAACAAAATTGGCGTGAAAACGTGGTTCATTGCACGAGCATCTGCATTTTACTTGCGCAGATATCCTGTTCGTTTCGACTGTTCAGCAAGGCAGTTTGACAACTTGTGTATACCGCGTCCAATCCTGCGTGAAACATGGCCTGCAAAACAGTCCTAAATGCCCTGAGCGAGGTGCTATTTGTTTCGCTTGATTTAAATTTGATAATTCACCATGTAAATAAATTATCGGTTTACTTGTAACCCCGGCTTGTAACCAGGTAGTAACCAGTCATTTCTGCCTGGAATATAAAGTCAGGTAGTACATGGAATACTGGAGTTAGATATAAGGAGAGTTGGATATAAGGAGGGGATGGTTTATAGTTAACAATTTTGCGAGGAAAAGTGCGTGTGTAACTGTGGGGGGGGGGGGGGAGTAGGGGGAGTGATGGAAGTAGTGGAGGGGGGAGAGAAAGAGAGAGAGAGAGAGAGAGAGAGAGAGAGAGCGCTTAATGGACTGCTCGATTATGTGGTATCCCGACCGGCATAGTTTATTCCCAACACAAAACTATTCATTTCCTAAAACAAGAACAAAGCTCGCACTGCTTGAAATGCTTGGCAGTGACTGTTCGACGCATCGCCGAGAAGCCAGGACAAGAAGCACTCGAAACAAGTGGGTACAGTCGAAACCCGTTCACTTGAAATCCATTTTTCTAAAACAGAGTGTGGGTTTATGGTTTGAACGACAAAACGGGCACAGCATTTTACAGATGTACATCCAGGCAGTTCGTTAAAGTCGCAGCAGCAATAGGCTAATAATAACCGCCCAGTATCGATTTAAGCGCGGAGAATGAACACCAGTAGAATCTACACATGAAACAGTTCCAATGATGTTTTACCAAAATTCTCTAATCGAACTATAAAGTAGGATAACTACAATTTATTTTTCGCAGTGGGTATGACTCAAGAGTCTGTCGGACGGGTACTCTTGCTAAATAACCAGACAACAGCCAATTGACATCAATGAGTAAAACACTAATTAAACCAATCTCGCACAAAAAAAGTTTGCAAAACATTACTGAACAGACTAAACTGGCCAACGGAGGTGCTTCAGTACTAGCAACATAAAAACAGCACACATTATGTCTCGAAAAATAAAGATGTTCGCAAAGCTTTCCATGTTGTTTTTAGTGTTTGGAAAGCAGGAGCGAAACGTAACACCTCTGTGTAATTACTGGAATAGCCAAACAGCTGCCAGGCTTAACCTGAAACTGGCCTAGATATTTTGCCTAGTCGTAAGAAAATGCAGGTTGTAACGCACAGAGTTCGTACACCCTAAAGGACCATGATTCCATGGGGAAATCCCGTACATATCTGTCTGTTCGGGGAACAAAAATTAGATGCCAGTACCCATTGCCGCAGAACAAGGTGAAAACACCATGTCAGGGATGAGAACTTCAAACAACTTCCATATTTCCCACATAAAAACCTTTCAGTGTATGACAGGCACAGACATCGGGGAAGTGCAATGTTTCCATTCGACATAACTGTCAAAATGACATCAACAGAATCCATAGAATGCAACAAAAAAGCCCTGGCATGATTCCATGGAAATATATAGGTCACTGACATAAAACAGGGTGAAGGCATCGAGGGGGGGGGGGCGGGGGTAATATACTGTACATAGAAAGTAGAGATATTGATAATACAATTAGACTTCAGTACATCTGAGCACAACTGACTGGGTAAAAAAGTTGCATCTCTTCAGCAAAAATTTATTCTTCTACACAGACTCAGCGGGACTGATCGAGCGCATTTGTTGCTCACAAGTTGAGAAACTTTTTATCCATTTACGTCAAACTTTCTACGATAATATCGCAACAGAAGAATACTATCATTCTTCCAAGCCTGGTTTTCCAAACAAGCCTGTCTACAATCGGAAATATCGAGGAACAAAATGTATGGAGATATTAGTTTTTGTTTCATGCGCAATACATTCATTCAAAGTTACTACTCTCTCAAAACTCTACCGCAGAATATGTACCATGACTTGGCGTAATCGCCCAACTTGAGAGGTCCTTTAAAGAAATATGTAATAACCCAAGCTAGCCTATTTTTGGTCAATAACGGTTCGCAACATACTCAATGGCCAAATCAATTGATTGGGACATCCTTGTGAGGAGGCACCATCCACAAAGAAAAGTGAGTGAGGGAAATATAAGATTTTTTATCCCCCCCCCCCCCCCCTCATCCCTAATGAATAAACATCAACACGTAGGCAGATGTGGTGAAAGACAGCGGCCACCACACTGGATCATTCGTTTACACAAAAAGTAGTTCAACAAAATCCCAGCTGAATTCTTTAAAAATGACTGATTTCAACTCCACCTAGCAAATGGATACCTGGAGGATTTCTGTTGACGAGCTTTGCCTGAGGGTATGGATGTGATCCAGAGACAGGATCGATTCCGTACGCATCGTGTAACTTTAGTAGCATTTAATCAATCGTTCATGCAGTTAACGTCTGGATTGCTTTCACAGACCCCCACAGTTGCATTGTGGAGGTTTTCAA
Organism: Protula sp. h YS-2021; assembly: GCA_949752745.1. NCBI lineage: Eukaryota > Metazoa > Annelida > Polychaeta > Sabellida > Serpulidae > Protula > Protula sp. h YS-2021. Next base: position 50,164,394 of record OX457029.1, on the reverse strand, counting down.
TCAACACAACTATCACAATGGCCACGCAGTCTCAAACCAAGATAACACCATTACACGAATACACGATTCTGGGACACATTTATAGCGTGCCCGGCGCATGTATTATACATAAATTACACGATGTGACACTTTCGACATGGCGCTAAGAACTGACTAAAGAACTCTTTAATTTTAGAAGTCAAACCTTATTAGACAAGGGCAAAATTTTCTATATCCTCTAATTCATCACTCACATTCTGTTCGTTCTTCAAACGAGGATATAATATTTACCCGCTTAGTCCCCATCGAGGAACCACCCCCCCCCCCACACCCACAAAATGAAGGCCAATCTTGTTGTGCCTGAGGTTTATTGCTTGCTGTCTAAGAATACACAAAAATACAATCGAATTTGTATGGAGATGTCAAAACTTTTGAACAGAACGGTCACATTGCCAGATCAGGCGGATAATCGAAGCTATGGTATATAATGAACACTGCGGTGAAGATTTCAACTATATGCAACCTCAGTTTCTAGCATGGACAAAAATACCTATTTATGAAAAACACACACACGCACACACAAAAAAAAAAAACAAAAAACAAAAAAAACAAACTAAGTTGCCGGCATGTCTCAATGACTTCGCCCGCTGGTTTTCTGAAATCCGAATTTGGCAAGCTTGAATAAGACCCCACTAGATGCTGTCAAAGTATCGCACCGAGATAAAAGTACAGAAAAAGTCAATGTCGAATGCTGTGATTCTATTAAGTTTCTTCAAATAGTAGCAAAAAGCGTGGAAGGGCTCGGCACTGGTAACTTGCACACTACATTCTTCATGTACAATTCCCACAAGCAGCAGAGAAAACACTGCGTTTCCACCAAGATTACTGTTTTTTTTTTTTTTGCAGCCACAGAAGAACCAAAGAAATTTTCTCTTGGCTGATATTACTTGTTCCTGTAGTTTTATTACGGGCAAAACTCATGAATCAATTCCCAAAGAAATCATTTCTTTGGCTTTCAATAAAACATACAGCAGACAGCACAAAGTAGTTAAAAACCAAACATACGCTCATCGTGCCTGAGCAGAAACCTGGTCGGATTTGCACAATCTACTGGCTTTTGTACCGACAATAATTATTATCCCCCAAGCCTTCAAGGAAATGCAGAAATTTTTACCGTATTGCGATTTTCATGTTACTTTTTAAATCTGATTTGCTCAAGTTTGTGTAGCGGACTAGGCCTGGAGAAAGGCAAGTTGCCGAGACAGATTCGTCTGATATTCAATCCGATAAACTACACCATTAAGCAGAGCCAAAGGGTGCCGAACGATCAGAATGCATGAAATACTTCTAGATTAAATAAACAATAAAGATGATGTTTTCTTTTTAAGATTATTGTTCTTTTGACGTCTCGTTATTGGCGCCCATAATACAGGGACTAAATGAAAACAAAAACACTAAAATATTTTGCCCGGCCTGAATTACTGCAGTCAAGACTTTGATAAGATAAATTTTTGTTTCAGTTCTCGTTGAAATTTTTTTGGCGAGTTTTCTCTCACGTAAATCTAACATCATTGATAAAACAGCCTCGTATACGTGGACCCAGGGTTTCAAGTAAAAAATGATTTATCAATACAGCACAGTGTTGTTTCACTCGTTCAGAGGTGACTTCAAACTTTTCTTTCTCCAGCTGGAATAGTTAAGACAGATAAACATAAGCCAATGTCCCTCCTGATTTAGAAAGGGTATTTTTTTGCATGATTTCTACACAACTTTTGTAGCTGGAAATAGGCTGGTTCATCTGTGCCGACCTCGCCATGTAAACCACACTATAGCGGGGAAACCGACGGCGAGTAGGAGGACCAAACAAACAAACAGACAAGAAGTGACCATTACGATATAATTCATGGCTTGTTTATTCCCCAACAGCAAGAGCCATTTGCTACAAACCATTACCGTGAATACAAGGTGACGCGAACGGTTAGCAAACAACGGATCCAGATTTGATGGTTCCACGTTGATGATACAGGCTTAAGTTTCCAAAATGGTACCGGTTAGTTTTATATCAGCGTCATATTAAAATGGTCACGGTTTTCTTTATCTTACACTTGACGTCTTCGGATGACTGCAGGTATTGTTTGCGTGTGTGGGGTGGAGGGATGGGGGGGGGGGGGGGGGTATAACAGACACGGTTGACCTGCCAACTCTACGTAATATGCACATTCAGTGCTCACAGCCCAGGACCCTGGGGCTCACTTGACGTCACTCTAATCAGCCCACTCATACTCTGCGAAGAGTGAATGCCAGATTCTATCAAGTCCCGTACATAATCTTATAATTGGTGAGCTTTCATACATGAACCGAGCGGAAAGCAAAAGATGAAGAGAAGCTCCCGCCTTTCTATGCCAGGCGAGAGCCCCAGACTGGACTAGGTAATGTTGAAAACGGGCTGAGATTGCTTCTGTCTGGTGTTTTGATTTCGTCCTCTCAGCAATCCGACCCTTCCCAAATCCGAATGAAAACACAAAAATAACCAAATAAAAATATATATAACAAGAATGAACTAGTGGCAAATACAGTGACATTCTACCAAGTAATATGCTGTTTGAATGTCAAGTACATCACTTTGAAGAGACGCAATTTTACAGAGTTCCTCAATTTCCTATATGTAGGTGTTGCAAAGGAAAAGACAATCAACAATACAGATGAGTGAAGCCCGAGCAATCAGCAACATCTCGCTGTCTGCTAAATAAATCAGCCCAGCGAAAATAAAAGAAATCACTCCTAAACCTTATATTCAGCATTTCTATAAATAGTCCCTACCAGAAAGAAAATTTACAAGTTGAAAGAACAGTTCTAAATACATTCGCTCTTCACATAAATAAGGGAGGGAGGAAAGTTGTGCAGTGCAAACTTCTATCAATACATCGAAAGCATAAAGACGTTGTTCAAACTGCAAGCACTTATATGAGTTCAAAACTTTACCCAAGCTACCAAGTGAACAATTACTCCTTCGCCCCTGCCTGAGGACAGAGTAATGAAAATACTTTGATTAAAATTCAAAAGGGTATTTTTAGAATATTCATGGAGAAATGAGGAGAAAAATCGAAAACGGTGGTAGAAATCCAGGACTGGAAATTAGCGGGGCCCGGTGGCCAATGATTTCGGCTCGGGCCCCCGTGTCCCAGGCTCTGGGGTCCTGACAATTTGTCCGATGAAATATATATGCATATATGTCGGGTCCCTCACTTTTCGCTCGGGCCCCCTCGATTTCTCCTGTGGGGGCCTAGAACTACGACAGCTAATCAGGATCCAACAAATTAATTCAGTGGTTGACTAGAAAGCTCTTGGTTAGAAAGAAACGTTTGAGATAACCACCTTAACCAAAGGCAACTATTTCTCGGCACCGGACAGATATAATCACGTGTTCTCCGCCTTCAATGTGAAAAATGGAAACTCACATTTGACAGTCATGTCGAGACTGCAGCTCTCCTCGAATCCGTTGAGTCCAACGCGGCACGTGTACGTCTTCCCGTCCATGGCCCAGTGAGCGCTGTCGATGCTGGCATCACGCTGAGCTATGCCGATGTTACTCATGTCCTCACTGGTCACCTCCTCGTCGCCCTGGTACCACCTGAGCTCGGGCATCTGGGAGCCCGAGTACGAGATGCTGCACGTCAACTTTGTTGACTCGCCCTCGACCAGGTCAACATCGTCTGAACACTCGGGTCGGCCTGTGTAGCAGCGTGGTAACAAAAGACATGGAAATTGAAAAAATATCGTTTTTTCACAGTTGTGAAGACACAATTTTTGCAAGTGTTTCAGACATCAGAGTACAGCGTGGTCGATGCATTAAAATTATACGCTTTCTGGTATTTACATTTTTCACAATATTTTTATTCAACTCTATACGATTTCGTTATGTGGTGGATCACCAGCAGCTACGGATCACGTCTGGTGTAAGAAATTTATTTGAATACCCCCTCCCAGCCTGCCCTACCTGCGACATCGAGTTGGTAGGTATACTCTTCTTGGCTACCCTGTTCAGACACTGTCTGGCAAATATACTCGCCGGCATCACCAATATCATCATCCGAATCCATCTTGAGATTATTTATGGTCAAGCTATAGTCCGTTGGGTCGAAGTGGAAATTGGCAACATTTGGATGATCCGAGGCGAGCGTTCCCCGTGACGTGTCATAGATATCACTGGGGTCACGCTCCTGGTTGTACACCCAATCGACCCACTTCACGCGGGTGTTGTCTGTGATACTGAGCTTACACTCCAGTTTTATATTTTGACCTATAAGGCCCGTGACCCGCTCATCTTGTGCTACGGCACTTCCTGAAACACATGAAACACATACACCTTAGTCTCTCTACACGTTTCTCTGTTTATTAGGGCGAAATAGGAATACATGTATCATATATGCAAGCGCAGAAGGTCGTGACGCTGACCGGGTTGCCTGCACGCTTACCCGGTGAATGGGTTTCATAAGTCAACCAAAAATGGCTGTCTGCGTCTGGTCACTACTGCAGTGTTCATAGTAAAAGTTCCTGCTACTAACCTGTTCATCATAAATCCACAGACACCTCTAAGACCTCCCCTCCCCCCCAAACACCTAAGGCGGAACATCACACGTGTAGTTTATAAAAATAAATTTTATGCAAAACCGAATTCCGTCATCAGATGTATCAAATTCTGTTTATGTGGGCGAGATGGATGAAATGTAGGTTTTACTGTACTTTACAGCAAACCTATAACTTCCACCAAGATTCCCAGAAATATAATCGGCTCCATTCCTAAAATAGCGAGGGAGTTTTTAATCGCAAGAAAACAGGAAGTTCTCGTTATCACGTTGCTACGTTACGGGAGTAAATGGGTAGATAATGCCTGTTATCTTACTCAGCGAGTACCTGCGCTTTTTATCATTACGGGCCGATAAAGGAGCACTTTTTTGCTACGCCCAGGTTCGTTACTTAAACAACACTGGCGAAAAACCAGTCCCTTTCTCCGTGCATTGTTCATTATTTAAGTCAACACGAACCTTTGGGGGGGGGGGCGGGGTGGGGGTGTCGATCCGTGTGTTTAGGTAAGGATATTGAGCCTACCACAATATTATGACCCACAATGAATATATGATACATAAACACTGTACAATAAACTACACCGTAACACTTAGCAAGTGGCTCTTTAAAGTAAGGATCACTGGTATATCTCCGCTGCCTGTATCTGTATACTACGGAATCGTTAGCCTACCTGGCAGTGTTATTGGACCAACAGAACAGCTAAGATCTCTCTGCAACAAGTTTTGGCTCCGTTTTCGGTATGCAATCTATGATTTCCAGTCGGGCAAATAGAGGCTATAATCGTCACATCGTTAGCTATTCTTGTTATTTTAATAATTACGCCCCGTAAGATGAGCATTTTGAAGTTTAAGACGGTGTGCCAACCCAAAGTTCCGACTAGCGCGAAATTTTATGCTTTCCAGAATGATCTTTCCCATCTTTTTTGGTAGGTTCTTTACGTACCGTTTCCACGGCCGACCGATTTTCTTATTCTAGCCGTTCCTGCTCTTCAGAAAAAAACACTAACATGAGTCAGTACCGTTACTCAGTTACCATGGTTACAGCACTCTACATATCATTCGAGAATCCCGAATTTCGTTGAAACTGTGTTATATTTTTCTGCAAAGTGCTATTACAGTCCTGCAAGGACATTCATCTCTTATCATCTGACCTTTACCAGTGCGACTGCACAAAGGTTCGGGTTTGTCCCAGTCAAGGCAGTGCAAACAAATTGGCTTCAAATATACGGCATGACAGGTTATAGCACAACCAGCTGGTATCAATAAACTGTAAAATATTCTGTGCGTTGCAACTCGCGGTGATACATTCACTGCAGTTATGCACAGTCTTGTACCTAGGTCTGTACACAAAAAAAAAGTGCATCGTATTTCAGTATACAAAACCTGTTTTCCGGGTTTTGGTTCTTCTTATGCTCGCGTCTTTTGAAGTTTTACATACACTCTACCAACGAAGGTACTTTTATTACGTCATTCCGTACAATAGCTATGTCGTCAAAAAGCGGAAAAACGCCACCGTTTGGGATATCGTGAAAATGTCGAGCATATGAACGCCCCCCAATCCATGGTCAGATACATTTTCGCACACCAACAATACAATAATCAATATCATTAAGGCACATGGATATCTAGCAGGCCTTTTGGAATCCATGATTTTACATTTTTGATCAAGTTTCATCCACACGGACGTAGGAAACGAACTTGGTATAACTATGACAAAAATATTTTATTCTCTTCAGTCATATGATTTTCACATTGTTCTCAACCCTTAGAGCCGCAAGAACCCAAGTGTGATGAACATCATGCCCAAATAAATGCTCATTAACGTTGACTGCTCTTTTTTTTTATGTAGAATAGATATAAATGTACTAATTTAGATGGACATCCTTGGTTCTATTTGAAGCGATGGCACTTGACACACATTTACTACATATTATTTATGCCCGGGTCAGATGAACAGGCTTTTTGGCTACGCAGCCAATGTCATAGTTTCAGTTTTTATGCTCTCCTAATCTAGCACATGCTATAGAAGCCTAACCAATAAAAGTTTACATTAAACTTGTCGCAGCAAGGAATGAACACATCGGTACCCCCGAGTAGTTACGCACTGGTTGCACTGATACAACGTTTTTTCAAATTAATCCTCGCCCCCCAACTCCATACAAATGATACTACATGTGCCACCTTTCCTGGACACTTCCAAATCGTCGTTTTTTTACCCAGAATGCACCTTATTATGACGTTGTTTATAATTGTAAAACAGGCCACCCGAGTCAAGAATTAACTGCCGTTTAAGGAGGTACATTCCCCTGTTGGCACACCTGTCAGGTGAACCGTTGACCGAAGTTAACAGAAGAGGCTTTACTAAGCAATTGATTCAAGTCAAACCTTTCAACCGGCCTTTGTGGCAAGTTCACCCACAAATAAACACCCCAATTGTAGCAACTGCATCAATTCCAGAACAATGTATTCATACCAAAAATCAACAGCGAGTTTTCTTCTACGGAAATTGGGAAAGAATCCACAACGGCGACCCTGGGCCCTCCTTGTAACCAACGACCGAATGCAGTGAGAGATAAGTAAACGTTAAATATTGTGAAACGGATCTGACTTAACAATGGTAAGCACCGTAAGTGATCGGTAAACATACGATGATAAAGGCTGCTGATATGCAGTGGCATTTAAGACAGGGACTTAGTGTGAGTGAACAATTTCTTGGGAGCAACCTTGGGGTCCTTCTGTCACGTTCAATGCAAGGTCACTACAGACTCCGAGGACCTGGTTTGCTGGAAGCAAGCGGAACCACTGAGTTCACGACACTGCAGTGGAGATCCGTACGGGCGACGCGGGTACCGAGCGACATAAGTTCATACGGACGACGCGGGTTCGGGCCGGTATAAGGCCGTACGGACGGATGACAAGGCTAAGAGGTGTGCATGTGGACGCAAAGTTGCAAAAAAGCTGCGATATTGGAAAAACCGACGTGCAGTGATAAAATTTACTATCTAACTGGCAACATATCACAATTTCTCTATGCAGAGCACTTCAAATTGCGCTGAAATAATACAGAATTCTTTGGCCAATTACAAACTTGGCAAATCATTATTAAGGTACCTTAAATTGAGGCTTATGCCTTCGCACAAACAGTAGCGAAATATACGGCATGTGGCTGTGGATGTTTTCAACTTCGTGGAAAAATTTTTATAAAGCAAACCTACAGAGCTCCGGAATATCAGAACTTATTAACGGTCCGACGCTTTAAATAGCAGCGGATCGGCTGAAATTTCTCGTTAAAGTGGACACACGTCAGATGGTGTTAAGGCTCCGCTGCCTACGCTTCCCAGATGTCAGTTGTCTATATCTGACAATGTAAAACATGTTCTTTTATGCATGGCAGATGTAATCAAAGCAACATACACAAGTCTGGACGAGCTGACCTCAAATGAACGCTAACGGGAGTCATCTTCACGCTAAATTGCTCCAAAACACAAGCATAACTGGCATGCCTTGACTGATCAACGCCCGCGTGGCACACGCCCGAAATGTAGATCAAAGACCTGGCCAGCCTCTGTGCGAATCGGAGAAGAGAAATGGCTATTATGTGTGACGTCGATCACCAGATAACGTCATTGATTGAGGCTACTTCCACGCTAGTGAACTTCTTTGGATTGCATTGAAATAACTTCTCTCCAATTGATCGGATTCCAGGCTGGCGTTCTTAAGTTTTGCTCTGTGGACAGTCAGCTATAAACTGGCGAAAATTCATAGGGATATCTACTGCTTTAAAAAAAGTCGGAAAAAGGTTCTTACTCAAAAAGAATCCGACTATTGTAAATAAATCAAACTTTGCAAGTGATCTGCATGAACAGCATATTTCTTCTCCCCATTATCTACCAAAGGCTTTTTTATCGTATTCGATAACGTTCAGTAAAGGTTCGAGTTATTAATTGTCTACTCTATCGAGACTGTTTTGAGGTTGTAGAAAGCAACAATGTGATAAAAACTCGATAAAAATGTTGCGAAAACGTGTAATAACTCATACCCTTTGTGAGACTTTTAAGTAGCAAAATACCACGCCAAAAGTGAAGGACCTAACAGAGCAATTTCCACAGAACAATTCTCAAAAAAAGTCAGTATTATCGAGCAAACAAACAAACTGAATCCAGAAGCCATATATACGTATTAGCACCTATTATAAACTCGGTCGAAGGATCCCTTACTTTTCTCGACTGTTGATCCCTTGGCCTATGAAGGCTCCTCTTTTAGATGCTGTGCAAAGCAATCAGTTGACACACCACAAATAGCTGGTCACCTTTTCCCTCCATGCCATTAAATGATCCATTATAGCGCAAATAGCCACTGTGTAATGCTAATCGCAGCAATGTGTATTTTGAAGGTTCTTATTGAGAAGATGGCTCATATTCAAGTTATTATTGAAATAGGATTCAAAGATCTTATCAGCGCGATAACAATTTTAATGCGTACAAATATATGGGTTAAAAATGCCTATTCCATTGTGCGATTTGGCACTCTGCCACGCTGTAAATGCTGACACGAAAGAAGCATAGGGACGATGAAACTGGAACTCTAAAATAAAACTCTGACTGGTCAATAATAATTAAACAGAAAGGACTCCCATTTCTGCACGGCACACGACACTTAGGAGTACCTCTTTTCGTGACAAAAACTGTCCATGTAGAAATCGAACTGTCAGAATGCTGCACAAGTTGTTATAGTTGGCGGGTTCTTCTCCATTACTTTTAACTACTAATGCGCTCATGTTAAAATACCTACTAAACTTGAGGCCTACATGTAGTTAAAAAAGACCTACGCCCCGGTTTTGTGTCATACAGCTTCCATAAAAAAATCACCAAAACAATACACACGTTTCAATGGCAACACTGAAAGCCACTCTGTAATTTGACTTTCAAAACCGCCAGTATTCGACAATTTTTCCACAAACTGTCAACCATAAATCTGACAAAGTTCAGTTCTTGCTTGAGGTTGCTTGTTTTTCCCCGAAAACACAAAAGATTGAATAATTTTCTGAGCTATAAATCGTAACACAATTGCAGTAATCAGAATTTATATCCAAGAGCGCCAGTTGATGCCAGAGGAAATTTACCATTTTACGGACACTGCAAGTATGATAATTCTAAAGCGCTCTCATACAGGGATCGAGAACTATTTGACATTTTCCATGAAAATCATTTTCCCTGCACCATTCTTATTATTTCGATGCGACTCGATTTCGATTTTAAGTAATAATAATACGATAAAAAGAATGTCACAGGAAACAGCTGCGGCCTGGTGGATACAACATTGATAGCTAACAATAATACAGCAATAATCAGACCAAAATTTCGAAGTAAAACCGGTGTCATATTATTTTGGGTAAATCAAAACTTTGGTCACGCATCAGCTTGAAAGCATTTCCTCATAATATTAGAATAATTTGACCAGTTACCAATCTCTTGCCGTTTCGGAGTGACTTTAAAATTTTGATCAAATTCGTGAATTTGGTCAATTTGCAAAACTGAACAACTTCATATTTTACATTTATGTTACATTTATGTTATATTTTATGTTACGTTGCACAACAGACAAATCGAATGAGATCCAAATCTCCAACTACCATATCAACTATTTTCCACGAAATTTGGTCTAATTACCTAATTTGGCGAAATTGGTCAAGACAAAAATGTACTTATTACATTAACAGTTGGGGAGTCAGAAAATGAGGTAAACAACTTTGTATTTCTAATCGTGTCTGAGGTAAGTGATTTATTCTTTATTTTTTGGTCAATTTGGCTAAATTTCCCACGCTAGAAAATCTTGATATTTTATCTTTTATGTTAAAAACGTGTACGATGTTGATTTCGAAATGAGAGTTTGCACTTTGACAGGTTTTCTGAAGCACACACGTACACACATACGCACTAGACCAGCCAGACAGTCGAGATAATGAAGTCCAACTTTCCAATTTTGAGAACATATTTGAGGGAAAACAATCGGCATACGTTTGAGCATATTAGCAATACAAATTCCGCTATCGCTATTTTAATAGGCGTTGAAGGTCACAGCCCAGTATTCCGCAACAACAACAAAAGGCGTCAGAAGTACAGATACCTTGTCACCGACGGTGTTGGATCTGTTTATTTTATAGAAAAGTCACGATATAGCAGTCACAAAAAAGAAAGCACGTCATATATTGCTATTTGAAAGCCACTTAGACACTGCATAAAACAATATTTTTTAGTTAACTAACTTTTTTATTATTATTACTTTTTTGTAGAAACATTTTCTGCATTGATAAACAATCTAGGCGTGGTTTGGGTTTATGAAGTGAGGTGTGCAGCACCAAAAAAATCTGGGGCAAGGTCAATCACTTGGGAAGATTTACACAGTAAACTATATATACAGTGAAGGCTAAACATTATTGTACAGGAAGTAAATGATCCTCTTTACCTACTCAGACAAACTAGGTCTCACGGGCTGCGCCAGAATGCGAACACTTTCCTGCAACGCGCTGTACGAAAATGTGCACAAAATTAAGACCGATGGGAAAAGCGTTTCTTCTCCTTCAGTAACCTTTGCCTCTACACGAAGCACTTGGTCGTGGCAGGAACAGCAATGAGTGACTGGCAAGGTACAGTTCTACATCTTGCGGAAGTGATCAAGCGCACTCAGCCCCATCGTTGTGCCTTGCGTTCGATATCCCATTGGAGTCTGCCACGTCCAGCAGGAAAAAAAACAATCCTCGTCACAGAAAGTACTACCACAGCGGGAGTTGCATTCGCGAAAATTATACTAAATCTGGATCTGCGGTGAGAGGTGTGTTCTAGCTTTATGCAGGCGACCCTTCATCTCCTCAATCAATTCATTCAGGAGTTGACGGGGAAAAAACGATTATCTTAGTACTGTGTATTAAGCGGAATCAAAGCTCTTCTCGACGCTCTTCTTTTTCTTTGATATTTTTTTACATGTACAAAGCGAGATCGTTGCGCATGCGTGAACACAGCTGATATTTTCAGGGCCAGTGCCTAAATCTGATGAGCGTAAATACACTTTACGTAAGTGCCAACTGACCTATTTGTTTTCTTGTATGAATATATAACACACCACTAACTGGTGGCCACACTTCAGCTTTCAAGGAAGGTTCACTTTATCACAAGAGCTTGGTACAAAGTGCGCTGAGGTTTTCCTTGCTACAGTAAAATACCAGTCCCTTTATTTACGGTAAACCATCGTCCATTTCTTCGTTCCTACACGTAATAAGCTGTTTGCGATCACGTGGACAGCGTGAATCGGAATCGAGACTGTATCATCACTCATAGTGTCCACTAAAACTCTCCCAGCACTTTTACTAGCCTGTTATTTATTAGGTGTAATCATGACGGATGAACAGAGGGTACCCGCACATTTACGGCCACTTACACAAGGGATGGGGATATTGTCATATTAGAGAAAAGTTAACCATGTTATTACCGTGTTTTGTTACATGGTTACTAAGCCCTTTCAAGAGTCTGTAATGGCCATAATTGCGAGTATTTAACATAACTGTTCGTTCTATCAATGAATGAGTGGGCGGGAGGGTCTTTGATGACCCTCGCTTATCCCCGATGTGATATAACGGAACTGCTGACCTGTAACCTCGCCACCCCCCTCCACCCGAAAACAGGTCACAATGAAATCACTGAACAATGGCAGACAAGTTCAACCATTCGGTCCAATTAATTGGCAGAATACCTACAATGATAGAGGGAAGCAAGTGGTCGCTTTGCACAAAAATTTGATCAATTCATCACATACCTGTCATTTCCCTGCTTTTCACAAGCATAAACAATAAAAATCAATGGCATTGTTTCTTTCTTTTAAAGATGTTGTTCTCTTTGCAGTTATACAAATGAAAAGAGAAAAATACAAGTAGCCTTTTTTGGTGGCAGAACCTTCAGATGTGTGGGCCCTCAAGGTGAAACATCATGCACGAATGGTATATAAAATCACCCCTGGTACCTGACATCCCCCCATCCCCCCCCCCCCCACCCAAAAGCTTTCGAGCCAAATGCTCCCGCAGGCGTGTTTGGACCATATTGAGAAACAATAGTTTTGGCTCTGCGCTGCACCTTTCAAAAAGAGATTTGATGACCTAACTGCACAAGAGTTAACTCAATTAGTCATGAATGGGTGCCAATCTTGTCCTAATTGCATTGTGGCGCTAACCTTATCACGCATTGTTTACGGAACGAAGTTATCTTCTTTTTCTACTGTATTTGCTGAAACGGTCCGCTTAATTTTACGACAGAAACAAAGGAAGTGTCAACGGGGTGGAAAGTCGCATTTTGGGATTACACATCTTGTTCTTTGCGTCTTTAAACGTTCGCTTGAAAAGTCGACATCAACCGGGCGCCGTTCTTTTTTTGCGGGACGATGTTACACGCCAATGCACTTCTTTACTTTTTAGTCCTTTAAAACAGGACAGCTGACAATGTCACTGCGACATAAATAGGTTCCTTAACACCCTTGCCAATTCAGAAGCTCATCAATATCTAGATCTGCGTCTCAATATGCTTTCCATTACCAGGTGGTGTAATGGCTATTTCGAATCGGCTAAAAACCCATGTGATTAAAGCTGCCACATTGTCTCCTAACTACGCAATAGCCTTTAAAGAGAATTCACATAATTTCAGAACGAGGGTGGTTATTTAACTGAGGTGGTGCGATCTCTGGCGGGTAAAACGCCCTGGGGCCACTGGCAGCTGGCCTGTGATACCAATGCCCATTCACATGAATAACTCTCTTTGCTAAATCCTTGTCAATTGGATTTTTTCCTAACTAACCCCCTTAGAAAACCTGTCAGTCATTGGTATTCTTATCTCTTTTGTTGCAAGACTTAATCCCCAAATATCAATTTCTGTGTGAAGTTTAGTCACAATGGGCAGGCGAGTTGGAAGCCACGGGTTACAGTTCATGTCCCATGAAATACAATTATCTTACAACCGGGCAGAAAATGTAGTCTTTGTGTGAGAAATATGGCCAAATCTGGCGATGTTTATGGAGAGGTGACAAGTCCTGAGTACTTTATACGCTAAGTTTTTAAATTTCGGTCAACCCTGCTACGCCCGCGGAACGGCTTCACAACACCCCGACAAAAATGACACGTGGTTTCAGGCTGTGGCGTCGGCATCAAGCTCAAGCATACACAAGGTTGCGCTATTCCCAGCAGTCAGGGCAAATCGTCTTAAAAGCTATGGACATTAGTCCCTTTTAGTAATTATCAACTGGGCATGCAAAATTAGGTTTCAAGGGAATCTTTGCAGTGCACTACTAGTGCAGCCAAATTCATCCACCAAAAAGGTAACTTAAGCACTTGCAGCTAAAGTAATTTGTTTTGCATTGAGCTAGAAATTCTTCTACGTTTCTGTCCTAAGAGACTCCGCCGACAGTGACTTCGTCAAACTCGATTTGGGACAGGTGATTAACTTGTAACTTTTAAACGATTCCCCAGACGCCGCTAACAAGATCCTTCATGCAAATTGTGGACGGGGTAAAAAGTCGCATTTTGCAGTAATCATGCGAGATTCGTGCTGATTGGTAGGGCTTAAAATAATAAACATAACCGTCACATACATAATAACATAACTGTAAACTTCTTGAACTGCCTCTTGACTTATCTCCCTGCTCAGTCTGTCCCCCCTTTATGGAAAATTCCAGCACTGAACGTTTGGACGAGTATGAGCTCAAACAGTGATAATTCTGTTACATCCCCTGGTCGCTTAACAAGCCTGTGTTGAACACCGCAGATGTGTTGGAATATTAACTAGAAAAAGTTCACTCAAGTAAATTTATGACTTTGGTGACAAGTTGTTGGTTCGAATAGACAGTATTATTAACTGCTGCCAAGAGTTCATATGACCACCCACAGCTAATAATTGAAATAACAAAAAAAAAATGACCACTTTGAGAGAAGAAAGTCACCAAGTCTAAATAGCCAATTATTGTCACTCAAATTACCCTTTGAACTAAAACCTCGTATGTCACAAGAGATCACACGACTACCAACGACAACACCTCCAGGACCCTGCCAGTTGTCCAAGGCACTAAGAATGCACCGTACCGATAGAAATATAGTGTGTCTTCAAAACTGTGTCAGATGTATTGAAGTCAGTTATCAATGCACTGATGTCCAAAAGCCCGTTTTGTGATCTGTGACCTGGGGATGAGACCAGTGTCACACACGTGTACACCCAAATTCACCAAAACATTTTCTACTGTGTCCCTTTTTTTTTTGGCAGTACGATGTAAAACATCAATCACAACCTTAAATTTCCATTCCGTTGCCTGCCACTATGGACCTGCATAAAACAGACATTTGCCTGAAAAAAAAAAGTTTGGACAATCTCACTACTGGCAATGACGAAGCTGACACTCGCCTCGAGCACGGCACAATTGTGAGAACTCCTGCACAGTCCCAACCGCATCGCAAACATTCAGCTAGCATATTCAAGCCGTCAGGAAACAATGACCGCGTCATATTTCAACTAAACAAGCGATAGGTCATGTACGAGCCCTTCACTAAGATAAACGAATAAGAACAGTGGTGTGAATGACGGGGCCAAGTGCGCGGGGCCATGTTTTAAGTGCGCAAGACCACTTGAGAAATATCCCAAGAAACCTACAAGTAGCATGTATTAAAAGTCCCTTTTGATTCGCTGTTGAAAGTTAAGTTCTTCTTGACCACTGCAAGATGTATGAACATACAAACATACCCCCTCCCCTTGAACGTCTTGACCGGAAGTTATTGGTCTTGAGATACAAGGTTTTGAAGATTTTACTGTAATGTTATTTCTTAAACTATGTTGTTTTTGATCCAGAGAACCACTGGAAAGGAAAAGACTCCCAAATGACCATTATGCGCGATGCTCCACGTCGCCCATGTAATAACCAGGACGACAGAGAAGGTGGACGAGATGGAGCGCAAGGTATAAAAGATCTCTGACGGGATCTGAACTGTTTCACAGAATTCACGCAATCCGCTTTGAATTTTAAGCGCGATAATTGGCCACAATTTCTCTGTTAATGAATGGTTTACAACTTTTACACATATATATATATATAATTTTATATATATGATTTTATTATCATAAATAATTTTTGTCGATGAAAAATATTGTTCTTCACGTTTCGCGCAGGGTTCTCAGGAAAGCGAGTCAAAAAAGGAAAGGGTGACTCAGTTGGGTCAAGAAATCTCGGTGGGTTCCGAAAAAGTGAGTCATTTCGTAAAAAAATGCCCAAAAAAGTGGACAAAAACCCCGCCAACGCGAACCCTGGTTCTTTATATTCAAGTACGTCAATATGTGATACATCTGTGGTTTCTTCGCGGGCAACGTTCCGTCCGATGACGATGCGACTACAAAAGCTTCGTCTTGTCTAGTCTTTGTGTAAATTTTGTGATGATGATGATGCTATTCAGGAACTTCTAGAGAACGGGTAGAGAAATAAACAAGACTGTCAAGTGACAGTGGCCCAGTTGAGGATTCAGTCTTGTGCCTCTTGGAAAATGGCAAGACAGTCTGATCTGGTTGAATGTTTTTTTATATTAAATTATGCTGAAATTATGAAAATTTCTGAATATTTGTAATAAATGGGAAAAATACTGACACAGGAATTTTACTGCAATTTGTTATTAAATTCAAACAGAAGTCAGATGTAAAAATTAAAATAAAGTCCTTTCTTTTATTACTTATCTTGGGCCTTGTTTCAAGTGAGTATAAAAATGTGCATACAGTTTTGGAACATCCTACCCAGAACACGGTACGATATTTGTCAAATAAAAATATATATGTAAAAACAGGAATTTTTCTCCAATTTGTTTTTGATATCAAAGAGAAGTAGAACTCCAAAATTTAAATAACGTCCTTTCTTATATGCACTTATCTCGAGCCGTTTGTTGCATACGATTACTTAAACGTGGATTCCTATCCAGGGTGTTACTAGGCCAGCGTTTAATTAAAAATCGATAAATGATCGGATGAAGTATATCCAGACCCTGGATAGTCTACCCTGACAGGCGTACATCAAATGCCCTGGTAAACTTCAAAGCGGGGGGTTCGTCAAAAATATGTGGACCCTAATTAATTCTAATTTGCGTGGGAAAAATGAAAAAGAGGCTATCGACCACCCGAAAAATATCACATTTATCATATTGTCGGGTCATATAATTGCTTCCTGCACCTTTAAAAATAAAAATTACAACTTTCTTGCATTATGCTCAATATTACCTATTACCGCCCACCCGAAGTATATCATATTTATCATATTTTCGGGTAATACAAATGATTCCTGCACTTTTAAAGCGAAAATTACAACTTTCTTACATTATTGCCCAATGTTCCCTATTATCTCCCACCCGAAAAATATTATATCTATTATATTTTCGGGTCCTAGAATTGTTTCCTGCACTTTTAAAGCGAAAATTACAACTTTCTTGCTTTATCGCCCAATATTCCCTGATATCGCCCACCCGAAAAATATCACATTGATGATATTTTCGGGTCATAGAATTGATCCCTGCACTTTTAAAGCGAAAATTACAACTTTCTTGCATTATCGCCCAATGTTCCCTATTATCGCCCACACAAAAAATATCATATTTATCATATTTTCGGGTCATAGAATTGATTCCTGCACTTTTAAAGCGAAAATTACAACTTTCTTACATTATCGCCTAATGTTCCCTATTATCGCCTACCCGAAAAATATCACATTGATGATATTTTCGGGTCATAGAATTGATCCCTGCACTTTTAAAGCGAAAATTACAACTTTCTTGCATTATCGCCCAATGTTCCCTATTATCGCCCACACGAAAAATATCATATTTATCATATTTTTGGGTCATAGAATTGATTCCTGCACTTTTAAAGCGAAAATTACAACATTCTTACATTATCGCCCAATGTTCCCTATTATCGCCTACCCGAAAAATATCACATTTATCATATTTTCGGGTCAGAGAATTGATTCTTGCACTTTTAAAGCGAAAATTACAACTTTCTTGCATTGTCGCCCAATGTTCCCTATTATCGCCCATCCGAAAAATATCATATTTATCATATTTTCGGGACATAGAATTGATCCCTGCACTTTTAAAGCGAAAATTAAAACTTTCTTACATTATCGCCCAATATTCCCTATTATCGCCCATCCGAAAAATATCATATTTATCATATTTTCGGGTCACCAAATTGATTCCTGCATTTTTAAAGCGAAAATTACAATTTTCTTGCATTATCGCCCAATATTCCCTATTATCGCCCATCCGAAAAATATCACATTTATCATATTTTCGGGTCATAGAATCGATTCCTGCACTTTTAAAACGATAATTACAACTTTCTTACATTATCGCCCAATATTCCCTATTATCGCCCACCCGAAAAATATCACATTTATCATATTTTCGGGTCATAGAATTGATCCCTGCACTTTTAAAGCGAAAATTACAACTTTCTTGCATTATCGCCCAATGCTCCCTATTATCGCCCATCCAAAAAATATCATATTTATCATATTTTCGAGACATAGAATTGATCCCTGCACTTTTAAAGCGAAAATTACAACTTTCTTACATTATCGCCCAATGTAACCTATTATCGCCCACACGAAAAATATCACATTTATCATATTTTCGGGTCATAGAATTGATTCCTGCACTTTTAAAACGATAATTACAACTTTCTTGCATTATCGCCCAAAGTTCCCTATTATCGCCCACACGAAAAATATCATATTCATCATATTTTCGGGTCATAGAATTGATTCCTGCACTTTTAAAGCGAAAATTACAACTTTCTTACATTATCGCCCAATGTTCCCTATTATCGCCTACCCGAAAAATATCACATTTATCATATTTTCGGGTCAGAGAATTGATTCTTGCACTTTTAAAGCGAAAATTACAACTTTCTTGCATTATCGCCCAATGTTCCCTATTATTGCCCATCCGAAAAATATCATATTTATCATATTTTCGGGACATAGAACTGTTTCCTGCACTTTTAACGCGAAAATTACAACTTTCTTGCTTTATCGCCCAATATTCCGTGTTATCGCCCACCCGAAACATATCACATTGATCATATTTTCGGGTCATAGAATTGATTCCTGCACTTTTAAAGCGAAAATTGCAATTTTCTTGCAGTATCGCCCAACATTCCCTATTATCGCCCATCCGAAAAATATTATATTTATCATATTTTCGGGTCACAGAATTGATTCCTGCACTTTTAAAGCGAAAATTACAATTTTCTTACATTATCGCCCAATATTCCCTATTATCGACCACCCGAAAAATATCACATTTATCATATTTTCGGGTCATAGAATTGATTCCTGCACTTGAAAAGCGAAAATTACAATTTTCTTGCATTATCGCCCAATGTTCCCTATTATCGCCCACCCGAAAAATATTACATTCATCATATTTTCGGGACATAGAATTGATCCCTGCACTTTTAAAGCGAAAATTACAACTTTCTTGCATTATCGCCCAATATTCCCTATTATCGCCCATCCGAAAAATATCATATTTATCATATTTTTGGGTCATAGAATTGATTCCTGCACTTTTAAAGCGAAAATTACAATTTTCTTACATTATCGCCCAATGTTCCCTATTATCGCCCACCCGAAAAATATTATATTTATCATATTTTCGGGTCCTAGATTTGTTTCCTGCACTTTTAAAGCGAAAATTACAACTTTCTTGCTTTATCGCCCAATATTCCCTGTTATCGCCCACCCGAAAAATATCATATTTATCATATTTTCGGGTCACAGAATTGATTCCTGCACTTTTAAAGCGAAAATTACAACTTTCTTGCATTATCGCCCAATGTTCCCTATTATCGCCCACTTGAAAATATCACAGAAATGACCCACTGACAACAAAATTACTGAAAAGTCCAACCAGAAGTACTTGCATGTAACATTTTGTGCCCCTGTGCAAATTGAAACTTTGCTTTTTTAAGAAGAAAAATGGAAATTTCCAATTTTTTAAAAGCTGCAAACTTCGAAGCTCAGTAGAATCAAAAATAAGGCGAAATTCAAAAATCGAAAAAAGTACTTTTTTCACCCCTTAGTTCTAGTTTCTTCATAACAAATTTCGGAATCTTCCGATGAAAAATGAGGGACTAGATAGATTTTTTCGTATTTTGCCCAAATTGGCAATAAAATCGCCAAAAATGGTTTAAACCCAAAAATAAGAGAAATTCCTAATGCAGTAGAAGGTTAAAAACTCGCGTTTAAAATTTGGTACCAATCGGATCAAAAATAAAAAAGATATTCCACTTTAACTACTTTGTTAAGAAAAAAAATTGGAAATTTGCCAATTTTTAGAAGTTGCAAACTTTGAAGCTCAGTAGATTCAAAAATAAGGCGAAATTCAAAAATCGAAAAAAGTACTTTTTTCACTCCTTGGTTCTTGTTTCTTCATAAAAAATTTCGGAATCTTCCGATGAAAAATGAGGGACTAGATAGGTTTTTTCGTATTTTGCCCAAATTGGCAATAAAATCGCAAAAAATGGTTTAAACCGAAAAAATAAAAAAATTTCCTAATGCAGTAGAAGGTTAAAAACTCGTGTTAAAAATTTGGTACGAATCGGATAAAAAATAAAAAAGATATTCCACTTTAACTACTTTGTTGAGAAAAAAAATTGGAAATTTGCCAATTTTTAGAAGTTGCAAACTTTGAAGCTCAGTAGATTCAAAAATAAGGCGAAATTCAAAAATCGAAAAAAGTACTTTTTTTACCCCTTAGTCCTAGTTTCTTCATAAAAAATTTGGGAATCTTCCGATGACAAATGAGGGACTAGATAGGTTTTTTCGTATTTTGCCCAAATTGGCAATAAAATCGCCAAAAATGGTTTAAACCAAAAAATAAAAAAATTTCCTAATGCAGTAAAGGCTTAGGAACTCGTGTTTAAAATTTGGTAAGAATCGGATACAAAATAAAAAAGTTATTCCATTTTTAACGGTCGCGGGACGGACAGACGGACGGACGGACGACACTTGCCCCCATCTGTATAGCCCTGTTGGCTGAAAAGCCAACTGGGCTAAAAACCACAGCAGACAACAGTTCCAGCTACTTGTTTTCAACGGTAAATCCCTTTGCAAAAAAATCTATAATGAATGTGCTAATTATGGGATAAACAACGGCAAACTGCTTTGTTATCTGATACTACCATATGCAGAAGATGCCTAAAATAACTGCTTCATCTTCGAAAGCGACCAGGTTATTTGAAGGGTCGCTATTTGGAAAAAGCGGGGCTCGTCCTACGGCAATTCGAGCTAAACTCCGGCATAAGCTTTTAAGTCGTCATCTGTAGGGTAACCAGCTAGAGGGCTGCGGCGCATTTGTGTTACAGAATTTTCCAATATTCCACTTCAAACATACTGTGCTTTCAAAACTTAATCCGTAAATCAGTGTTCAGACTTGAGCCTATAATTCTAGCTTGTTACGAAGCAGATACCTCCTCTCCCCCCTCCCTTAAAAAAATCAAATGTTGCGCTTTGATTCCCGAGACCTCCTACCAACTAAAACACAGACAAAGCAGTGCGTTCACTTATCAGAGTAATGCTCAGCTGCTATTTCAGAAAACAACAGATTGTGATATATACTCGCCACGAAAAAGAGCAGTCGAAACGCAAAAGTATGCCTTATATGTATATAATGTACCGTTATACAATATAATATAAAATAATATTATTGGATTTTTGACACTCCAAACAACGAAACTGGACGCTGCCGAAGGGGGTTATGTTGTCACTATGAAGATGATGTTCACCGAATAGGAGTTAAATTCAAATTTCATTTTAAAAAACGTTTATATTCAAAAGAACCAGTATTTAGAGGAATCTGACTTGGCGTTCATTGACGGAGGTTTAACTATAGTAAGTAGCTTGCCTCGTAAGAGTCTATGCCTTGCATTGAAATATAGTAAATAGTTCCCTTTATCGCCCAATGCGCATAACCACGTGACACTGACTCCGCATAGAGCAGAGAGACCAATCCCACGCTCTTAAACTAACCTTATATTTGGGTAACCGGGCGTTGGTATTTACCCTAATCACTAATCAACCGACCTATATTAACAATGGTAATCTTATTTTCAGTCGCTTCCACTTTGACAAATGTCCCTTTTGGCAGTTGACATTACGTAAACATCATTATTTCAATGGGCATTCACTCTTTTTTTGTTTGTTTCGAGCTGGTGTTAAAATTCCAATCCTATGTTAACCTCACTCAACGGTTAAGAGCCAACTTGAGTAGCTTTTATTGGAGTATTTTTTATAAGATAAATATTGTATCAATAAGGAGTCAAACGATTATTCGAATTGAATAAGTAGGTCATAACAAACCTTATCACAAATGACAATCTCAATCGGTCGTTCATTTTTTTTTTTTTTTGCTTCGTAGGGCACTAACATGCACACGCGCGTACACAAACGCAAGCAGCACACGCACTCTTTTCACGGTTCTTCAAGAGGGGGGGGGGGGTGTTTAGTGTTCTGCCTTGTTTGGCAACTGTTCGTTATAATGTTGTTATAACCTTACCCAGACGTTTCACTGAGATAAACCCTATAAATTTTGTTATTATCAACATACAGAAAGTTAATAATGCCGCAAAGAAAGCCGCAAAAATGTACGCCGGCACGTTTGTATATGATATTGGCTTTTCAGAACAAGAAGACAATTACAGAGATACTGTTCGGATACTTCGAGAAGCTATTTTCTACTGAATGACCTTTTGTACATTTCAGTTTTTAACGGTAAATATGTAGAAGCGACTATATACAGAGCCTCTAGTATCTCATTCCGTTATTCAACAACGAAAATAACCCGCAAAAATTAATCTCCCATCTCGCTCTCTATTTTGGCCTCTATTATAAATAAAGCAACAGTCCATTAAGAAACATTAAAGTGGCGATAATAATCACAAACTGAATGGACATTAAAAGCAATCTGTGATTTAGTTTTATAAATGGCAGGGAATGTAGCGTCATGAGTGTTGTCATCAAGCTACGACTGATAACCTCGCTGGCGGATTCGCCACTCCGAAAGCAATATCACGCAGCGGCCGTAAGTGCGGGATGGTGTTCACATAGTCTAGCACCATGTTGTTACTTGCAGTGTGACCAATGTTTATGTTACAGCCTTATGGTATAAAAGACAAGCAATTAAATCAGAACATTAAAACTTAAAATATCGTTGTCATTTGAAGCATTAGCCGCTAAGAAGTCACCTTACAATGAATCATCACGACCTGATGTCTTATTTAAAGAAGGGAGGGGGCGGGGGGGGGGGGGGGGGGTCGGGGGCTCACACACATCCGTAAGAAGGCTATCAATTACATGTTAAAATGTAGCATTACACAAAGCTATAAATCACACACATTAAGTGGGCATTAAATGCAGATAATTCAATATCGCTTATACAAAAAGTACCAGAGACTCCTCCCTCGAAGGTTAGAAATGTCTTTCATTTCGGAAATGAAAGACCGTTCCTCAGCGCCCAAACTACTCTGCCAAAAATGTCCGTAGACATTGCGCTTGGCTTGAAGAACCAACGACAAACAGCTGAAAAGGCAGTCAGCCTCCGGAGGACACTTTAAGGCATTCTCGAAAATTTGATATAAAGTCAACAATGAAACCAGATTCCACATATACTCGCATCTTGTCTAACGATTTCACGCCTGATGTTTGTGCTGCAATGTACAGTGTAATATCAAACACGAGAGCTCTCTGTTAGTAGAGCACGCTTGGAGAAAATAAGCATTTCACAACGAATTCGCTTCACCCCGCACTTCTCTCTCTCCACCCCCACCCCCCACCCCCCCGATCATTGAGCGGCTGTCAGACAAACGCCCTGCATACGCCAGAAGCAGCACAACAGTGGATTTCTCCCACCCCCATCCCTAAGGCTTGAATGCTACATGAACAATAGTGATTTTTGAAAACTAAAAAAATCCCCCCCCCCCGCAAAAAAAACAAAAAAAAAAAAAAAAAAAAAACATGAAGTCAATGGATCCACACGTAAAGCTAGGGTCACTCGTGGCCGTTTTTGCCCCAACCGCCTGCTCAATAGTTTTTCACATCAGTTGATTTTTCCCGCAATAGCGATGTTAGACTGTGCGGTATTAAATAGGTCAGGTTGTAAATCAATATCACCGCAAGGCCAGAGTTATTTACATGGAACCCCTACAAAGTTGTTTGCAAACAGTAACGACCAAACTGCGCAGTTTGCTTTGCAGCCATACAAAATAACGTCATATAATGGAATTAAGGTAAATGCCTGGGAAAACTGTTAAAATGCGATGCCAAGTACGGCAGATGTGGAATTTAATCAGTCAAATTTTAAAACGGAAATTCACCTAAGATGTTTTAATTCCACCGGAGAAAACATTTTTCTATCAACATCTATTCTTGCTTGCTTAAAATAGCCTTGCTTGTAGCATGGGGAACCCGTGACAATTTGAAAAGCCTCGTGCAAACGGCAAACAGTTCAACTGTATATAAGTAAGGGAACAGGACAATTTTCCTATTGCCCTCGGGACGATTCCTTCTGGCCATTTTAATGAGCCTGACAAATGCACGTATTACTCTGTTTCTGCGAATTAAAATTATTACACTCAGAATACTCTGTAGACCAGTCGACTTTACTCTCTCGTTTTTTTTTCCAGGACTGGGGATGCAACACCCGAAACGTAACTATTCTAGCGGGATCACTGATCACAAACTTATAATCTCAAACCTCGTGCGCGAGTTCGCTAACCGCAGTATATTGGACTATTGGAATTAGTGATGTGATCCGTCACTGATGGGTCCGGTCCGGTTCGGTTTCGGTTTTTTAAGAAAAATCGGCGGTTTTTTTCGGTTCGGTTTCGGTTTTTTCAGACTATGCAAATATATATAAATTAAAGATATCCCAATTAATTTTCTGTTTTTATTCTTGAACGTGATAAGTAAACACATTGCTTAACTGAAAAAGGAACTAATCTGGAAGTGTAAAATAATGTTGTGCTAAAATAGTGAGCTGAAACATTCATAGCAGTTAAAAATGGTCCTGAGAAAAACAAAAATATTGTTAATTAAAAACCGGAAATGAACCGCGGTTTTCCACAGAGCACGGTTCGGTTTAACCGAACCGCCACCTTCACGGTTAACCGTCCCAAACGGTAAACCGTCACATCACTAATTGGCATGGCGTGACCCATAATATTCAGGTCTAAAGAACAGCGCATACGATTCAGCAGAAAATGAACTTATCGAGTATAGAGTATTCGGATTGAGTCATTAATTTTGATTAACAAATTACAGTTCAGTACATGGTATTCTGACTGTAGATATTTTACTTCCCCAAAACAAAGTAATACTTGCAGCTTTAAAGGGAGATCCTTCCGGGGGGACAACAGTACGGTACTCCAGGGGAATAGTCATACAGGGACAGTTGTTCCGGTGCGGGGGGGGGATTGTCCATGACCCATAATTAACGCATCTGAGGTCACCTTTTTAAGAGTATCGATGTTTCTCAAACAACCATTCACTTGCAAATCAGTGGAAGAAAATAAGTACCAAGCTCTAAATAGTTATCAAGCCGATCGATAGAAAATAAGAAAATTTTCAAAAAAAACAAAAAAACAAAAAAAAAACAAGTATCTGTGAAACACAAGCAGGCCCCAACCGCCCCCAAATTCATAGGGGTATAAAGCGATGACGGACAGATACCCCAAACCTATAGGCCCCAATCCGAAGGGTTGGGGCCTAAAACGGAGCAACTAATCGCAGCTTACGGTACATTTTATAGCTACAGTATACATGCATATCTTCAGGGACATTTCTTGCCAGGGTCGCCATGTCTCCATGACATTCTTCCCCCCTTTACTCTAGAACAGGATAACGATATGCCATAATCTATTCTTTTCGACCGTTGGGCAAGTCTTCCATTTAAAATTATTAAAGCAAAAGTAGCAGCCTCCAAAGAACCTTCACATCAACAGCATTTGGGAAATAAAATAAAACCGTAAACAAAGAATGGTGTACGAGCGACAACACTTGAGACGTGAGACAAGTGGCTCCCTCGAGTTGACAGGGGATGCAGTAGAAGTTCAAGTCACCTGACCCAGTATAACCTAGGCATCTTCTGGTATACATTTTCTGAGATATACTTCACCTAGCATCCTAAGTGTTAGACAAGGGCCTTGTTTCTTTCGTTATTAACTGCAGTTTTTTTTCACTGGGAACAACGGTTAGAGGCCCAGACACTCATAATGATGCATGTGGAGGGATGGGGGGGGGGGGTGGTCGGTTGGTGGTGAAAGGGTCTTCAAACTACAGAAAACATCCCTAGTCACCGCTGTTTGTAGAATTATGGGTCCCATCTGCATAGTTCTACGGTTTTCAAGTGGACTAAAAGTAGGTCATTGATGTACACATTTTTTCCACACCATTCCTCGGTGTAATTTATGCTTGCATGGAACACCTTAAACATGTTCACTGCTAACAGAAAAACGTCATTTACATAAGGTGACAGTTTTTGCTTGCTCCATGCTCAGACCTTTGAACTCCACATGCCTTTCCGCGGCTTCTAGCAAGAAAGTGTCGCCAAAGCACGACATAACACAATAAATAAGCATAAACACAGTGCCATAAAAAATCTTATTTATTGCGTGTACTTCTAATGAAATGTACGTTTATTGTACCACAAAAAATGCTGCTTTCTTTTTCCATAACTAAAAAAATCGAGCAGGGAAGGCCGAGTCCACCAAATTGCAAAATCGCGCAAATGCCACAGTTTAGATACAGATCACATAATTTGCTAAGTGGTTACGCCTTCTCGACCAGGAATTCGGCCTTGCCGCGGCGAGATAGCGGGCACATATGCCCATAAAGCATGTGTAATTGCCCTCAAAAACTACCCATAGCACCAACAGAGCTGATTCTGGCTTGAAAAATTAACACTCGAAAAAATCAGATTGTGTGTATAAAAATTTACCATCACCGCCCACCGTGGAGGTAGAGAGCTTTGGTTACGAACTCGCTGGCCAAGGATAAAACAGACAGTGGAATCGTTTGTCAAAGTCAATTTGAAAGATGCTCTCCAGAAAGCTCAATGCCTCGAGCATTTACAAACATTGATTCCGAAATGAATGATGGACTGTGCTAAAAAAAAGTTCATCAGCTGCATCTGTATTTGGGCATGCAACCACAAAACTGTGTCCTCAGAAAAAAAACTGACTTGTTTGATAACTTGATTTTTTACAGTTTGCTTCCATAGGACGATATGTAAACAAAACTACGAGTAATGTGAAAGTCCTACATCCTCAGATGGTACCCACCAGCTGGTTCGACGCTTGTCACCGATCTGCATGTAACAACCTGGATGACCAGCAGAATAAAGACTGGCGAACTTGGTAGCACCATGACAACCTACAGCTGCCATCATTAAAACACCTTAAAGCATGCCAAATGTATGCGCCAAGAAAGAACACCGATCAGATGTTAAATGTTTGAAAAAATTGGCAAGAAAACATTTAAGACTAAACACCTGACGCACAACACTGCTGCAGGCAAAAAATAGTTTCACTCGGCGGTGACCTTGTGTTTACCGAGTACAACTGTACAGCTTGCAACAAAATTTGCTACGAATACTTAATCATAACAAAGTTAAAAATAACGGCTGCACTTTTCTATCGACCAACATTGGAGTGCATGCTAAAACATGGTGCAGCAGATATATCAATTGCGTGGCAGTTTGCAATCCAATGGAGGTAGTTTGGAACTCCTCATTGAGTAATGTCATATTTCTAAACAGCTCCAGTGAAATCAAACGGTGATTCAGAGCAAAATACTCCAATAAAACCGGATCTGGGCTGATAGGGGACGCACTTTTCCCAAATTTTTGTGGCAATATCAACCTGATATCGCACGGAGAGTCTTTGAATTAAAACATTTTCTAGAATCCAGAATGATAAGGAGATATCTGGTGAATAATACTGGGCCACATGCTGACGAATATCTTCCTCTGTGTGTGTGATGCTTGGAATCAGAGACGCACCACTCGGGGATGTCTCGGCCGGAAGAACGGGATAACGCAAGAAACGCTGCTTTGCGTGTGGGAGAAATTACGACGCGCTTTACAGCACAGAAAACACCAGACACAACGTTCTCAAAGTGACTTTTAGTACTTGCAATAGAAACTGCTGATCATTCGCAAACTCAACAATGTGACAATAAATTAAAATCTCACAGTTGCATATAGCAATTGCTACAAACTGTGTAGGAGAAGTTATCCGCACCACGCCTTCACAACAGTAAACAAAGCGATGCGTCAGTCTTTCAGAGGGCTATCACGCTGCTCCAACACAGGCACGAGCAGGAACCACTTCAACAATGTGGGAAAAAGGACGGGGCAGTGATAGATGAGGTGCAAGATGCTGGCCTAACACCGTGTTAATACTGATACTTGATTTTCTTCTTCTGATCCAGCGTGATGACCATTGCTGTTAACGGCATTTCTCATCACCTATTTTCCGGAAAGCCTGTCCGCTTTGGAACGCAAGTGGAGACGACAGACCGAGAGTGGGATTAATAACGTATGTCTTAATACATCAACTAGAAATGCCCACAAAGTATCTAGACCTCAAAACGAAGGCCGAAGGTGACCTGGTCATTGCTATTGAGCAACGGTGTACATTTGGAGGGGAAAAAGCGAAATTTAACTACTGAATAGACACTATCTGTGTACAACGCTTGCCCTAACCTAGCACAGCTGGAGAGCCGTGTGACCGTCCAAGTGGAAGCATTTAAAGCCAAGCGCAAAAGAATGCGAAAACCGCTATTAAACAAACTAATTCTTCGCAAACTTAGCTGTTACTTACATAACCATAGCCACTTTCTTCTATCAGTGATAACGATAATATTGTTTTAAGATTTCGCGCACAAATAACTTAGAACAAACACACAACCTAAACATGGAATGCAAGTTTACCCAGCATATATATACGCACAATTTAGTACCTGTGGAGTTAGTAAATAAATCTACTCAATAAACGTCTGTATCATAAACAGCTGCATCATTAAATCTGGTCGAAATCATATCGATTTCGCATAGTTCACGAGCAAAAAAAGCCAAATACCAACTATAGTACAGTTGATTCGCCTTTTCTCTGGCCTGAGCTTCACCGCCACCCCAGTCTCGCTCGTAAAAGAAACAAGTTCAAGTATTGTTCAACTGTCACTTGTTCCATGATCCAGGAAATTTGAACTTGCACGCCTTTCCAAACGGCTATCGCTACCCGCAGTTTTACTTGAAAATTTTTGTGGATTACTGGTCAGACACTATGAATGGGCACTAACACTGTCTTACAGCTAAAACGAAGTGAAACAGTTCAAGTAATTTTAAAAACGTTTGGTGACCAGTCACGCATCTACTTTCTCATAGAATTCATAACAAGAACCGTCTAAACACTTGTTTTTGTCAATACCCGGTTTTTTTACGCGGTAGTACATTCCTTTAAGGCGATGGTTTTCTCTTTTAAAATCACTGCGAGTTGTAATATTAAAAGGACCTCCTCCAATCGCCCAGGTCGAGCAACTTCTTGCTCGGACGCTCAACCGTTTTTGGATACCGTTGTTGCGGCGACTAATTTATTAAATATTTTATTTTTAAATGATGTAACAACCCATAATTTTTATGAGGGCGACTTAAGGGGGCCACCTTAAAATCTAACGAAGTCTCAAGCTTGCATTGTCTTTATTTTGAACTAGCTTCTTCAATATTTACTCATTCGAGGTCTTCCTTCACTGTTCAAGTGTGCAAGTCGTAAGTTACACTTTTCAGAAACTCGACAATGGTGAGCACACCACCGACAAGCCCCTTAAAACAAATCCTAACCACTTCGATAGACTTTCTCAGTGCCAAACAAGGAAACATTCCTATCAGGGGTGCATGTTTACAATGCCATTAAACTCGTTTTCCCCTCTCTTTATTTATTTACTTTTTTACAAGATCAGTGGAAGCATCTGACATCTTACTGCAATGAAAACAAGTAAGTATTTGTGAAACACTAGCAGGCCCCAACCGCCCCCAAATTCATAGGGGTATAAAGCGATGACGGACAGACGGACGGACACCTCAAACCTATAGGCCCCAATCCGAAGGGTTGGGGCCTAACAAGCAAAAGCTTACATGGCAGTATGTGATCATGTACGATAGTCTGCACTACCCACGACCTATGACTGTATGCATTTCAGAACCCAACACTCTAACGGCTGGGAAATTTTTATGAAAAACAACCTTCTACCAAACAGCCGTGAAACAGCTTTAACAGACCTATCCCACCAAGGTTGGATGCACCAAAATGTAATTAGTTTATTGTGAATGCAATCAAATGGCCATCAAATGACACAAAACATGGTGCCATCTGGCCCTCGTGGTCACACTAATCTTTCTATAAATGAGTTTTTTATGACAGTTTATGACATTTTAATTCTCTTTTTAATCCGTACTCTAGATAAAGAGAGTGCTGGAGACCACCTCTACGGATCATAAACCCTACGGTCGCCCTGTAAATAATAATCAGATGTTCATAGCAGCAAAAAGGTATCAGGATTTCGGACTCCCTACTATATCCACACACAAACGCCACGGGCAGAAAACATATTCGTTGTCGCATGAAGACAAAAGTCGGTTATACTACACAAAATTTACGTTCACGCATTTCTCCTGTTCCCTATTGGGTCACAGCATTGTACAATATTCTATAAAACTGGTTCAACTTAATTTTGGACCCAGTTGAAAGACCATGGGACCGATAGTTCTGGTATCATCAATCAATCAACTGATCAACATGATGTGAAATTGTGTACTTTCTATTTTAGAGTCCCAAACAAAATTTAAATAAATAATAACAATGCTTAACATTACCTAGGATAAGAAGTAGAATCCACGTAGATTTAATGGTAATCTCCATATTGCAAGGGTAATTAATCCAACACAAGGCAGCACTAAACTTTCTATTACTAGCTATAACTTCCAAAACACGTCTAATCTGTGAACCTCACAGAGCAGAATGAAACTGGTCAGCAGATGGCGCATTTGCGTTTGCTGAAAAGATATCTGCAAGCGAACTTAGTAGTTATAATCTAGAAATTGTTCCCGCGCGGCATACAAGAGTGGCATGAGTTCAAAAAATTTTGTTAGCCTGACTGAATAGATGCAATACCTTTGCTCTTCAAAAATATAAAATATTTCCATAATTTAAATAATTAATTATTTTTATTGATCATATTCCGGGTTAATATTAAAAATATGCTTTCCACTGAAACAAAAAGAATGAATAATTATTTGGATTCAGGCTTCAACCTATGCGAACATGTTCTTAGACCTCACATATTTCTACCATTGCAAAACGTGTGATTACACCTTCATCGTTCATATTAAGGAAATAAATCCTGGATTTTCTAAAAGGCAGAGTTGTATGTGTGGCAAATAATGTATGCGGTCCATGTAAAACAACGCATTATTTATGAAAATTTCCGCAAAAGAGAGCAGCTGGATATACGCGACCCTGTCCTGGTCTAAAAAATAATTAATGAGTAAATCTTACCCTCCTCCATAACAATCATTTTATAAAACTACTTCCGAAAAAGCATATTAGCCCTGATGGTGAACAAATTTTCACCAATAGCACAATCTACATTGTACTTCTGTTTATTTACTACTCCGCTGTCATATATAAATTTCTAGGCACATGAATTCTTGTGTAATCATACCATCACCTATATTTGGTACTTAGGTATTTTTATTCAGGACTTACAAACAACGACAACCAAAAACATTTTTAACTTCAAACGGTTTTGAAGGAGTTTCAGGGTTGCTAAAAACCTGATGTTTTTGCGCAAAAAAGAAAATTTGACATTTAGAGGAAACTCCTATCTGATTTCTTTTATTTTCTATTCAATTACTTTGAAGTTGATACAAAGAGCTTTTTGCAACACTCGCAAAAATGATTGAAATGGTTTGAAATTCGCATCGAAAAATTCATTTCAAAACAAAAATGTGCAGCTTTGTGCAAAGCTTAAATAACAACTAAGTTTGACTGTGAACAAAATTTCAGTATATGGTAACTTTATAATTTTGAACGTTTAAAATATAAAATCTGTAGAGGTAAAAACATAAACATACTGAAAGGATGTTACGTTGCATCTAAACTAAATGAATAATTCCTGTTCCATCATTTAGCCAGAACCTATTTCTTATAGGAAAAACTTTAACACTTGGCCGAAAAATAATATTTGTAAAATCTCTTTCTCCCTCCTAGTAGAATTTTAAAAATTTTCAGCTTGATTTCGGTTTGTTTTTCCTTTATAGACAAGCCATTGTTTTTTAGATTTCGAAATATTTCTCAGTATCTTTTTTGTCAGTTTGAAAGCTTTCTAGGAAAAAAACATAGGTTTGCTTATTCAGTGAAAGAAAATTCTCCACCCTGACTCTCACAAAGCATTACATAACACGTTAATAATTCATAGGGACGTTCAGTGTATTTAAAATCACCAAGTACGATTTTGTATCCCCTCTTTGCCCTTGTAAAACCAACCCAAGCATTTAATTATACTCGACGTATTTGGCGTATGCAAATAAAGCACACATCATTTGTGTAATGCTTGGTGAGGCTGTTGACCCATACGATAGACTTGAGCAAATGCTGTTGCAGCCTTTAGCCGTTGTATTTGTTAATAAAAAATCACTGTTTCTTTGCTTCACAGTAGGGTGAAAACGAGAGAATCACCGCACTTTGTGACGTCATACTGACCGACCCCCCCCCCCCCCAAGCGGCAGTCGCGACTGAGCCCCCCCCCCCCCCCCCCCCGGGTAGAGAATCAAATACCATATGCATCATTCATGCTCTGACTGCCGTTAGATACACAGGGGAAAAAAAGTGAAAACAGTTGCTCTTACCTATTGTGTTGTGCTGTTGAAGAACAAGTGAAGGATTGACTGGAATACACATAGGAGACGAATTGGCAAAACAGTCGTGGTAAGTGACTTTTTTTTTTTTTTTTTATATTATTATGATAATATTTAATTAGTCATATTTCAATGGTTTCCCACTACAGTAACCACACACACACACACAGCATAAGTACATGTGTACAGAGTGCGCTCGTACAGAGTGTGGGAACGATCAATAAATTTGAGAAGGAATGGGATTTTCCCTACGTTAAGTCTAATGTTATGTTTTAAGTTATAGTAGTTGGAAAATGACACTTCTAAAACACATTTAA
This sequence comes from Protula sp. h YS-2021, assembly GCA_949752745.1. Classification (NCBI taxonomy): domain Eukaryota; kingdom Metazoa; phylum Annelida; class Polychaeta; order Sabellida; family Serpulidae; genus Protula; species Protula sp. h YS-2021. Next base: position 50,131,485 of record OX457029.1, on the reverse strand, counting down.
CAAATGTAGTTTTTAACACCATATTATATATAAAATAAATTTGAACATTTTAGCATGCTACTTATTTGAATGTTCTAAAGTTATAGTAGTGGGAAAATGGTGGTTCTAGACCAACTTTAACAAATTTAGTTTTTAACACCATATGATATATAAAATAAGTTTGAACATTTTAAGCACGCTACTTATTTGAATATTCTAAAGTCATAGTAGTGGAAAAATGGTGGTTCTAGACCAATTTTAACAAATTTTGTTTTTTGACAAAATATCATGTATAAAATAAGTTTAAACATTATACAATGGTGTAGTAGAGTAAAAATGAGGGTTCTAGACCAACTTTAACAAATTTTGTTTTTTGACAAAATATGATGTATAAAATAAGTTTGAACATTTTACCATGGTGTAGTAGGGTAAAAATCAGGGTTCTAATCCAAAATTTAATTATTTTTTTTTTAAAACATATTATGCTTTTCTTTTCTTAATGCTTTCAGGTATCGTCAGAACACATCGCTCTCCGCTAGATGTCTCTGCAATACATGCCTAGGCGGTATAAATAGGATGAGTGAGACCTACATTTCATCATATCAGTTTAAGCAATTGACGTGACAACAACAATGGCATCTAATTCAGACACATCAGTCGTCTGTCATGATTGTAATTTGACATTTCCATCTCTGGAATTGTTCGTAGCACATACATGCAAACAAGCTAAGATGAAACGTGCTAATGAAGAGCTTGTTGAGATGATTGAAGCCAAGAGACGAAAGACGGTACAAGATGGTGTTATCAGACCTGATCCGTTCCTCTGCTGTGAATGCATTAAAATATTTCCATCTATGGATACTTATGAGGCACATGCATGCATACCAGCTGAGATGGAAAATGTGTCTCATGAAGAACAAAGAAAGAAAGAGACAGGACAAGTAGGCAGAGGCAGAAGAGTGAGTCTTGGTGAAAACGCACAGGAAAGACGGTTTGAGCCTGAAGATGGATCGGATTTGCTACTTGAAATGCGACAACAAGAGAATAGAATCAAGAGACATTTGCTAGAAACGTTAAACCGTGGCATGAAATGGTACATTGTGGTACATGCACGCTTCAAGAAAATGACAGCGAATGCTGAAGGCGTGATGGTAGAACAGGTGGATAATGCCTTCATCAGTAGTCCGACATATGCAGCATACAATCCAACAGATATTGAGAAGGACTTACCAGAAGCCTATAAAGAATTGTTTACTAGGTTTGATGAACATGAGCGACAAGGTTCTGGCTGGGTATTGGATAACATACTGTACATTGAAGTACATACAGCTACGTCAGCGCCTCTGGAAGCAAGCAGTTTTATTCCACTGCCGAAGAAAGTGAAGAATACATTAGGTGTGTTAAACATTCAGAATAAAGACAACAAATGTTTCTTATGGTCTGTACTGGCTCACCTTCACCCTTCAACAAGCAATGACCCACAGCGTGTGCATCAATACAAGCTATTTGAGAACGAATTGAAGGTGGAAGGCATAACATTTCCAACACCGATTACAGACATTCCAAAGTTTGAAAAGGAGAATGATGTGTCCATTAACGTGTTTGGATATGAACATGATGTCGTTGTTCCCATACAACTCAGTCGAAACACCAGTGCGAGAGAAATCAACTTGCTTTTGATTAGCAATGACAAGAAAAGGCATTACTGCCTCATCAAGAATTTCAGCAGACTGATGTCTTATCGATCAAAGCATAATGGTGCAGCTTTTTATTGTTTCAACTGTCTTCACGGGTTTATGCGACAAGATCTGTTAGACAAGCATCGTGAAGTGTGTGACAAGAATGGAGCACAACGTTTATCATTTCCCAAGGAACCATTCATCAAGTTCAAGAATGTGGCTAAACAACAGCGAGCACCGTTTGTGATTTATGCTGACTTTGAATGTTTCACGCAAAAGCATGAAGAAGGAGACAAGTATCAACATCATCGTCCAAACAGCTTTGCCTATGTGGTTGTGAGCCAGTACAACACACGTGCACCAGTTGTGTATCGAGGAGACAATGCCGTAAAGGTCTTTTTAGACCATATGGTAAATGAACGCGATCGTATTGTACGTGGTTTAGAGCAGCCAAAGGAAATGGTGATGACTTCCGAAGACAAAGAGAATTTCAAGAACGCTGTTGATTGCTACATTTGACATGAACCTCTAGGAGCAGATCGTGTGAGAGATCATGACCACATCAATGGCAAATATCGTGGAGCAGCGCACAATGAATGCAACTTACAATTCCGACTTAGAAAAGATCGGCAAGGGGATGAAGATTCTTTTATCATTCCCGTATTTTTCCACAATTTGCGAGGCTATGACAGTCACCTTATCATGGAGGAAATTGGGAAATTCAAAGGTGAAACGATTACAGTCATTCCCAACACCATTGAAAAATATATTGCATTCACCATGGGCAATCTGAAATTTACAGACAGCTTTCAGTTCATGAGTACCTCTCTACAGAAGTTGGTATCCAACCTTGCAGCAGAAGGGAAAGATAACTTCTACAACATGACGTCACACATTCACGATAGTGATCAACAAGATTTGCTGCTGAGAAAGGGAGTGTACCCCTATGATTACGTGGACGAACCATCCAAGTTTGCTGAAACACAGCTACCATCAAAGGACAAGTTTTATAGTCTGCTCAGTGAAGAAGACATTAGCGATGAGCATTATGCACATGCACAGAAGGTATGGGATACATTCAACTGTACAACATTTGGTGTATACCACGACCTGTACCTGAAATCAGATGTGTTATTACTAGCTGACGTGTTTGAAAACTTTCGTCAAGTATGCCTCAACACGTATGAATTGGATCCTGCTCATTACTATACAGCACCAGGACTGTCGTGGGATGCAATGTTAAAAGCGACAAAGGTGAATTTGGAATTGATCAATGACATTGACATGTACCAAATGGTTGAGCAAGGCATACGTGGAGGAATATCCGTGATCACACACAAGTATGCGAAAGCAAATTATCCCTACGTAGCAGAATACAATTCTGAGATACCAAACAACTATTTGATGTACCTCGACGCGAACAACTTGTATGGCTGGGCCATGTCACAAAGCATGCCACAAAGAGGATTTATGTGGGTGAGCGAGCCAGAATCCATTGACTTCATGGATGTGGATGAAGATGATGACATTGGATTCATTTTGGAAGTGGATTTAGAATATCCAAATTCAATCCATGATCATCATAATCACTACCCAGTGGCTCCAGAACGGAAATGTGTCAAAGTTGAAGAATTGTCAGAGTACAGTCAGAAGCTGCGGAAAGATCTAAACATGAAAGAGAAATCCAGTGAAAAGCTCATTCCTAACTTGTCTGACAAGAAGAAATATGTACTTCATTACAGGAATTTACAACAGTACGTCTCACTGGGGTTGAAAGTCACTAAAGTTCATCGCGCCATCATGTTTGAACAGAGCAAATGGTTGGCAAAATACATTACCTTGAACACGGAAAAGAGAAAATTGGCCAAGAACCCATTTGAGAAAGACTTCTTCAAATTGATGAACAACTCGGTGTTTGGCAAAACCATGGAAAATGTGAGAAAGCGAATCAATGTTGAACTTGTTCACAAGGAAAAGCGGTTCAAGAAACTTGTAGCCAAACCTTCTTTCCACAAATTCAAAATTTTCAACGAAGATTTGACCGCAGTACATTTACGCAAAGTGGATTTGCTTCTGGATAAACCCATTCAAGTTGGGTTTACCATTCTCGACCTCAGCAAAGTGCTTATGTTCAACTTTCATTACAACTACATCATGGTCAAGTATCCCAATGCCAAGTTGTTGTTCAGCGACACCGACAGTCTATGTTACAACATAGAAACGGAAGATATCTACAAGGATATGCAGCAAGATGCTGACCTGTTCGACACAAGTGACTATCCGCCAGATCACTTCCTACATTCCAACGTGAACAAAAAAGTGCTTGGGAAAATGAAGGATGAGACGGCAGGCGCCCCTATTGAAGAGTTTGTTGGACTCAGACCGAAAATGTACAGTTTATTGTGCGGTGGGAAAGAAAAACATACAGCTAAAGGCATCACTCGAGCTTGTCAAAGACGTATTAAACATGTGCAGTATAGAGACAGTTTGTTTAAGAAAACTCAAACGATGGCTACAGGACACATTATTCGAAGTCATAGTCACCAGCTTTTCTCGGAGAAGATTAGGAAGGTAGCCCTCTCCCCATATGACGACAAGCGATATGTGCTGAATGATGCCTATTCCACTTTAGCGCATGGACATTACAAGGCTGTGGTATAAAAGGGGGAGGTCCTCCAACGGAAGAGTTATTTGAGGTGTGAACATTGAAGTGTTAACATGGAACGTGAAAGTCGTAAGAGATCTACAACTGATATGGATACTCTTGCAGATGCAGTTAAAGACTTAAAAATGAAAAATCCTACCACTACCATCAAGAAATTGAAAGTGGAGACAGCACCAACACCACAGTCGTGGGATGGAATGCTTTCTCTAGGAAATGGAAAGTATATCAAGATTATGAAACAAAGCAATGAAGGAGTGGTAAACATTCGCAAGTACCTGAGAGATGAGGGGACTGGAAAAAACCGTCCAACGAAAAAGGGAATTTTGCTGACAATACCTGAATGGAAAATGCTGAAGAAGCAGGTGAAAGAAGTGGATAAAAGGCTTCGCAGACAAGAAGACGGCTCATAACAAGGTAAAAACATGAATGCACTCATGCTGAACCGTGGTGCTTACCTTACTGTAAATGATAGGAATGAAGTGATACTAGGTTCTCAGACAAGTTATCATCGGTTTAAACCTGAAGTGTGGAAAGACTTTAAAAACATACCACTTGAACATGGGTTTAAACGTAGACTTGAAAATAAAGTGGAAGTGACGGTGGCTGAATATGATTCTAACATACGTGTAGAAATCTGTAGAAATCTTTTACAGGATTATCCAGAGGATTATAAGGGAGTTGTGCCAGATACACCATATACAGATTTGATCATCTTTGATATGAAGAACTGGCGCGCAGTCTTACGATTCCTAGAAGTGATACAACATCCACTCTTCGCCATCTTGCGAGCATAAAAAAAAACGTCTTTGCAGACAAGGAGACAGCTCATAGTTCATCTGACTGTTGAACGAGATGGAAGACTTTTTATCGGAATATGAACCCATTACGCATGGATTCTCATATCTGAGAAACGAATATGATGACATCGTGCTAAAACATTTTGGAAAGTATATCATTCTATCAACTGACGAACAATCTGTGTTGAAAGACCATCTAGAGAAGCTGAGGATACCTGGCTTTCTCCTGAAACTCTCAGAGGATTTAGAAGTGCGTGTGACTGAGAACTATTTAGACGTGTTTGTACGATTTCGCCAATATGACGAGCTTACAAAATGCTACGACTACATCACCCTCAACACAGTGCAATGGCACGCTCTGTTACAAGCATTGGATTGGAAAGAACCTAACGCTTGAATTCAAAGAGGAAGGAGTGCAACTCATGCGAGGCACAAAGTCCATTGAACTGACGCATCCCATGTGTGTTATGGTGATGAACATTGACATGAATGATCATGGATATGAACTGAAACTGTCTGAACATGAAGATGTTAAAATAATAAAGTTTGGTAGTGGACAGTGTTATGCTAGTTTTCATAGCATTTACAAACGTGAATGTAATGTCTATGATACATATATTAATTTAGATTGGTATGAATGGCATGTGTTTATTGATGTATTGAATGTATTTGTAAAATAAAAATTCAATGTAAAATAATTGTTAAATAATGCATAACACAATAAAAAAGAATGTTGTATAAAACTGTCTTGTTTATTTACAATATTCATAATACAATTCACAATTACCAACAACTTAACTAATACAACTTAACAAATACAACATCAATAAAATAATGGTTTATACTGTCTATATACAAAATCCTTTACAACAAAATCACCATCACTTCTTCTTAATACATCAATGATTTCAAAAGGACTATGTCCTCGAGCTCTTTGAATTATATAATATATACAATAAAATCCACATGTAGAGGATATTGGTGTTTGTAATGGAACTGAATTATAAATGAAATTAAACTTTAAAAACTTATTCAAACGACTGTCTATAGGTAAAAGTCCATAAGAGTCAAAATATTCTGCAGGGTCTTCGTCATAATATACTGCCACCCAATGCTCTCCTGGCTCATCATGATCGTCTGTGTTGATGACATAGGCACCGCGTTGTAAAGATGGTAACTGGTCCATGGCAAACACACCTTGAAACAAGTCTTTTGTCGTGGCATCATGGGATAGGATGGCTTCTATCTGCTTCGTGTTCATGACTGGTAGTCGAATTGAATGCTACGATTTGCACTTATTTCAACAATGTTATCAAATTCAGCATACACTATAACATTGACTGTATTTTGCAAGGCACCAGCAAAATTCATTTATAGTCTCAAATTCCCATGTTTGATAAGGGCATAATGATCAGCACCATCATAATCAGGTGTTAAGTCAAAAGAAAACAACGAATAACCTCTAGGCCAATCTTCCCGTTTTATAATGGAACTTTTCTCGCCATCCAATCTATCAAAAGATTTGTAAAGAGTTTCAAAAGCATCAAGATATTTGCCTTGATTTATATTAAGCTTGAGAGGTTTGGATAGGACTGGTTCACCATCAGAGTAAAGCTGCATAAAGTTAAGATTAAAATGTTCAAAATTGTATGGATTTCTCAATACTGTTCCAGCAAAGGATTCATTATGAACCATTCCAATGACAATACGTTTTGGTAATTGGCCTAAAAAGATGCTATCTTTCACAAAAGATTGAAATCCAGTTGGAATAGCTAAAACTTTACATTCTTTTCTATTAACAATAAACTTAGCAGGACTTTTCATCAATGCATCTGCATGTCCCAATTGAATACCTGGACTAACCCTCACTTTGCGAATGGTTAAAAACGCTTCTCTCACTTCTACTTTAAAACCATTATTTGCAGCCATTAATACATATTCATCTTTTTGTCTATGTAAACGTAATTTCATACTAACACCATTAGGAAGATAACGATCCTGCTCAAACAAATCTACCCTTAAACCACCTGTAAGCATAAACTCACGGCTTAGACGTGTATACAAATAGCGATTATGTAAACCATTATTTCCTGTTTCAGCTATATCACCACCTTCAATATTTACATGAAAACCTGATACATATCTTTCATGATTAGGTCTTTTCACCTCATGAGTATTCATTGACCCGGCAGTATCTTTATAGATGAGACGCATAGAGCGCTCAGAATGGAGACTTTCTTCCGAGTCATGAATGAGATGAGATATGATGCTGGTATAACCATGGGTATTGTTACTATGTGATACCAATCGATCATTTAGAAATAATTCAATATTGGACCATAACCCATTAAACAAATCATTGATACATGATACGTTATCATCTACACCACACGGTGTACCATCAGCCTTTACAATGCGACATATAATATGGAGTTTACTGTTCTTTAAATCTAGATATTCTTCGGTACTCGCAGGAATGTAGAATTCTATTGGAGCACCCTCTCTAATGGTAGTCATTGGTTGATAGTCTACATTATAACTTTTTTCTACAGCAGTTTGCGTCGGTGGTACGTGAAACCATTCTAATGGAGAAAGACTACATTCACAAGAATGATTATGAATTAAAGACATGATTAAAAAATATCTTTCTTATATTTTGTTGATGTTATCCGTTTAGCTGCCTTTCGCCTTCTGACAGGTTTTGCTGGTTTCGCTCTCTTTTGTCCTCCTAACTCATCACCAAACATACGTTGTGCTACTCGACCTGTAACATCTTTCCAGACATCTTTTGCAGCCTTTTTAAGATGTGGTGCAACGATTTTAGCCCCTGCCTTAAGCAGTGGAATAGCTTTTCGAGCCAATGATCCCAGTATTGAACCAATACCATCTCCATATTGTATTCGCGCTCCTTTAAATCCTGGTAATTCTCCACCCACTTGACGAAGAAAATGGTTGCGATATATAGATGGATTGTGTGTGTATGCTTTCATAATGCTTTTGGTCGAAAATGAAGTTTACAGATCACCTTTCCAGTTTGAAATGGAACATTATGGCCTGTGTCGTCCTTAATATTCATTTCTATCACGTCAAATTTGGATGTGTTTACAGGAACATAATGAGGTTCTCCATAAGTTTTCATGAGAATGTCTCCATCATGTCCTTGTATTCCAACAGAACGTAGCAAAGGAACATAATAATCACCAACAACTTGTGGCTCACAAATACTACAGTACACATAAAGTGTATAAAATCCCTGTTTCACATCGGCTTTATGTTCAGCTGTGCACGTTTCAGTATACCATTGATCTGGGATAAATCCTAAAATCTCAGCTAATCCAGTGGAGAATGACACTTCAAAGCCGTAATTTAGAAATAGAAAAACACGTCGTCTAATTTTATCATACTTTATTTGAATAGCTTCTTTAAGGTGATCTTTCATAGAATTAGTTGCTTCTTTATTGACTGCCTGACATATCTCTTGTATGGATCTGTAGTAACCATAAGGAATATTGATTGTGTCAAGAACAATATCATTCAGTGGTTGTTGTCGATACTGAATAGAATAGTCCATTCCATGTCTCATGGTTGTCCATGTATGTGGATATTGAATTTCAGCTAAAGCCACTTCATATTTTCCGTTCAGATAGAGGGTTCGAGGCATACGAATTTGATAATTCGAAGTCTTGTTGTTGGGATAATAGTTCATACTAGCATTGCTGGGTAAAGTAATGTAAAAACTTGTTGACTCCATGACAGCTAAATCGTTTATGTGATGTAGATAGACTAGATGTGTATATACATTACTTCATGTTTGACACTCTTCATCTTCACTTTCTACATTGTTGTCTACATTGTTGTCTACATTGTCGTCTAAATTGCTATCTACATGATCTACATTGGTATCTACTACTTCTCCCTGACAACAAGCACTAACACACCTAATTTTTACAGGAATAGTATTTTTATTTCCATTTTCTTTACAACAACAACACCATAACTCTTTAATCCATGTTAAAAAGTTTCCCATCCTTCTGGAAACAATCTTTGTTGACGTTGTTGTATCTCTTTTGTAATATCTTCACGAGTTGTCTTTTTACCAAAAACAGTTTTTGGAATATTAGCATCTACAATTTCCTCAATAAACTGCTTCCAACCATGCGGTGGTTCTCGTCGTTCTTTTCTTCTTGTAGCAACCAATGCTTCTTTCAACAAATCAATAATGTTGGAATTTGTAATGACAGTACCCGTTTTTAAAACAAGTTCATTTTTATCTGTCCATCTCGTACCATACTTCTTAAGTTCTGCTAGAAGTTGTGTTAGTTTTACATGATAAATAGGTTGAAAATGGCTTAGAAACTGTTGGGACTTTTCTGATTTTTCTGCTTTGGATGATGTAACAGACTTTTGTCGCTGTTGTTGCGACTGAATTGTTCGTAAATGACGGCCAAGAACTTGAGACATTTCTATTGCCTTTTCACGAGTTCGTTTCCCACGTAAAAGTTTATTCACTTTCGTTTTGATTTCACTATTTTTTCCCTTCTTTTCTAACAACATTTTATATTCATATTCAGGAATGAGGACCATTTTCATAGTATGTTTCATTTTAACAGCAACTGAGCTAACAATGGTAATGCAAATTTAGCAATAGCTCCAATGAATCCTCCTTTCTGATTAACCAACTTCTTTTTTCTTTGAAGTGATATCTTCTTATCTGCCAGTGTGCGTAGGGTATGACGTTCACGCTTGAATACCTTATACCTTTTTGAGCTTAAGGGTAAATGTCCTCGCAATATATTCAAACAAATTTCAAACAAGCTAGCTAATTCTTCCTTAGTAGCTTGTTGTAGCAAGGATTTACGTCGTTTAGGCCCGCTGCGTGCGAGCAAGTGAAGAAATGGTTGATTCGCTTGAATACGTTTAGACATCTTGGCTGCGAATGGTCAAGTGACTTGGTTCTTGTTCATACGCCACCTTATCAACATATACGTAATGTGTATCTTTTGGTAAAATGCCTGTACGAATACGTAGTTGATCATTTGTCTTCGGCTTCAAATCAATGAATAAATAGCCATGAGGTTTGCTCGTAGCATCTTGATAGGCTTCTATGAGAAATTGAGATTTTCCAGGATACATTTGTCGCGCTAATGTACTTATTTGTTGACTGTCTCTAGGATTTTTAAACAGAATGATGTAATGCGTATTCAAACTAATATTTCGCATTTCTCTACCATGATGAAACAAATTATGTACAATAAAAATAATGCTAAGATTTTGATGACTGCTACCAACACTAAAGAGACGTGTCATACGCTCATCACTATGACATTTAGTCATTAAGTCATCAATGATGAGTAAGTTTGGCTTTTTCGGGTTAAAACGCTCTTCAATGTCATCTGGAATGCCTTGGTAAAATTCCACACCTTTCATTCCCTTGTACAAAGGCTGATCTGCTGCATAGAGCCATAAAATGGTTTTTGGAGAGGGTTTAATTAACTTTTGTTCTAGAATTTCTCTAACTAGAGAAGTTTTACCACTGCCTGTAGGTCCAGAGACCAAACATGTGAATGGATGCTTCATTTTCGAATATCTGTTTGTTTCACCCAACTGTTAAACTTCTTTGGCCAACCTAACCACTTCACAAATAATTCTTTAACACCTCGTCTTTTTCGTGTTTTCAAAGCCTTTTCAATTCTGTAGACTGATTCAATATCTTTTGTCACTTTCTGTAGTTCTTCTTCATAGAAATGTCCATCAATATCTTCATCCAAAAAGTCTTTCACACGATACAAGTGTACTCCTTGCTTCTTACAACGATGTGTGATAATGAAGACTTCTTGCGTCCACTTTATATGATAATCTCGTTGAAATACATATTTTATGTGAGAAATGCGAACCTGATCACCAATTTTAAATTTGTAGGGTTTTTTCTTCTTCGGTTTTAATTTCAATTTGTCTACATACATATATTTCCACACTTTCGATTCAATGTCTTTACGAATGTCTGCAGGAGCATACTTATTAGGGAGGGAGCCATGTGGTCTATGGTTGTAATTATACACTAAGTCTGGAAGAATGTCCATATATCGGTACGTTTGATTATGTAGGAAATATCGATACATCATTCCCTTTAGAGTACGAATGACTCTCTCAGCATAGTTGGCTTTGGTTTCATTCTTTGTCGCATAGGCATGTATTCCCTCCTTCTTCATAAAAGCTTTTACCCATCTGTTTTTAAATTCAGTTCCCTTATCCGACCTTAGAGTTCGTGGTCTTCGTTGTGTTTCATGAAAAATCTTTTGAAATGCTTCTATGACGCTGGTATGTGATTTGTTAGGTATTGGCTGCACCCATAAATATTTGGAAAACACATCAATGACAACCAACAAAAAACGGGTGTCATCATTATAGGAAGCTATGTTTCCCATGTCAGCTAAATCAATATCCCACATGTCATCAATTCCACGTGTAATGACACGTTGCCTTTTAAACCTGTATTTTACAGGTTGTAGTAAACTGAAGGCATCTTGATCCTGTAGCCATTTCTTCACTTGTGAATGAGTGACTGGTTGATCATGTTTTCTTAATATGTGATAAAGTTTGTATGGACCAGCAAATGCCCCGGGTTGACCAGGTTTAAAATAAATATTGGTTAGGTAGTCTTTCCACGTCGACATGTTAACACTAAATGATTAACACTTGTTAACATATCTTACATTTTATTTTATCAACACATCTTGCATTTTATCAACATATCTTACAAATAAAGTATTGATACAATGGTGTGAATAATTGGAGTCCATTGATCTTCAATGAACATTAACCAACTACTTAATTCATCAAATGTGATAGCATCTACACCATATTTTTCACAACGTTGATTTGCATTATCTAACACTTTATCTAAATGAATGTAATATTTAGCTTCATTCCAATATGTATAGACACATGCAGAATGACAAGTATGTTCTGAACACTCTTCATTTTGACAAGCAGGACATACTAAACATGCAAACTTTTTTACAGCTAATAACATTTCTTCACAATATGTCTTTTGCACAATATATTGTCTCAATGTAATGTCTGTCATTATACTGCAATGTAGATTAACCACTCTCTCACTTCATAAAACAGTCTTGGATCAAATCGAGCGAAGTGATATGCTGCTTCCACATCAAACTCCTCAGCTCCGTCAATGTTTGAAAGCACACACTCTTTGATGAAATCCTCACGTAATTTCGGTACGTTCAGCGTGGAATGAGCAAGTTCCCAATAGATGTCAAAGTGTTCCAGTTGTTGTTGAATAGATCCAAAACGCGCCAGTTCACTTATCATGTAGTCCACATACGTCTCCTTGAAAAACGTTTCTACATCCATCTTTCACATATCCATATGACACGTCTACACACTTTGACGACTGGCAAGCAAATGACTTGTAGTCTTACTCGGCAGATACTGTTAGTGAGCCGCACTTGTTGCAGAAGTTGTCAGGTTCACACAACTTGCAATTGTACTTGTGGCAGTGACAATCATAATCCTCAGCATATCCGTAAGCACCACAATATTCACAGGTAAGTCCAAGTTGATTTTGCACATCCATATTCTCCAATCGAACTTCAGACAGTCTTTTCTTGGAAAGCTTTGACACTTTCATTCGATTGTCCTTTTGCAGCTTAACAGGAGTTTTCTTCCCATGACATTCCGTACATGGCAGTAAGGTTGAGGTTATGCTATGGATTTCCTGAAGCAATGTCCCCCATTCACCATCATTCATGTTGATGTAACGCGTATATTCTTTCCCTTCAAACAGTGATGTTTGCACAAAACTCACATAGCGCATATCCAAGTATGAAATGACTTCAAGCCACTTCGTTTGCGTTAAGTACAGTTTGAAGCCAATGTTGCGTAATCTTGTCAAGTTCTGACACACAATCTTCCACAAGGATGGTGATAAAGCAAGCCATCTCTCTCCACGTTTGATTCGAAGAAATAGCCCAAATTCTCCATGCTCCACAGTAATGGTTAAGTTTGCACTAATTTTAAAGCTGCTTGTCTTCTCCATGGCTGCGCGTTGAATGATGACTTCACTTCACCCTTCTCCTTTTATGCCATTAGAAATTGCAGAGTCAGCTTTTTTATAGTTCTTCAAACATTTTACAAAGCTTTGAATTCACTTCAACTCGTTCATTGTTGAATCGAACAAGTTCTGATGCATTCGTCGTCAATGGAACGCCATCATCATAATGTAAAATAATTCTAGCAGCTACAGCTAGCATGAGTTCAGCTGCCCAAGTTGTATTCGCGCGGATAAATGCTGAATCAATGTCGTAAGTTGATGGTAAAAGTAGTTCTTCACATTCCTGTAGAAATGAGTGGATGAATTCATCTCTTGGAATTATCTTTCCAACAGCTTCCCAATGCTTATGCAAATTCTTCACTTGTAAAATCCAATTAGATTCAAAAGCAGGAAGCTTTGAAAACACATAGTCAACATAGTTCACTTTGAAGACGTCATCCATGGTCTCTACACATCGGTGAAGAAGTAATGTTGACATTGTTAATAATCAGGTGAAAGCGGAGAGCGATGTGTTCTGACGATACCTGAAAGCATTAAGACTTAACGTAGGGAAAATCCCATTCCTTCTCAAATTTATTGATCGTTCCCACACTCTGTACACATGTACTTATGCTGTGTGTGTGTGTGTGTGTGTGGTTACTGTAATGGGAAACCATTGAAATATGACTAATTAAATGTTATCATAATAATAATAATAATAAAAAAAAAAAAAAAAAAAAAAAAAATTTGGGGGGGGGGGGTCAGTCCTGACTGCCGCCTAGGGGGGGGGGTCCCCATGCTATATGATTCTTGACCAGGGGGGGTCCCCATGCTATATGATTCTTGACCAGGGGGGGGGTCCCATGCTATATGATTCTTGACCAGGGGGGGGGGGGGTCCCATGGTATTTGATTCTCTACCGGGGGGGGGGGGGGTCCCATGGTATTTGATTCTCTACCAGGGGGGGGGGTCGGTCAGTATGACGTCACAAAGTGCGGTGATTCTCTCGTTTTCACCCTACTCTTCACATTTTATACATGAGAATGAAAACAAAAGGCGAGGTGCACAATTTCAGATCAAATACTTCATATGTACGAAACATTGCGGTACTGGGATAGCATGGCCAGAGAAGTAACAAAGGCAAAATAACGGGCCAGCAAAGAGAAAAACAGTTCCGAAACATTGGGCATGTAGAACTTTAATATACTCTTTGCAAGTCTTCGACTTGCCAAGTCTTAGTCAGTGTTGTTACTTTTCATAAAAAGAAACAAAACAAACAAACAAACAAAAACAGCAAAGCTCAAGGTATTCTAAAGCATTTTCTCACAATAATCTGAATGACAGCTCGAAGAGAACAATGTCACAACTGTGAAATTTCTTCATTTGTATATAACACTTTTAACATATATCATTATTGCCCATTTAACATCATTTTGAAATTGCACAAATACCCTGATCATCAACTTTTCCATTAGAAATGAAGTAAAGCATGTTGTCTGTACTTAATCAATTGTTTCGCTATAGTTGAATATTATTTTTGTTCGACTGGTGTAAGTGTATGCAAATCAAATTATTATGTTTATGAATGCATCACAGTGGAACAAAGACTGCAAAGCTTCTAGATATGCATACGAGAGTACTACTTGCAATAAAATTATTCGATTTATTTTATCACGCATGCGCCTGGAAAATTGCAAAAATGGCTGAATATCTGGCCTCGATTTTTGGAACGGAGAAGGATAAGTACGTTTTTGACCATAAATAATCCTCAAAACCACATGTGTAGCCGAATAATGTGCAAATGCTTTCACTGTAGTGAAATTTATACTCATTTGGTTGTAATTTAGACGGTTCAAAACTGTTTTTCTGTGCGATAATAGAGGATTTGAGTGGCGTCAAAGTAACGTACCATGCGTCGAAATTACGTACAATAACATAACACCTTTTTCTCGAATTGTTATCCTTTATAGTTGATTTTAAAGACATTTATTGTATTTTTTATGGAGAAAATCGAAAATACTTCAGGTTTTGTCAACCTCATGAATAGTCTTAACGGTCATTTCTACAAATCCCGGGCCAGTTACGAGTCAGCTCTTCCCAAGTTAACTTGTATGTCTCTTTATCAGAGCTACGAAGTATACCATTGTCCCGCTAATAGGGGTCAACTTAACATGTTCTGAAGCATGAATCCTGCATGCCAGCCCCCACAAGCCAGTAAGCGGATTCATACTTTTTCAGATACAACGTTCAGATACAATAATAACTTGTGAACAGCCGGTCTACCTGTATGCTGCCTAACTTTACGAGGCAAGGAACATTCAAATTGACCAGCACAACGTAATTGGCTAAATTACAAACTGGTCTGTTGGCTGATGAAAATTAGTGTGACCCATAATAAGAATGTATTAGTAATCGCGTGGCTTAAAAAGTTTGTAAATAAATGTGGAACAACCGGCGCAAACGCTGTTGTCGCATTAAAAGAACACATTTTCAGTTTTGCCAATTACGATGTGCTGTCCAATTTTATGTTGCTCTCCTTGTACTTATACTAGAGAACTTCATCAAATACACTTTAATCTAACAAAACGCTATGTTTCAGCATGCTGTGTATACATGTTTAACAATTAGTTGCTAATTCTATTTCAGTTCAGACGCTTACATACACAGAATTACACTATTACGTATTGCAGTTAAAATAAATGCTTTATTCGATTATTCATATGTACTTATCAAACTAGCCCTGTACGCTTTTTTCAACATTTCATAAGTAGTTTTATTTTTTAGTTTCAAGTCCAGACTGTTCCATAAGTTAACACCAACTGAAGTTAAAAACTTTTGGGAGTTTTTTTTTATATTTAACACAGAATTGTCCATTTTGCCTTGTATTATGATTATTAATAAGAATAAGAAAAAGGTTGTTGATTCTTTCCAGTAATCGGTTTTGTTTTGCTTTGTACATAAAACAGCTAGTTTTTAGCTTTGCATATCTATAAATTTTAGAAGATTAAATTTGACAAAGACTGGATAGGTTTGTAATCTAGCTGGGACTTGATCAATTATTCTAACTGCTTTTTTTGGTAATTGTATAACACTTCCTAATCTTGATCGATATCTATTTCCCCATATCTCACAACAATAGCGGTAGGATTAGGGCACAGTACAAGGTATATAAAGATGAGCAATCGAGCAGATAATTCATTTTATACATTACCGAAACACTTTTTTTACTACCTTGTTCTGCACAAGTTTTAATTGATTGGACCACGACAATTTACCATTAATAATTATTCCCAAGAATTTCGTCGAAAACACTCTTTTAAATGCAGTACCATTTATATTTAATTTGAAATCACAATTAGAATGCTAATTTTAAAATACAATAAAGCTAGTTTTACTTACATTTTACGATAGTCTATGTGCTTTGAACCATATATCTAGCTTTTTTGCAATTACGTATTTCATATACTTGACTTTTGTCGAAAAGATTGCGTTTCGACTGAATTCAGTTGAGATAAGGATAAAAAGAAATGATAGAAAGAGAACTGGCAAAAATAACAATATTTCATTTCACCAGAAATACATTCATAAGTTGGCATTTTAAATAATACGTAAAATAGTTTTTAGATCAGCTGTTTTTTGTTGACACCGTCTTGGTTTCTGCGATAACACTTGTGTCGCTGTTTGCGATTCATTCGCGTGTAGACCACCATTTTGTTGGTCTCCTCCTCCGTGTAACTTAACCGCTTCAGGGTGGCCACCGGCCCTGGAAATCAGGAAATTCAGGGAAAAATGAATCGGCTTGTTCCAGTCAGGGGAAACTCGGAATTTGAAAATTCCGGCAAATCTCAGTGAAAACTCGGGGAATTTTCATCCCCCGTGGAACTGAGGGATATAGTTTTGAACTTTTCGGTCTGTCCGTCTGTCTGTCCGTCCGTCATTCTTCAGTCTCACGCGCCTACAGACCACATTAATAAATGGATTCGGTTCAAATTTTGTACACGGCTTCTCTGGACCCTTCCGCAGTGCAGTGACCAAGAATTTTCCGGATCGGGCAAAAATTGACAAAATGGCGGACTTTTGAAAATCGGTACTGGACTTAGCGTATATACGGCAGTCTCACGCGCCTACAGGCCACATTAATACATGGATTCAGTTCAAATTTTGTACACGGCTTCTCTGGACCCTTTCGCGTTGCAGTGACTAAGGATTTTCCGGATCCGAAAAAAATGACAAAATGGCGGACTTCTGAAAATCGGCGCTTTACTTAGCGTATATACGGCACTCTCACGCGCCTACAGGCTACATTGATGGATGGATTCGTTTCAAATTTTGTACACGGTTTCTCTGGATCCTTTCGCAGTGCAGTAACCAAGAATTTTCAGGATGGGACTTAAATTGATAAAATGGCGGATTTTTCAAAATCGGCGCTGTTCTTAGCGTACCTACGGCAGTCTCACGCGCCTACTGGTTAATGGATTGATTCGTTTGAATGTTAGACACTATGTCTACCTATCCTTCCATTTTCAAATTTTGCGTGGTCAACACGCAACAGCCTTACACCATATCGCCCACGGGGGATAGACGCACTCCCCGAGACGTAGTCAAGCTATTTTTGGAATATTCCAGGTTTTCCAAGGTGTTTCCACGTAAATGTTTCTTTTACAAAAATTGATAGATTTAGTAAGAATTTGTTGAAGGCTGTCTTTTTCTAAGGGTTTAAGAGAAATGTTGGATGCGAAATCGATGACAAGTCTTTTTCCTTCTGCCTTGTTACATCATCGTTTTCTTGAACGTGTCTTGCCAATGACTACTCCCTTTCGGGTATATATAGATGTCTTGGTGATGACCTTTTGAACCATGTCAAAATTCATTGTATGGAAAACCTCAGAAAAACTCACGGAATTTCGTTTCGGATCCCACGTGGCCACCTTGCGCTTGTACAGGGTTGAGATTTCGCGGTCGACCGTGGCGACCAACTTTTGGCTCGGGCGACCATCTTTTTCGAGTTGGTCGCCCAAGTGGCGAATAACTTCTTTATTAGTATTTTCTGGTAGATTTTATTTGAGTATTTGACTGTTGATTATTTTAAACACCATTTTGTTGTTGTTTTTTTTTTTTTTTTTTTCATGTGAGGCGGGCTAGACAAATTTTGCAAAAGTTGCGCCGGGTGACTAACTTTTGCGTCGGGCGACCATGAAATTTTACGAAGTCTCAACCCTGTTGTATGCATGCGGTCCGGGCTGTATCTCCGAAGCTATAGGTTCGATTGTTTTGAAATTTTACCCACGGATAGAGCATATACTGGGGGTGTGCAGCATCCATCCATCCATCCATATTTTTGTTCGGATTCACGAAAAATTGTCGAAGTGAGAATTTTTTTTAATTATTGGAATTTATTTTCGGCGTCGTGTTCAGACTAGATCTCTTAAACTATTGACTGGATTGTTTTAAAATGTCGCGCACGGATAGAGCAGATATTGAAAATTGCCACAGTAACTTTTTTTTAAATACGAATCTTTTCTTTTGTCAGAATTTAAAAGTGTAAAACTTAGAATTGTGAAAACTCGTTATGACACTGCAACCCAACTTTATCATCAATTTCATAGGTCGTCCGTCCTACACAGTCTCTGACACTGTATTTTTATGAACTTGTGGATTGTTTAACCCAGACATACAGTTTTTCTTTTGTGTTTTTATTGCGATATACCAGGAATTGGCTGTATTTTGTATTAGCAGTGGTTGGCTCGGCTTTCTCTGTCAGTTGTTTACATTTGTTCCGAATAATTCAAGGCATGTTTCCTTGAAGTCGTGAAAAAGCTTTAGTTATCTCTCAAGTACCGTCTCTTACTTGGACATCGTGTCATACACCTAATCATTCTGGGTGTTCCGAATACAATGCGAAAGAAGTTTGCCTTTCGACTTCCAGCAAACCGGGTGAAGTGAAAGAAATTATAGGAGAAATATCGTACACAACAAGCCTTTACTCAGAACATATAAGCAGGTGCAACTTAAAACTGTTTGTTAAATGTTTTTAATATAGCGAACGGATTGTTAAAAAGCACCAATTCCCTGTGGTGCAAATAAATTTGATATTTAGGAGAAAGCTCTGTCATTTTCTTACCCGGTTATTTTGCAGTCAAAACACAATGCATTTTATCCGGAACGCCTAAATTGTGAGTGGCTAATTTTCGTATCGATTTCCATATAACTCCAACCGGTAAGGCAGCACACCGTTATTTCCATTTAAATTGTATCACGGGAAAACAAAAGTCATTCCTACCGTTACGTGGCTGGAAACCTCGTATATCCTACTAGAGGAATGAGAACGAGTCGCTACAGTACGAGGGGACAGATATGTAGTGCCTGTCGTACGGAATGGGAACGCTTTTGTAAACGTTGTTTTAGCACGCGAAACCTTTTTCTTCAGACGAAACTTTTATAGACGAAATTTTTAATGAACAATTATTATAATATGTTAATGAAGATAGTCTGGTAATATTGTACAGATTGGCAAAGTTATAAAGTTTAGTTTCGATTTTCATGCCGCTGTGTTTTCGCAATATCGTAGCATATAGGCCCGCTCTGGTTAAGTTCAATAATATCTTCTTGAAAAGAAGTTTGTTTTTGCCAAGTATCGCAAGATAAAGTACGTTGGAGTGCAAAGGGTTTCACATTTGCATCAGACCGAATTCGTGGAGTTTTGTTGTAATCAATTACATCTCCTGTAACAATTACATCTCCTGTAGCGTGATCTGTAGCTAAAGCGGACAGTAAGAAAATGTTCAGCTGTAAAAAAATTCTCGCTTTTGTCGTAAGCCTTCTTCGAAGACGCAACTTTTATAATACATATTAATTATACTTTAATGGAGAATGCTTTTAAATGGTTTAATTTTGGTCAAAGTGTCGATGTGTCCCATTTAATATCACCTTGCAACTTGTACGCCGCGTCCGTCGTGTTTTTAGTGTCTGAAGTTTTAAGTGATTATATAGTTGGTAGTCTAATCCATGCGGCCCTGCTCTGTACAACAGACTGTCAGAACACAATAAGCTACAGAAATGTTCAGGTGCGGATTTCCTTCTAAGTACTTAAACATGTCCAGGTCATGATCCAAGCAACTTTCGTACTTGCATCTGTTTCAGTGTCTAAAGTTTCATATTTTTGGAAGTTTTTTTTTTTTAAATATTCCTTATCTTCACTCCTACAGTGACATGTAAAGCACCCCTCTACAACAGGCAGTCGTTTTCTTCAGAAAATAAAACGAAAACCAATATAAAAGTAAAACCTCACTTAGGTAAAAAATGCAAAGCTAAATCGCATTTCGCAAGACAGATTCGAGTTTGTCACTTTTTTCAGCACCAAACTGTGCGAATCTTTTTTTATACCTGGTATAATTAATTTCACTTTGTCGTAGAATTATGTTTTCTCTCTTCATTAATAACTATGATCTGATCGTCTTGCTGCTGTCAATATAAGATACAGTGTAGTATATTTGAAGATTTGATCATAGGATCCCTGCTAGAAAGTGATATGTTCGCAATGGGTAACGCTTGAACTGTGCAAACATTCAAACGAACCACAGGAAAAGACATGGCACAGTGGCCATGCAGTGTTTTGGTCTGTCGTCATGAGAACGGGGAGGAAAACGCGCCAAGACAGTTTACATTCATTCCATTCATGGACTTCATTTAAATTTTTATTACAGGGGCCCCTCGTTAATTCACCCTCGGTTAATTCGGTCCCTCGGCTATTTCGTACCAATTCCGTCGGTCCCGATTTTGGGACCCATTCACTTCTGTGTAAAAGTACGAATTAACGAGGACTCGGGTAATTCGTCCCAAAATTTACCTTCAATTTTTTTTTATATTCCGGTCTTTTATCAATGCAAAACCACACAGATTAGGCATGCTACCCAGTTAAAACAACACGTTACTCAGGCATCATGTGTAGTGAGATGAAAGGGTTCCATAATGCGCACTGTGGGGCAGTAATGATGGGGGTTTAGGGATTATGATTGACGTGGTCTACTTAATACACCGAGTGTCTTAGTGTGCACAGTTTTCACTGGCCACAAATTTGGAGCATCGTCTGTCACGTACTATGCAGCAGCTTAAGATGCCGTTTATCTTCTGTCGATACTTCACGCTCCGGAGCGTGTATATAAATTGTGAACAGTGGTCATGCATTTCAACTTGCAAAATGGCATCAAAACGAAAACACAATGGACCTTAAGTTAAAGCAAATAACGAGTGGCTCAAAAACCAGAACTGAAATAATGACGGAGTACGGGGTACCGAAAAGTACACTTGCTTCATGGATAAAGAATAAGGATAAAATAATCAGTGGTGTTGAAACCAGCCAATTTGAGCCTGCTCGAAAGGGCGCAAGGCTTGAAGGTTTATTGGTGTTTTTGTTCTTCGAAAATTTAACCCCCGGTTAATTGGTACCCTCGGTTAATTCGTACTTTTTCCCTTGGTCCCGAGGAGTACGAATTAACGAGGGGCCCCTGTAATTATAAATTTCAAAAAATCTTATGAAATGAAATATTTCATGAAACCTTTCAATTGAAATAGTTCAAACCTGCCCTGTAGTTATTACACCAAAGCAGAATGGGCTGTCTGGACTTTCTGGGACAAATGCACCGCTTGGTTGCGTTGCAAGTGTATTACTGTGTTCCATGCAACTAGTTACATGTTTTGTTTATATAAAGGGAAGAAACAGCGGAAGATGATTTCAGCCTTTGACGAATATTTACCGGTTTTGGTTACAGGGTAAATTGCTCTTTCTACTACAAGATGGGGGCGTGTCGTCATGGTGAGAGATGCTCCCGCTTACACAACAAACCTACATTTAGCCAGGTATTATTGCCCTTTTCTTTATTGTTTGTAGAGTGAATTGCTCCTTCTACTTCAAGATTGGGGCCTGTCGGCATGCAGACAGATGCTCTCGTTTACACAACAAACCGACTTTCAGTCAGGTATTAAATGCCTCCTCTGCAACCAGTTGTTGGAAAGCATGTATACGGACACGGCCCGGCTTTTCACAAAATTATTATTATTAAACTTGCTGACGGTAATTCCAGTTAGGGGTATTTCTGGTTGTTTTTGACGGCACCAGTCATTACTGTTTACTTGACCTTTTTCATCGAGGTATTTTGTGTGGTACCACAATACGTAATTGAATGTTTTTGTTTTTCTGTTACGCAGACGATTTTGCTGTCCAACATGTACATCAACCCGCAGAACTCGGCACAAACAGCTGACGGCTCCCATGGTATTTGAATACTTTGGTTCCTTCCCCCCACCACTACGACCGCTTTCATGCTTTACTTCCAAAACCTTTTACATGCATAAACGGTTGGCTTTTGCAAGTACTTTGAGCTCATGAGTGTCTGAAATATAGAGTTTAATTATGAAGTCATAAATTCACCAAATTTCTGCCGGTTTTTCTTTCATGATTCGATCAAACATTATGAGTTAAAAAGTTATCCTGGCCAGATGTATTCTTCAAGTGTTTCGTTTCAGCCATGGCTAGTGGTGTGCCGCCAAATAGACTATGCTCACAAAAAGGTAAAAAAAAAAAATTATCACTTGTTTTCGTCCGAACGAAATGGGTTCGTGTCTAAATTTGGAATTTCTTTACGTTTGAAATCTGGAAAATTTCCGTGAGAGGCAGGTTTTTTCTTGGTGTCATTTGCACGGGCTTGCCAGATTGATTGGTACTTTCAAAGTTGTGCTGGCTAGGCCTGGCATGTGGAGGATGATAGTACGTTTGCTTCTGAAACCATCGTGCAAGATAAACCCTGTTGAACATCATCTTTTCTTCGTCTCGTCTTCGCTGAAACAAACTCTCGTTTCGACGAAAATTTATACAGGAGAGCGAAGAAAAGTTTACGATGTAAACCTGCAAAAATTGTAATTGGCATTCTAGGTTGATTCGGAATCTAGGGGCACACCACTAGTGAAAATTTTAACACTTTAGTTACTTGTTCCCATTTCTGAATATCGGACAGTTGTTTTGGCTTAATTTAGACTATATTTTAATTCAATTGTAACATTTTTAAAACGAATATATCATATTTTTTGGGTCCCATGTACGGTTTGTGTGTTGTGCTAGCTCTGTAAGTGACACTGCATTGCTGGTGTTTTTGTGCTGCAACGCTTCTCTTTTCTAGAGGTGATGTCGGACGTCGAGGCGCAGGAGCATTACGATGGCTTCTTTGAGGAAGTCTTTGTAGAACTCGAAGAGAAGGTAGTATCGGGAAGAGCATCCCTTCACCTTGTGTTTCCGTGTGCCATCAGGGATTTCAACCAGTATCTTGATATTTTGGCCGGGGTGGGGGGTAGGGGGGAGGGCTGCGTACGTTGGTGGTAGCTAATTTTACCTCATGAGCATTGCTGGTCGGCTTATATATTTCATTTGTGACCCTGTGTGTCTGAGCAAAGCCAGGAAAAAATGAAGCATATATGTCAGCTATTGCCTCGTAGCAGAAAATTGCGAGGAAAAACGACCGGCAGATGAACTGGCTTCTGGGAGCCTCCTTCATAGGGTAAAATTACGCAGTCTATTCTAAAAGGGACGATTTTGACTTGAAATCAAGTTCTAAAAGAATTTGGCCTGTTTTGCTTTATTTTTGGTGTTTTGTTTGGGGGTGGGGGTGGGGGTGGGGGAGGGCTGATGGAGCACGACTTAGGATGCGCGGTGCATATGCCATTTTTTTGTCTTTCCCCGAATGGAATTCTATGTGTAATTATGTTTCTTGTTTAGTAAGTATGAGTGACGTGGAGGGACAAGAACATTATGATAACTTCTTTGAAGAGGTCTTCGTGGAACTCAACGATAAGGTACCGTATTACGCCGCATGCAAACAAGTTCAGTGTTCGGGGAAAAATAGGTTTATATGTCCATGACCTCCAAAAGTTGGCAGCCAAATCTGTGGTGTCCAAGATCACCAGGATGATGCTAAAATGCCAGCGTTCCTTAGTATTGTGAAGTCGTCCGTATTTCGACATCTAAATTCATTTTCGTCATACGTTGTTTTACTGGTGGAGTAAGGGCAGTGTGCGAAATGAACCCGAATGTGGAGATAGCAGGCCGGGCGCCAAAAAAATGATTATCTAATATACTTGAATAGTAACAACAATACGCTAAAACAGCAGTGAAATATTTCCCATGTTTTCGACTTTCACTAGAAATGCCCGTTCAACCGTATAAATCAGCAGAATGTCTGTGATGGTTGAGGCTGCGTTTGCGGTAAAGAACAATGTTAGAATTTTGAAATTCCGAGTAGAGTAGTGACCTTCAAAAATATCCCAGTGTCACCACAGTCAAGTACTCTGATAGGTCATTAATATAAATACTTGTACAAAGCCTTGCGACTGCTCGTAGTGAAATTCTAAAGTCCAGTGGTGGAATTCAGTGACCCATGCGGCTTAAGAGGTCAATCATCCACGCAGAAGCCTTTTTGGCGAAATCTGTTCATGGGCTTTGGCTGAATCATGTCAACAAGACGCAGGTGACACTGAGTTATGACTAGAAAATTCAAGGTCAAATGGTGAAAATGTCACTTAACAGCAGAGAATTCAGCTACGGCAACACTCATGGAGAACATGTGGCCCGTACACACGTCTCTCACCACACGCTAAAACGTCCAGCAGTATGCTTATGATGTCGTGAGAGGTCACCAAAATCTCATCAGCTTAAGCGGGCATCTGTAAATGCACCGACATTTAGTTTCATCAAAAGCAAACCACATGTTTTGTGGTTGAATTTTGTTCACAAGATGCACAAGACCCACCGCATACGAAGGCGTAAAAATCCCATATCTGGTGGCGAGTTTTAAAGGTCATGGGATCGAACCTAAATCTAATCAGCATTTTGGTGGAATCGTTCACAAGATACATATGACCGACAGTGTTGAAAGTAGAAACTCAACAGGAGAGTGGTAGCCTTGATTGCCAACTCTGGATCATCAAAATCTTAATCACTGCCAGAGGTCATCTATATGAATACTCAGGCTGCGCAAGAGGTTATCTGTATGAACACTCAGGTCTCGTTTCATCAAAATCCGTTGACTCGAGAAACATCCGCGGAATCGCAGACAGACGGCCAAATAAAAACACAACGCCCCCCCCCCTCCCTCTAACGTGATGAGGTCGGGGCATAAAAAGCGTAATAAGTAAAAGACTGCAAATGTAGGAATAGTGAACATTATATTTCTCAGGAAATTTCCAGGAAGTCCAGCGTGGTAGAAAATTTTCGGTTCGTTATGCTAAAGCAAATCAATAAATTAATTCTGTAAATTTCAAGACGGTCAGCCGGGCCGTTTGGATTGAAGTTACGATGGCCTCGGGCCATCGCGCCGCCGTTAATTTCGCACACTAAGAGATTTGCGAAAAGTGGAATTATCTTGATTTTATAAAATAAAAGCGAGAATAACGAAATCAGCTTCCCATCGGGCGAACACCGAGGTTGGTTGCCTTTTGCATGTTGTGCCTTTCCCACCAAAAAGCAATATGATGACTTATTTGACAAGTAAAGGTTGAAAAAAGTGTTAATACCGTAAAAAGGGGGAGTTTTCTTGTTTTGGCTGCCCCTGTGTGTGAAGCAACACTCCCCGTGTATTGAACGGACTTGTTGGAAATCAAAACACCCGTTCTTTTCTTTTGTGTTCGTTTGTGCGGCGTAATGCGGTATAATTGACTTTGTGTGTACTTAATGAAATAATTATTTTCTCGTTCTTGGTGGTCAACTTCTGGTATTACTAAAATTTACTGGAGGCAATTGTTGCAACACAAATTTAAATTAAGATATTTTTGTTTAATAAACGTTTCAACAAAAAAAATAGACGCTAATTAAGTTAATTGACCTTAGTTTATGGTTAACACTGTTGTGTTATTATTCTCAAGTTCGAAACAAATATTTAATCGAGTAAATTCAATTAAAAATCAATCAATTTTTTATAAGCTTTAAAAGACCGTGTTTTCTGGCAGTGGAGGTTATGTAGGTGATTAAACAAATAAGATAACACGGGTCGCTCATTTGTGAGATGTCAGACCTAATGCGGGCGTATTCGGTTCGTCCTGTAGTGCTTGCTTTTTGTTTCAGTACGGCGAAATCGAGGAAATGAACGTGTGCGATAACCTTGGTGATCATCTCGTTGGCAACGTCTACGTGAAGGTAAAAGAATCGAGAAATAATTGTAATGAATTGAAGAAGAGATCATTGTTTAAGTACTCAGCATTAAGTTGCATTGTGATTGATGAAAAAAAATCGTTTCTGCAAACTTGAATATTGCAGAAAAGCTTTGGCTGAAAAAAATAGTCAAGTCTAAAACAAGATAACTAGAAAGCTTGATTCAAGGACGAGGAACTGTCTGTTGTCTAGTTCCGGTATGAAGAAGATGCGGAGAAAGCCGTGAACGATTTACAGAACCGCTGGTTCAATGGGCGTCCCATCCACGCAGAGCTCTCACCGGTCACTGACTTCCGGGAGGCGTGTTGCAGACAGTACGAAATGGGGTACGTCCAAGGGGTGATATAATACCTCCACCGTTATAGTTGATTGAGGTTGAATTTAAAAAAAAAGGAAAAAAGCATGATCAGCGGAGCGGGGGAGAATTGAAGAATTTATGTAACGTTTCTAAAACTAGAGACGGTATTGAGGTTATGCTTGTTGGTTGGTATGTCAAAGCTAAGATCCAGAGGGACAGCGTAATATTTCCGCTGGTTGCACAGAACGGGTTGGGCATTTGAGGTGAGGATGGGCTCGTCGCAGTTACATTTCGTTATAATAAATACGCATACTGTAAGCGCCCGATCCAATAAACGTGTTATGGTGTCATTGACGGAGTGTGTGTCGCACGTGTTGTGATGGCACTGACGGAGCGCGCGCCGCACGTGTTGTGACGTCATTACCGTTTTGATGTTTAGTGAGTGCACGCGCGGCGGCTTCTGTAACTTCATGCACTTGCGGCCAATCTCGCGGCACCTCAGACGAGAGCTGTACGGGCGGAAGGGGGGCAGCAAGCGCTCGCGAAGGTGAACACTCCCTTATTACTTTTATAAGAGCATTATTGAAAAGCATAACTTCATCAGAAAACTGACAACAGTAACCAGAAAACTGACAACAGTAACCATAGGTTATATTTGCAGCAATGTATTATCTCCAGTTAATTGCCATGCGTTTGCCTTGTAAATCGAAGTACGTGCTGTTGTAATACTTTGTATTTTTAGTTCTAAATAAAGGTTTGTTCCGAAGGTTTGCAGTACACCGTTTGTTATCGGTGATTACATTTTTTGAGACGAAATATTTGGTCGGCTACAGGTCACGCTCCCGATCTCCTCCCACTCGCCGAAGCCGCAGCCGAGACCGCCGACGCAGCCGAAGCCGAAGCCGCGACCGAAGCCGGAGGTCGGGCAGATATTGAAGAAAAACAGAGGAAATAAAGACGGGACAACGACGATGCGGTGGTAGACAGTTGTGGTGTTTGGTACGATAAGGACGTCATGTTTACTGTAGTCAAGATTCCAAAGCGACAGATAGACAATAGAACGTTGCTCCAGAAATCCTGTATTATTTCTGGTGTGTTTTTTTCTTCAAACAAAAGATAACAGACCGTTACTTTTAGGAAGCGTCGAGTGGTCGTCCATATTCGAAATAAGTATGAAAACGGCGTTAGCACGCCTCACCAGCAACTCAAAATTGGCGCAAATCAGTGCCGTCCAAAGTGAACTACCGTAAACGGAGAAAACAAAAGACAGAAACATCATAACTGTTTATTCCTTGTTTAACAACTAAATTACAAAACAAATGAGAAATTCTATTTAAAAATAAACCACAGCACAGATATGGGTCTGTCCGTTTATCTCGACGCCCCCCCCCCCTCCCTCCCACCACCTATTTATGTATATTGGCAAAAAAAGTCGCTGGCCGTTTGGGCCATATCTTTTAAAACTGCTGGATCGAAGCGGCATCGGTACAATCGTATATCGTTATTCAAGCAGCCGAATTTGAATTGGAAGTGAAACGTGCACTCTGAGTTTACTCAATGAAGTGAGCAAATGATGGTAAAAGTGGTATTTTATTCAAGAAATGCGTGTATAATTTTGTATTTTTGTTCGATGTTTTTCTCAAAAGCTCGGGTTGATGGAGAATTCCAGGCATGGGTGAAGGGGAAATTCCAGATGTACACTTGCGGCCGTGCTATCGGCGGTGATTTAGCAGTCATACACCGAGTCATTTTAGTTATAATGTTTGTGCGCTGTCATTTCTTCTGACAACATTCGAAAACAACCCCCCCCCCTTCCTTTACAAAAAAGAAAAAGTTTTAAAATGATGCATTTTCTTTTTAAATTCGTAACGAAATCCTTTTAAAAAAGCATTTGTGACGCATGTTTATGCTGGAATAATAGATATTTGTAAACTGGAATAAATCTTTTTCAGCGTATATTTTAATGTTTTATTGTTATTCTCCAATTAACACGCCCACGAAAGCAAGTTTTAATTGATGCCATCAATAATAGGTGAAATACAATGAACAATAAAAGCTTTGGAACCAAAGAGGGAACTGAAGTGCTGTAAGGACTGGGGATACAGTGCCGTACGGTTGTTTCAAAACAACATTCTCTTTTTGCAGATAGTTGGAAACGTACTATGCTACTCCGTATACTTTACCAATCCATTGCTGCAGTCTGATAGGTGTGATTGGTTGGAAGGTAAAACCACGTCTCCCCTGATGATTGACAGCAATGACGAAGCGTTCGCTATCCCATAGTTTTCCGGCTTAAAGTTATAATCATTACTTAACAGAAGGTTTATCAATGACATATCAAAGCGGTGACACGGGACGGTTTTCTTACTGAAACTACAGTAGCGCTGTTTTGTTGGCGCAATGCACATTTTCTCCAGGGCACATAAAATATACCACCACAGTATATGCGTAAAGGTGTACTGCGTATTCACCAGAAACATAGTGGAGGTGTAGCTGGGCGTGTGTCTCTGTTTGCCCTCGTCCGTCGGTATGTACTTGTACATATATGGATGGGTCACTGCCGCGTTCGTGTGAGAAGCCTGCGCAAGCAAGCATAAGCCACCATTTTGGATCACGTGATTGAACAGTGGAGTCAAGTTTGCCGATTTGATTCTGACGGATGAATCCAACCAAAACACCGCTGGGTAACGTCGCAGCGCATCCTGTGTGTATTGAAGAATATGTTCAATATTTTCTCTTTGTTTACCCTTTATCAAGGCAATAGAAACTGGCCAAAACCGCCCCCCCCCCTCTTTTTTCCACATTTAGTGCAGAAACCAAACATGTTACTTTCCAAGAATTGTTTCTGAAAGAAATATTTAAAAAATCCACTAATTTGAGAAATACATTGTAAACGTATGCTGTCACCGAGGACAATTTTATTCGTCCAGACTTTTAGCGGTTATGGAGTTAGCAACAACGCGGACTGCTTGTTTTACCAGAATGATGAGGGGTTTCCATGCGTAGAGATGCAGGTTGGAGACGTGGCCGGGATATCTCGACCTATTCACGTACTGGTACTCCACTCCTTCCCAACAATGGACCTAGGAAGAAAAGATCCTTTTGCGTTCAAAATATAAGTGTCAAGGCGTCAGGTTGAAAACTGGCAAGGTGAATAACATCCCTGTTTTTAGCTCAAGTGGCCATTGCCTACAAGGATTATACCCATCGTGGGGGCCTTGGTCTGCCACGTCCGTCTGTAAATTTTGTTTTTTGCCACTCTTCTTTCAGTTTTCATCGGACTGCAGTATAATTTTGTGGAAATATGACCCATTTAGGGGGACAAATGACCGTTATTTTATTTTTGCAATTCGCCAATGTGGCGAACCGATCACTGCTTTTGTGAAAAATCGTA
Source organism: Protula sp. h YS-2021 (assembly GCA_949752745.1). Taxonomy (NCBI): domain Eukaryota; kingdom Metazoa; phylum Annelida; class Polychaeta; order Sabellida; family Serpulidae; genus Protula; species Protula sp. h YS-2021. The sequence goes on along the minus strand of OX457029.1, from coordinate 50,101,428 downwards.
CTCCTGCAAATTTTGTTAAATTTGCATGAAGGTAGTCTGAGTCAGGGGTCAAAAGAGTACAAGAGGCAATTTTTTGTTTTTGCCAATTTGACGAAATTCCAAAAAAAATATATTTTTTATGAAAGTTTTAACACTAGTGCCTCCAGTGCTCCGGAGTCATAAACTGTTCTTTTTTTTTTTTTTGGTTGTTCGCCAAATTTTGGTTGTTTGGTGACCAGATATTGACGCATTTTTTACTGGTTTTATCTTTGCGTTTTTTTTTAGTTTCATTGTTATAGATGGAGTTTAAAGTAGCACGAAGAAATATGAAAATTAGATTGAAACAAGGCAAGCCATTGGTTTAAAAAAGTAACGTGACACGTGACTGCCAGAAAAACACCGTGTAGATAGCTTAAACCATTCAAAACGGCTGTGCCTATGCAGATACAAAAGACTGATTCTAAACTCCCTGCTCTCTCCGTACTCTTTTTGCTTGGTTCAACATGTTTGAATATCCACACACATTTTTTTAACATAAAGAAATCAGTGAACTTTTCGAATTTCTTTCAAGATATTTCCACAAGGCCTACGGTTCACATCACAAGATTTTTGATGTTGAAATGACAGGACATTTGACATCCAGATCACATGGTATTTAATGTTGACATCACAGGGTGTTTGATCCCAAAAACATTAAAAAGATCACAGGTTACTTATTGATGTTTTAAATGCAATCGATACATTGAAGTCAAAATTGCAATTTCGCTGTAATTGCTGTTACTGCAATTCATGGATTTTAGTATACGGGGTGCACATTAACTGATTTTAGCATACAGGGTTTACATGTATTTCAGGTAAAAAAAGGAGTGTACTTTTGATTTTAGTGGGCTTTCAGGTCAACGGGGAGTGTACATAAACTTTGATTTTAGCAGTTTTTACTGTCGCTGTTATTCAACAGCCAACTTGTTCGACGGTTCGGTCTGTTGTGTATAACACCTTTTTACCTCCCAGACCCACTGGGGATACCGGGAAAATAATACCCACAAAAGAGCGGAACTATTTTTTAAAATGTGCATCCGCTCTGTGTTTATACATAACAGACATATCTCATCAGAGGTCAGCTGTTTTATAACAACGAGGACACTGTAGAACGTAACCTTGTGGACTGTAGTCCTTGTACACCGTTAGACCTTGTGAACCGTAGGCCTTGTGGACCGTAGGCCTTGTGAACCGTAGCCCTTGTGGATCTTAGACCTTGTTGACCGTAGGCCTTGTGAACCGCAGACCTTGTGAACCGTAGGCCTTGTGGACCGCAGGCCTTGTGAACCGTAGACCTTGTGAATCGTAGGCCTTGTGGATCCTAGACCTTGTGGAAACTTCAATTGGGCAGTACTTAATAAGTAATTCCCAACGCACTTTGAAGGGACCATTTTGCTTGTGAAATTAGAAGCGTTTTTGAAATAAGGTACCCCAATTAAAAGTAACTGGCACTATTTTACTTCCCAACCTTTTAATTTAAAAAAGGGGGGAAATTACACCATAATACCGAGACCTTTAAAAAACACCCTAATGGAGAAATGCAATGAAAGTTTTTAAAAATCCCTTGGAAATAAAAGCCTCAAAGCGAATATTCTGTCCTTCAATGACCTACTTTTCAGGAGCGCGTTATGAAACGACTTTGATCAGGTTCTTGAAAAGGCAACTTTTTCTGGCGTTCCACTCCTCATTCATTTTTCTTTCTTTCAGTTACCTGTCCTCTTTAGTAAAAATCACCACTACTCAGTTACAGGCCTTCGGCATATTCTGAAAAGCTTTCAAGGAAACGAACTTCTGAAATTCTTTTTTTTACCTTATTTTTGTTAGTTTCGTTGAGACCTAAGTCATAGAAAACCAGGAGCCTGCTTGGGCCGCATTTTTTTCTGAGTGTCCATATTAAAACTTGAGCCTCCTCGAAATGGTCGTCACTCGCAGCAGTCACAAATACGAAGTCGTTGACAATGTTGCTAGTTAGCTTCACAAATCTGTCAATTATTTCATAAAAAATTTAAGAGATAGATATTATTATATGATCTCCTTATTAAGCACGCAATTTTTGTGTCGGCGGAGTTCCTGTTCTTCTTTAATAACTAAACAATTGCCTTTTCAACTCCATACATAATTCTTAACATTTACTTAGTGTATTCATATGGGAAACTATGTTTTGTATTTGAGAGTTACTCTCTGGAACTATAACACTGTGTGTAAATATCAGGCAGATTCGTTTGAAAGATGTCAAATATTAAATTATAGATTCCAAGTTTTCTATTTTGTAGTTATGCAGACAGCAGGCCCGTCAAAATGGGTCTAGTACAATTCCCCCCCAGACAACTCCAACCCGACAATCCCCCGAACAATTCCCCCCGTAGGACAATTCCCCCAGAGGACTATCCCCCCTCCCACTTAATTTTTATTTTTATTTTAACTTTGAATGCCAAATTCTGTATTTTTAAAATACCTTAAAATCAAAAATGCAAAATTCTTCTGTTTGGAACAAAAGTTTTTTCTGCCATTTAAAACCTGATCTGGTGAGCAGTTCCACGCAAATAGTCAACAGTCTGTCGGTTTTCGAATTCGCGGACTGTTTGAGGAATGTGCTGCGCAGAGTCGACGTACCAGCGACGTGGTGGCTCAGGCAAGCGGCCACCCATAATTTAACTAGGTGCACCGCGAACATTACGGCGGATCTGACCGATGTACATGTAAAAAACCGTTTTTGCTGGCACTGAGGTGGCCAACTTAAAGTTCATTGGATTGGATAAAAAAATTGGAAAGAATATGAAAAATAAAAATGAATGGGGGGAACAGTCCTCGGGGGGAATTTTCCTACGGGGGGAATTGTCGGGGGGGAATTGACTGGGGGGGGGGAGGAATTGTCTGAGGGGGAATTGTCCTGTTCCCCGTGAAAATCAGTGACTATTAAGATTTCTAAAATTACAAGATGTATGCTAGTGTATTACCTTTAGGAAGCTATTATCTTTTAGACTATTGTTTTTACATGAAAGCACCAAATGAGAATCTTTTACCTTGGTAGAGGATAAACGAGGCTGTTGATATACTGAGCCGCTTGGAGGAAGGGTATTCCACTGGTATTTCCCCATTTGTATTGGAGTGATACTCTCCAGGCAGAAGAGTCGCGCTGCTTGTCTTTTATGACAAAGTCCTGACTGTCAAATACCTGTTTTGTTTACAGTCTGTAGATTAATAATATTATTCAGTCTAACCAGACAAAATGCACTGCTTAGGAATTTGCTAGACTGGGGGCTGCAAAATAATAGGAGCTTCTGGGCAACACCACTGAATTAAGGTGTATTCGAGGATTGAACGCGCATTGTTGACAGGAGCCATTTCAAACATGACACCTTCAATTCTATAACAGGATTTTCGTATGGCGGACAAGACCCACTTTTTGATCATCCCATTTCAGGCAATCTTGCATTCCCTCTATAGATTTCGTGTAAACACGGCTAATGTTATACTCAATGGGTGACATCATAAATTCTGCGTACATGGTCGTTACAAAGTCCACCATTTCCAACACTTAATTTAAAGCCCCTCATTGATAAAAATGAGAAGCGTCAGTTCTCACTCTAGACGAAACACAGGGATGATCTTTCTGATTTTGGGTAAAACTGGAGGGAATTTGCCCCTACCCCTTTCTTTCTGTCCAGGCGGGAGTAATTTTTTCTGCTCCGCTTTAATCTCCACACAGAATATATAGATTAGACCGTCGTGAAAACGTGTGTTTGAAGTCGTAATGACGGTGGACCGAAGTCCAGCCCTTCTTACAGTTGTACCTTGATTTATTTTCACGATCAAATGACGATCGAATGGCTTATCATACCACGGCCAAATCAAATCAAGTCAAGCATCTAGAAATAAGTTGTCCCGACGATTTGTTATGATAACAAAAGACACATTACCTCAAAAATTTGTTCAAAATCTGCAAAATGCAGGAAATAATACGATGTAAAAACGGTAGCCATGACAGCAAACAGAACTAAGCATTTGATCCAATGGCAAGTATATTCCTCATTGCACATTTTAGTATTTTATCTGTTGAATTTGCGATGTCACATGTTTTTAACATCTAGCTTCTCGTTGCACATAAAATCCTCTCCTGTCATGCAAGGTTCAGATTTTAAAAGTGAGCGTCTATTTCTGACGATTTGCCTTCAAGCAGAGAATTAATTAGAAAGCATTTGAATTGCAAATAGCATGCACTGTCATTTGCACAAATGTTCTTGAACACCATGAAGTAAACATGCGCACGATCGGGATTATGGAATACCGTTTTCACGTTTAATTTTTTTCTAATAAGTTCTTTCTTCTATGGAAATATAGTTCATGATATCCATATGATGACCATACGAACACTTGGCAAGTCGGCGACTTGTAACGACCATTGAAATTCTGTTGGCTTTTCTTTCGCGCCTTTTTTCTTGACAGTGGCTCTTCATTTTTGTCGATTTTAATACAATTATTCTCATTAATGATATCAACCAGTGCATTATTAATCTCACAACTTGGATTTTCGTGTTGGCTTTAATAACATTAATTGATATAAAGGAATGCCAATAAATGACCAACCAACAAAGTCTTTGTTCGAAGTGATTTAATTACTTGTGCGTTAAAAAAACGTAAATTTTATTCATTGATGAAAAAGAGAAAATGGCTTTCAATACTGGATAATTGTATAATTATCATAATGCAAATGGTGGGATTTTAAAAACCATTCCTTTATTTACTCATGCAAAGATTTCAACAAAACGCTCCACTAGTCTTTACTTCCTAACTGGATTTGATATCGATAGTGAAAAGAGAAATTTTCCATAAATGCAACAATATAACATATTTTTATTTTATTTTTTCATGCAAAAATAGAGATTCGTTTGGATGTTTTGTATAGCTTGAAAGTGGTCTTAATTGTAAGTTCGTTTTCCGATAATCGAATAGCAGTGAGTTTCGATAATCGAATAGCAATGAGTTCATGATTTAAAATTTATCAATTTGTTGTCATTCACATCCTTTTCATTTTCCATTTTTCACATTGCACTGACAGTCGTTTGTTTTGCTCTTTTCTTTTTATATTAAAATACCAAACCTTAGCGAAAAACAAACCGATGTCCTTCATGGCCTTATACATAAAACCTCATGGATTAGTTTTACGTATATGCAATCAAGAATAATAAGATCACAGAAATCAAACTGGTGTTTCTTTCCCTTTTCCCGAGTAATTACTTTTTTTTTTTGGTAATGGTTCTAGTTTTTGGTCTGGAAAGAATTTGTTCCAATTGATCATTAGTTCTCTTTCAAGTTTTATAGGTCAAATATTTCGGGTAACGTGAAAATAATTGCGATTTTTGTGACCTCCAAGAGATGCGGGTTCGGAAGTTAAGCCTACAGATTTGCGTACGATAAATGATGCTTTCTATAAATAGCCACTTTTGCCCCCAAAATAGAAACATTGTTAAATAAACATCAAGGGGAATTTGGCTACGCAAAACAACCAAAACTCATGCGTTTCTGAAAGAATAAAGAGAACAAATTGAGGAAAATTAAAATGTCTTCCATTGTATTGATTTTATATTTGGAACGCTAAATAATATGGAATGCCATTTTCACATTTATTAGGAATTAATGGTATCAAAAATTAATTTTTGATCTCAAAAATTAATTTTTGATCTCAAAAATTGATTTTTTTATATCAAAAATTAATTTTTGATCTCAAAATATTAATATTTTGATATCAAGAATTAATTTGTGCTATCTGTAATTATATTTTTGATATCTCTAAATGTATTCTTGATCTCAAAAAATAATTCTTGATCTCAACAAATATTTAGAGATATCAAGAAATATTTATTGGTATCAAAAATGATTTGATGATATCCAAAACTGATTTTTTAGATCAAAAATTCAATTCTTGAGAGCAAAAATGAAATATTTGGTAGCAAAATATCAATTTTGAGCTCAATAATTTGTTTTCTTTTTATTGATATCAAGAATTTATTCCAGGTACCATTATTTCAGAATGAGACTTTTGTATTTTGTACTTGGAAATCTGCTAATGATTTTTTTATCTCAAAAATTGATTTTTGACATCAAAGTATCAGTCTATTTTTGCATGCAAAATTCAACAGCACACCCATATGGAATGCCGTTTTCACATTTATTAGTGAATTAGAGATATCAAGAATTAATTTTTGATCTCAAAAATTGATTTTTTGATATCAAGAATTAATTTTTGATCTCAATAAATCCATATTTTGATATCAAGAATTCATTTTTGCTATCTGTAATTGTATTCTTGATATCTCTAAATGTATTCTTGATCTCAAAAAATAATTATTGATATCAATAAATATTTAGAGATATCAAGAAATATTTATTGAGATCAAAAATGATTTAATGATATCTAAAATTGATTTTTTGAGATCAAAAATTTAATTCTTGATAGCAAAAATCAAATATTTGAGAGCAAAATATTAATTTTGAGCTCATTAATTGATTTTCTATATATTGATATCAAAAATTTATTTCAGATATCATTATTTCAGACTGATACATTTTTAATTTGTATTCTGAAATCTGCAAACGATTTTTTGATCTCAAAAAATGATTCTTGATATCAAAATATCAGTCTATTTGTTTAAATAAAAAATTCAGAAACGCACATCTGTAAATAAATAATGGCTGTCCTTGTATACAGAATCTTTATTTTAATTTTTTACTGAACAAAAAAGACGCAATTCTTGAGATCAAAAATTATGTTGTTATTATTGATCTCAATAATTCAAATTTTCATCTCCAAAATTTAATTGGCGATTCGTTATATTTTATGTGAATGTGTGTCTCCCGTGAGATTTTTTAGGTTTGTAAAATTGATTTTTTGATCTCAAAAATAAATTTTTGCCATCTAAAATTCAATTATTGATAGCAAAATATAAATTAATGAGATCTAAATTGATTTATTGATATCTCTAAATATATTTTGATATCAAAAATAAGCATTAAATGTTAAAATGGCATTCCATACACCCATGTTAATAAAATAATGACTTGTCCTTGTACACAAATTTTTTTTAAAAATTTTTCACTGTACAAAAAAGAAGCAATTCTTGAGATCAAAAATTGTGTTGTTATTATTGATATCAATAATTCAGGTCTATATCTCCAAACTTTAATTGTCGATTCGTTTAATTTTTTATAAATGTGTGTCTTCGTTAAGATTTTTAGATTTGTAAATTGATTTTTTTTATCTCAAAAATCAATTTTTGCCATCTAAAATTCAGTTTTTGATAGCAAATATAAATTGTCAAAAATATACATTAAATGTTAAAAAGGCCATAAAATAAGGCCTGATTTATATGTTGATAAGATTTTATTATCTGTAACTGCCGTTTTAGAAAATACTCCTCATTCATGGAAAGCGTTTATACTGGAACAGGACACTCCCAATCCTCCCTCCCCAGAAAAGTCCCTCGCCCGGTTAACTCCCCCCGAACAATTCCTACCCCCTAGGACTACCCCCCCCCCCCCACCGACTATTCCACCCCCTCCCCCCAAAAAAAGTGTTAAATATTTTGATATCAAGAATTAATTTGTGCTATCTGTAATTATATTTTTGATATCTCTAAATGTATTCTTGATCTCAAAAAATAATTCTTGATCTCAACAAATATTTAGAGATATCAAGAAATATTTATTGATATCAAAAATGATTTGATGATATCCAAAACTGATTTTTTAGATCAAAAATTCAATTCTTGAGAGCAAAAATGAAATATTTGGTAGCAAAATATCAATTTTGAGCTCAATAATTTGTTTTCTTTTTATTGATATCAAGAATTTATTCCAGGTACCATTATTTCAGAATGAGACTTTTGTATTTTGTAATTGGAAATCTGCTAATGATTTTTTTATCTCAAAAATTGATTTTTGACATCAAAGTATCAGTCTATTTTTGCATGCAAAATTCAACAGCACACCCATGTTAATAAAATAATGACTTGTCCTTGTACACAAATTTTTTTTTTTAATTTTTCACTGTACAAAAAAGAAGCAATTCTTGAGATCCAAAATTGTGTTGTTATTATTGATATCAATAATTCAGGTCTATATCTCCAAACTTTAATTGTCGATTCGTTAAATTTTTTATAAATGTGTGTCTTCGTTAAGATTTTTAGATTTGTAAATTGATTTTTTTTATCTCAAAAATCAATTTTTGCCATCTAAAATTCAGTTTTTGATAGCAAATATAAATTGTCAAAAATATACATTAAATGTTAAAAAGGCCATAAAATAAGGCCTGATTTATATGTTGATAAGATTTTATTATCTGTAACTGCCGTTTTAGAAAATACTCCTCATTCATGGAAAGCGTTTATACTGGAACAGGACACTCCCAATCCTCCCTCCCCAGAAAAGTCCCCCGCCCGGTTCACTCCCCCCGAACAATTCCTACCGCCTAGGACAACCCCCCCCCCCCCCCACCGACTATTCCACCCCCTCCCCCCTAAAAAAGTGTTAAATATTTTGATATCAAGAATTAATTTGTGCTATCGATAGTTATATTTTTGATATCTCTAAATGTATTCTTGATCTCAAAAAATAATTCTTGATCTCAACAAATATTTAGAGATATCAAGAAATATTTATTGATATCAAAAATGATTTGATGATATCCAAAACTGATTTTTTAGATCAAAAATTCAATTCTTGAGAGCAAAAATGAAATATTTGGTAGCAAAATATCAATTTTGAGCTCAATAATTTTTCTTTTTATTGATATCAAGAATTTATTCCAGGTACCATTATTTCAGAATGATACTTTTGTATTTTGTAATTGGAAATCTGCTAATGATTTTTTATCTCAAAAATTGATTTTTGATATCAAAGTATCAGTCTATTTTTACATGCAAAATTCAACAGCACACCCATGTTAATAAAATAATGACTTGTCCTTGTACACAAAATTTTTTTCTTAATTTTTCACTGTACAAAAAAGAAGCAATTCTTGAGATCAAAAATTGTGTTGTTATTATTGATATCAATAATTCATGTCTATTTCTCCAAACTTTAATTGTCGATTCGTTAAATTTTTTATAAATGTGTGTCTTCGTTAAGATTTTTAGATTTGTAAATTGATTTTTTTTTATCTCAAAAATCAATTTTTGCCATCTAAAATTCCGTTTTTGATAGCAAATATAAATTGTCAAAAATATACATTAAATGTTAAAAAGGCCATAAAATAAGGCCTGATTTATATGTTGATAAGATTTTATTATCTGTAACTGCCGAAAATACTCCTCATTCATGGAAAGCGTTTATACTGGAACAGGACACTCCCAATCCTCCCTCCCCAGAAAAGTCCCCCGCCCGGTTAACTCCCCCCGAACAATTCCTACCCCCTAGGACTACCCCCCCCCCACCGACTATTCCACCCCCTCCCCCCAAAAAAGTGTTAAATTACATTTTTCTGCAATTTCTTCCAAACAATTTTTGTCAATTTAATTTCAATACTACTTACTTCACTGTACATTGTTTACACTTTTTACACAGTTGATTGATGAGTCTTATATTGAATCAATTTCATTGTTCACTGGTCTTTGACATTCTAATTGTATGTTGTAATTTGTCCTTATCTATTAAATGCACTCTTTAAAAATGTTGCTTGGCCTTTCATAAACACAATTGCAATTACAAATCACAGTTATTTTTTTAATTGCAATACCGGAAGTGTTTCATCGTGAAAATTGCAATCTAAGAGCAGTGCTGTTTCTCCGGAGTACAATGTAATTCTAGAGCTAAATTCCTTCGCAAAACAACGATATTTGATTTCGCTTGGATTTTAGGGTTATTTATCGAAACCAATGATGTATAAGCTGACCTCATCAGGACAGCCGAAACCATCCAGAACCGGGAATTCCGGGGTAGTCGGTTTTTATTTCACTTGACCAATCTCATGCAATTCTTGCTGCAAAAACACCGACAAAACGACGAAATGTATCCGATCATCAAAATGGAATTAATTCGAACAGAACGAGGTGGTCGAAAATTGGTGCTATGATACTTGATGGATACTTATACATGTAAAAGGAACACAGTTTCACCACAGTCATTCTCGGTAAGATTTTGGGTGATCATTTCCCCTGAGCCACAATATCGCCAGGACGCCGACTCTGCTCAGCGTATTCGAGGAGTTGGAGGGGGGGGGGGGGTTTCCCGCGGGGATTTGTCCGGTGGGGAATTGTCCTAGACCCGTTTATACAAATGCGAATCCAAGCGAACGCAAACTGCCTATGAAACACACAGGTTGATATTAAATGTAATAAATATAATTACATTTTACAGCATATTTAACTTGAGGTTTGGGGACAGAGCAAAGGTTCTACACAATTTACATTAATGTTAGTTTTACGACATTCTTTGTTTTTAGCTTAATAAGTGTTTGAGCAGCAGTGGTTTAGGGGTCAAATATTGTACAGGTACAGTAATCATGTACCATTGACTGCAAAACCCCAGGTCATGAAGCTTACGTCCTACTGTATGGAAGTTGGCGTTTGTAAATCTCTAATGGCTTGCGAGATACAGAAGTCACGTGACCTTCGACCTTGAAATACTAGTACATCACACAGTTCACGAAGTACGTCTTGTATTGAAGAGTATAAGGGTTTTGGGCCTCAAAAATGATTTCAAAATCGCTCTACCGGGGGCCGCTCAGGTACCAAACAGTTACCATGCGTGTCCATGACTTTTTTTATATCGATCCCTAAACGCGGATTGCTAATATTGAAATAATATTCCCTTTTTAACCAAACGCGGAATGTAATTTCAAAATACCCTCTTTTTCTGGGAAACGTGAATTACTAAATGAAAATTCCCCAGTTCCCTTTCCTTCAACGAAATTGGATGTCGGCGCGGTTTGCGTCTGGCCTAAAAGCTACCCCCTTTCTTCGCGTTTTTTTTTTTTTGGACACGCATGGTAACATATATGATACCGAATGGCCTTCCTTGTGATATCGTGCTTTTTGGTACTCAGTCTTGGATTCCGTTGTGATTGCAATTAAAATCAATAACATGAATGATAAAAATCGAATTTTACTGGGCATACACTTTTGATGTTCAGTTGCATTGCCAATTTTCAACTTTTCAAGTTTCGATTAATGACCTAGTGCAGTTGATTAGAACGATTGCCACTGAGATAAACAAAATTGACCAATCAAACTAAACTGCTATTGGATTACACACAAGAGCAATTGCATGACATTGCTATTACAACTGAGACTGATTTTGATCTTAGGGAAATAGTGCTTTTCTTGGTATTTTGTCAATAAATACATGTAAATATATGTTTTAGAGCAACTTCTCTGTTTTTATTAAGAGAATTTACATTTCATTGACCATATCCCACTTTTTTTACCATATAGAAAAAAAACAAACTTTACTAAGCAAATTACATATCAGCTTTAAATATATCGCTTCATGGCTGATCATAATAGCGTAATTTGCAAGAAAAAAAACAAGTAAAATTAAAAGAAAAATAATGGAAAAGGACACTTTTGGTCGGACACCTGGGGCGATTGGACACCGGACAGCCGGCCTTCATATTATTGAAAAGCCCGGACAACTGGCCACCAGATAACACTTCTTTTTCAAGTACATATATATGTTACAGGGAATCTGTGTAATTAGGGATTTCATGAAATCCCTAGGGAATTCGTGTAATGAATAAGCTTATATTGATTGTAACACTATTTTGAAAAATTATTCATTCGGGAAGGCTGTTTAGCGGTTCTTCAAAACTGTGTATCCCGTTTCACACCGAAAGGAATTGGAATTTATAACAATACCATCCAAAATAACAGAATTTGGCGTGAAATGTGACATAAGTTACGTAGGATAAAAAATACCGCTAAATTCAGGTACTGAAGTATCTCATGATTGATAGTTTGGCAATCGAGTGCTTTGAGTATATTAATTCAAAATCTACTATTAATTTCGGTAAAATACTACATTTCACACATGAAAATTCTCAATAAAAACATCAAAATTGATTGAGCAAGTTATTACACGAATCCACTAGGGATTTCACGAAATCCCTAATTTCACAGATTCCCTGTAACATATATATTTTGGGGTAAACGGAACAGACCCCCCGGAACGGACCCGCCCTGGAACAGACCCCCTCTTCTTGCAATGGCAGGAACAGACCCCCCTCCCCCATTTTTTATTATTATAATAATTTTTCAGTATCTCTGTGAAATTAATTTTTTTAAAAAAATCAACTTATTTTGGGGATAACAAAGCAGCGGGTGTAGTGATATCCCAATCTAAGTTCATTTATTATTGAATGCATCTCCGGTCTTGGGTCAGGGTGTGGGTGTTTCGCTAATCTGCTGTTAACTTTGTGCGGATTGAATCTCCGTTAATTGGGTGTTTGTTTTGACAGAGAGGTTTTGATTGCATTCGAGTTCTGTAATTGTGTTGATGCTTATAGTCTTATCAAATTGCAATTGCAATCACTCTTTGATCCAGATGAAACAACATCAATTCATCCTTTTATCCCTTTCATTATGATGAAAGGCATTGGTACATGTTTTCATCTCGATGAAAAGGTGTTATATTAATAATAAACACGCAATTTAAAATAACAATTTAAAATTGTAAAATACAAAAATATATAAAAAACACAGGACATAATATATAATATATATAAAATGGGAGGGGGTCTGTTCCTACCAAAAAAGGGGGGTCTGTTCCGGGGGGGTCTGTTCCTACATTTATAGTTTGGTATTAAAAATCTTACTGCTGTCTAAAAAAATCAGACTTTGAACACGAAAGAACAGCAGATTAAAAAACATAAGCTTGTTAAAGCAAAAGGGTCACTGGGGACAAAGGATTGCGACTGCATGCACGGGGTTAGTCTTTAAACAACAGCTGCTGTGTAGACAGTTTGGGGACTGAGCCAGAGTCCTATATCTTTTCTATGAAACTCAAGCCGGATTAGGATTAAGATTTTATGCTGCATTCTTTTCGCTCTACAGACTGTCTGACATTGTTCTTACCGCGTTTTAAAGGAGAAAAGGCTAACAAATGCCACTTTTTAAATCCATATGGATAAAGAACTGTTCATTTCATTGCACCAGTGGCCAGTTGTTCAGTGGGGAATGTGACTGAGGGCGACTTGTCTGTTCCGATGTAATGAAAACAGAGGTTTTCCGCAATTTGACACTGGCCCGAAGGTCAGGATCGAAAATCTTTGCTGCTAGGACGGGCTCCTGTCACCCTACGTACGTGTGTAGGTTTGGTGTCCTAGTTCAAACCATTTGGGTGGTGATTTTTTTTTCTCGAAAATCAAATTTGGTAGAAATGAACAAAAGGTAAAACATATGAAAAAAGATTACCCCCAAATTGGAATCCGTTATTAGATGCTGATGATGACACTGATGGAGAGGTCAACAGATAAGGAGCGCAACCTATTTTCACACGAGTCCACATCCAATAGCCCAATATAAATATGAGGAACTCATTTTCCTAGCTACAGCCGTTTCAGGGGAGAACCGTTAGGAACCAGTAATTAAGTAACAAGTGAGAAAAAGACAAGAATAAATAAGATGAGAACTTTCTAAATGAATAAGTGAATAGAAAAGGAGAAAATTGTGGAATGAGAAACCTTTTGGAATTGAAAGTTTTTAAATGCAACCCCGAGCCACATTTCATTTAGGCAAATGAACAAAACTGTCTAAATTAAAATTCCGAGAAATTGCATGTCCAAGCCGAAATGAAAAGAAATAACAGAACCTCATCCGGGATGTACGCCTGCAAAATTATTTAACGTGAAACTTGACAGAATGCATTGATAGAGCTTTTATGCGTTGAGAGCGCGTGTAGCAACGGACCCGTCATCTGTGGGTACCTTTGGTTCTTCGTCCGGAGAGATTAGTCACAATGCGGCAGAAGTGATGGCTCCAAAAGGGGAAGAAGCCGGACGGTACTTAACAGTAACGGTAAAGCCGAACGGTCTTCTTTCAGTTCCGCCTGGATATCTGCCGGGATATCTGGCATTCATATATCGACGTGATAAAGTTCCTATTTTCCAGATAAATCTGTTCAGACATGTTGAAAGAGTAGGCATGTATGCCCAAATTATCAGGGAGCCACCAGTAAGTCGATCACACTTAAAGCTATATCGTTGATAAGTAAAGGGTGATATCGACAAAATTGCTTCAAATGCACAAGCAGTGTTCCAAACATATATTTGGTCGGTCGGATACGTCGTCCCCTCCCCCCTCCCTCCCAAGCCGATCTGTATTCAGGTGGTCTTCTTTTGTCTGGTTTGGTGATTGAATTCTACTGATCCCCCCAATGGGCTGTTAGCTGTTATGCCTCTGAGAAAAAAAGTTACCAGAGAACCTGATGTTTTTATTTTGCCTATCAGGATCAAATGTCCAATTTTAATGCACAATATTTAATTTGAAATGTGTTTGTTTGTTTTTCTGGTGTTTTTCCGCGGCCGTTTGTGGGCTGGAGTAGGTGTTTTATTGGAAAACGGATAATTCCACTCCTAAATTTTCCGTTCAATTTCTGGGAGAATATCAAGTGAGCTAACTCGTTTTCTTTATTCCTGGGTTGATAGTAAAGAAGCTGTAGCTTAACAGTGCAATATTTATTCTAGAACTTTAGCATTGCCGTACAAAACCGAGTGATTTAAGCCGACTTAAACACTTCAATGCAATGGCCTGAGAAAGGTAATTTTAGCCCTCACAGTTGACAGAAGATAATTAGATGCTTCCTATTGTGATGAGTGTTGCATGGAGGCTTCTCTTTTGTCAACGACTTCTACTTATTGAATCAACCAGCAAAGAATTGTTGTTACACTGCGTTTGCTAATCTTGTCCTTTCTCTTAAATTTTCAATTTCCGGGTAAGGAATGAGACCTCTCGAGCAAGAGGCGTTTGTAATGTCGGCAATACGAGAGCCCGTGGATTAGATTGGGCACAATAATACGACAAGATCGATTACTCACTTCTCGGCACTGTTTGCAAATAGAACGTAGTCCAATTTGGTGAGAAGATGTTGTAATACACATGTGGTAACCATCTGTTCGTCAAATAGCAACCATATCACAACTTCATTTTAAAACTTAACAACACATTGCAAACATATGCCAAGCACGTATACTGAGAGACAAAAGGAACTATGCAAAATATCAAAATTTTTGAATCTCCACTACTAGCTGTTACTTGTATTGCGCTGCCATTTACAATGAAATTTAATTGTATCAAGATCTCACTAACATGAAAAACTGAAAACTGGACTATCTTTCAATTTCGAGATAATATCGTTTTCTAGACCTCGGAGATCTTAAACGTTCATGAAGTACAGTGAACTGAGTAATGTGTTCATTTTCGCGCGTGTGAGCTCAGCGTGCGTTACGAAGGGCCTGAACTCGACGCTGCATTGAACAAATGAATCGTTGGTTCACCATTGTGGGTAATGCTGCCACTCTCGGATTAACGGATGGTGACCATGGCAACAGACGTAATGTTCTGCCAGACACTGTACACTCTCTCTCTAGCAACATGTAGTCGCGCCTTATTTTGCATAAACATTGTGTCACTGTTTTGCTGTATATAGAGCACCACCTGCCAAGTAAGTACGGTGTCGATATACCGATTTGTGGTCAGATTGTCACTAATGATCAGCAGGTGAGATTTAAAGTCAAACTTTATTGCACCCCGAACCATGCCAGAGCCGCCTCCAAATGTCTCAGCTTGAGAGAAGCACTGCAGACGTTTCGCTCTCGAATTCTGCTGTGTACGAGCTGCCAGCCCTCATATCGGCATAAACTAAACCGTGATTCATCGGAAAACATCGCTCGCAACCAGTTGTGATGGGACCACTGTGCACCGCTATGATTTCGCACCCAGTCTCTCCGTAGTAGACGGTATCGTGCGTTCTGCGACGCGGTCTGCGTGCACGTGTTCCGCGCTCGACTAGTGTTCTTGTCACCGTCAGTGAACTTATTCGGTTATCGTTTGTGTCTAGCATGGCCACTGCCGCTTCAATTGCGGTTTGAAGCCTGATGCGCAAGTGGATAAGTCGCATGGATTGTGCAGTGGTGGGAAATCGTAACCTACCACTTCGCTGCCGATCTATCGTGCTTCCCTTGTCTTGGTATCGCAGGTACACACGATATCAATTTAACAACCCAGCTCACATGACTTCTCGTTTTCAAGTATGCCAATAATCTGTTGATGATCCTATTCTGCAAGTCCTGGTATGCTTTCTTTGCCTCGTACAAATGAACTTTCAATGAGACACCTTTCCATTATTTCAAGCACTTCGAGTTTATGGTGAAACTAGAGCAGCATGCATAGCCCACATATTCCCCACAGCCCTCACCCCATCAGTTAAATACGGCCATCAATAGTCAATCAAGAGCTGAAATTTTCCAAGTCCAGGTGGTCCATTTTCCTTGGACGAAGCTGGCCCACCCACAATACCGATATGTGTTTGTTCCCATAGAAGCTACATACCAAGTTTCATTAAAATCCTTGCAGGAGGTTTTAAGTTATCGTGTTAACAAGCTCTTGATGACAGACCGACCGACAGACCGACAGACCGACACGCGGTCGATCGCATATATTCCCTGTGGGGGATAAAAAAATACGAATCCCGGACAAAACGGCGACGACCAAAACGGCGATGGCCAAAACGGCGACAAGTGCAACCCTGGACAAAACGGCGACGAAGATTAATAATTTAATGTTGAAAATCAAAATACAAACAATAATGTTGCCAGATAAATTAATTCATTTCTACTTGAAGATAAGTATAATTTGAACCAGTATTTAAATTTTAAGGGCAAAATAAAATTGATAATTTAGCACTTATTTTCTCATATATTCCTAATTGCAATTATACGATAATCCATCGTGTGCTTGGGTGGGGGGGGGGGGTGGGGGCATTTTGAAAGACAATTGCATTTAGCGACCGTGCCACCTAATCCGTTATTGCACGTGAATCCACATCAATAAAAGGCAAAATAAAAATGCCACTAAAAGGACTTCGGATTATCAGCAATGAAAGACCGATGTTTTAATCGCCTTAATGAGCTAATCTGTACCGGTTATGTGAAATGCTGTTATTATATACGAAACCACACCAATGAAAGATAACATTAAATTTTATTTTCCCTGTGAAAATAATTTTCAGTTTTATCTGAGAAAAAGTAAGTGAGTAAGCCATTCCTTGAGCAGATTACGGAGACATTGACTGGTGACAGGAAGGAGGTGGTTCGGGAGGACAGGAAGGGCACGTTGGGATAAATTTATCTCTGATAGTTAAATAAACTGTGTTGGTAACGTTGTTACGTTTTGTTTTTTTAAAATAAGCGTTTTAAAGCATAAATTTTTGAAAAAACTCCGTCGCCGTTTTGTCCGGGGTTGCACTTGTCGCCGTTTTTGGCCGTCGCCGTTTTGGTCTTCTCCCTTATGGCCGTCGCCGTTTTGGCCGTCGCCGTTATGTCCGGATACCAAAAAATACACAGTACTGATGCAGCATGGCGCAACTTGATCGCAGTACACAAGCGACATATACTCATGTTTGCAATGCCCGAAAAATGTGTACTAACTAAAGTCAAGACCTAAAGCTGGAAAACAAGATTATGTTCAAAATTTTAGAATCCAGACATTTTTATTTCCAAGATATCGAAAAAAATATTGTATATTTTCTTTTGTTCGTCACTATAGCTACCGCTGGTCTTAGACCTAATAGTATCATGTAGTACACCTGAGCCGATCTGACACATGTTGACCGGTATCCAGATATCTCGCATCTGGACATCTCGCATCTGACAACTCGCATCTGGACATCTCGCATCCAAATGAAAAAGTGGACATCTCGCATCCGTGATTTTGGTCTGCTTTTAAGGGGAACTTTAACACTCTGTTTGGGAAACTTCATACAGAAAATAAATTGCAGGGGTTTCCAAAACTTAAGTTATTTGAGTAAAAAATAAATTATAAGCGAGATTTTGCGCTTGACGATATTAACAGGGGTTTCCAAAACGCAACTTATTTGAGTAAATCAACTGAAAAAAACTCAGTTCAGTTTACGGAGTAATTCAAGAGTTAGACTTACATTTGTACTCAGTGAATCCCATAGTGAGTAGTTCAACGTTCGGTGCAGCGCGAATCCACATATGCTAATCCCTCAGTATTATGAATGAATCCACATCCACTAATCCCACTGATGTTTTCAATTTTTAAAAATTTATCTTTGATGCACGGTTTGGAAGGGAAATGTGCACAGGTTCGAAAATGCGGCGGGTAAGATGTAGTCACGAATCCACATCCCTTAAGGTAGGGTATATAAAGGGAAGATATTTAAGTCCAAAATCATGGGTTTTCTTATTGAATGGTAAAATTAGAATGGAATTCATCGAAAGTATTTGGGGCAAACCTAAGCTTTGTCTCTATGGTTTCATATACACGAACAACAAAACGAACAAGTCTGGGCGAATTTGCAAGCAAAAAATCACGGATGCGAGATGTTCACTTTTTCATTTGGATGCGAGATGTCCAGATGCGAGATGCCCAGATGCGAGTTGTCGGATGCGAGATGTCCAGATGCGAGATGTCGCGGATTCATGTTGACCATATATGTTGACATATGTTACATATGTTGATCACATGGTAGATGTGTAGTGACCGTATACACTCAAATAGCGAAATTATTACGGAACGAACACCACTATTGAGCAGCTCCATATGTGTAGTAAAATATCGGAATGTGGCAGATTACGGGGTAAATAACTATATCCGTTAACCACATTGTTATTTTAAAGAGGTCGATAAATTAAGCGGTAATTAGGTTCAATTCAAATATTTTGCAAAATTACCTTGTAAATAAATTTGTTCTGGTTCTGAGGTATATGTGATTGTTGCTTAACGGTGGGGTTGCGAGGGGGAGAGCCCAGTGTGTTCTTATTGCAAATTTGTCTCACTAATTCCCACTTGGCATTGAAAATGCCAAATGGGGATGGATTGCCTCGAATTCTTCAACTATTTTTGTCTCGCTTTTTTAATATTTTTTTTTCTTCTTCCGCCGAATCGGTTTTCAAACATCTCCTCCAAGACCGCTGAAGCTAGACCAACCAAACTTGGCACATGTATGGAGGGTCATCTGGAGTAGTGCACCTGATAAAATTTTTGACCTTGACCTTATTGGTCAAGGTCAAATCGCGGAAAAGGTCAAACAGTTTTCAGACAATTACTGCAAGGCCGTTGAAGCTAGAAAAGCCAAACTTGGCACATATATAACGGGCGATGTAATCTAAAGCAACCAATAAATTTTTTTACCTTGACCGTGACCATGACCTTGAAATCGTGAAAAACGTTATTTAAGGAAAACAATGAGCTATCTCGAAACGTCCGAGACCACTGAAGCTAGACCAACCAATCTTGGCACATTTATGGAGGGTCACCGAAAGTGGTGCACCTGATAAAAATTTTTGACCTTGACCTTATTGGTCAAGGTCAAATCGCGAAAAAGTTCAAACGGTTTTCAGATAATTACAGCAAAGCCGTTGAAGCTAGAAAAGCCAAACTTGGCACGTATATAAATAGCGATGTGATCTGAAGCAACCGAAAAAAAATTTTTGACCTTGACCATGACCCTGAAATCGCGAAAAACGTTATTTAAGAAAAACAATGAGTTATCTCGAAAACGGAAAAGAGATAGCGCAATTCTGACCTCACTTTCGACCTCCACCCCCTATACGACGATACGTAAGGTATAACTTCCGGTGTCTTTGACCTCCAGGTCACTTTCGAACCCTAAACCGGAAGTTGGCCTTTATCTGGAAAACGGTAAGAGAAAGAGCAATTTTGACCTCATTTTCGACCTCTACCCCCTATACGACGATACGTAAGGTATAACTTAGGGTGTCTTGACCTCCATGTCACTTTCGAGCCCCAAACCGGATGTTGGCCTTTATCTCGTAAACGGTAAGAGATAGAGCAAATTTTTGGCCTTGATCTTACCGGTATAGTTAGTAGTATTTAGGAGGATATTCTACATTCAGACATGTGAAAATTGTTAACAAAGTGCAATATCATCTATCTTCCGTTTTGAGTTATCATTCCAAGTGGGGCTTATTCGCTGTGCGAATTTCGGTCTAGTTAACCATCTGAAGTAGCTTCATTCTTTCTGAATTTTGATTTTAGCTTTTTTAAAAAACCCAGTAAACTGCAGTTTCTTTCATGTTTCTGACTTCTGAATGTGGCATATCGTTTGTATATTTTTCAAGATCGGTTTCATATTATCAAATCAACTATGGTAAATACTGGGTAGATGATTATTTTGGTTGTTTCCTATTTTTTAAGCCTGACTGTTTGTTAGAAAGCTAAAATTGTTACTGGCCTAAACTCACGTTTGTGAACACAGACTAATGTAAGCTGTGTTCCATCACTGGTAACAAACATTACCTCCTTAGACCCCGATATGGTCAAATTAGTATCTTCACTTGTGATAGATTAATCTTCAACGCTTTTAATTTCCGGAATTTTAGCGCGTATCCTTGTGCTTGTGATGGTGACATAAGTAGATACCCCTGCCCCCTTCCCCCAGCTCTCATTACGAAGGCCTGGGGGCACCTCGTACAAATTAGTTACCATGCGTGTCCACGACTTTCTAACGACCACTAAATGCGGAGTTGAAAAAAAATGCCATATTATTAATAAAACACGAACACCCCTGTAAATTTCATCTCGAAACGTAGAGCATTTATTTTAATTGAACAACACCGTTTTTTTCCCATCAAATTATATATTTATGAGTACAGGCGCAGCTACAATACATGTTACTGCAATGATACTATAAATGCAATAAGTAACCGTAGTGCTCAAAGCAAAAATGTATGGAAACATTAAGGTGACTGATAACGGTGATTTTAAGTCAGTTTCTTCAGCCTATAATGTGTGACCATGAAATATTAAAAGTTACTCTGGCTTTCACAACGTGTTCCTTTAAGAAGGGAACACGTCATTTTGCCCAAAGCGAGACTTGATCACATGCTTCCAATTATCTTGAATGACCCCACTTACTCTAAAGCAATTGATAAAAGTCAACCCTACGCCACGTTGTACTAGACTGGATCGCATCTCGAGAAAAGTAACTCTGTAAATCTTTGCAATTAAATTGCTTTCGTTGCTCGAAGGCGAAAAGTAGCAGGTCTGATGATCCTTTAAGGAGATGTCCTTCAAAGTAATTTCCTAATTTAAGCTTTCAAGGCCCAAGCGATTTGAACATCTCAGTGAGGTTAATGCTTGTATTAGTTTAGGTGAAAGGCCATGGTTACAAATAAGCCAAGACAGGAGAAAGCGGAAATCGATCCACTGTGATTGCTAGTTTTCAAGAATATATGGCTCTCACCTTCCTGTTTCTGCAGTAAATTTTAGCTTTTGATTTAGTGATTATCTGTAGTTTGGGGTTTGGGCCAAGGTTGATTGCGACAAAGAGCTACGTTTGAGCGCAGAACCAAGTTACTTCCCACTTGGAAACTTCCTTTCTAAGCTAGGAAAACGAAATTTGGCGTACGCATAAACGATGATGTGCAGTCGGAAAATCGAAAGGTCGAAAGGCCAAAAAAAAGTCAAATTTGCGAAGAACGACTTCTCAAGAATGTCATTTTATCTCAAAAACGGTAACAAATCGCACAGATATGAACTCATTTTCGAAGTTATTTCGCCAAAGGAAAAATGCTAGATAACGTTCTAGTTTCTATTCATTGAGCTAAATATAGTTTTGTTTACTTTGACCTTCTCCTTTAACGTAACGAACACATATGAAATCATTATATATCCGGAACGGTTACAAATAGAACTAGCTTGACTTTCGTTTCAAGGTCATCGGTCAAGTGATGTATCTCGCAAATCGTGAGAGAAAGAAAGATGTTGACTTTATTTTCACGCCGATACAAACTTCTATAAGGGAAGCTTTGCAATATGGATCCCGAGTTTCCTTGTCATCGTTCCCGTTACCTATCTATCTCGGGAACTGTTAGACACTGCTATCTTGAGTTCCAAAGCCAAAGGTTACTTGATAGGAAACTAGGTACAGGTTGATAGGTATAGAGTGATTTTCAACCCATTTGGGACTCAGCCTGGAATACACACTTACATAAGGTTTAACTTCATGATGTGACCTGTTTTTATTCAGTATTATTGAAAATTAATAGGATTGTTTTGCAATGCATTCCGTCACTTTTTAGCAGAGGTGGTCTTCGGTTACAAAGACTTCAGCCAGTGTGGCCTATACTGTCCATCCGTCCGTTAAATAAATGTTTTTCCTTCAACGGTATTCATTTAACCGTAACAAAATTTTGATACATATCCCACTGAGATTTGGAGGGGGAGGGAGATTTCTACAAATTCGGAAAAAGTTGTCCATACAACTGGTGTGGTGAGGTTACTTTTAAGAAAGTTCCATGTGGAATACTTTTCTTCTTAAGCCTTTATTATTGTGATTTGGCGCTCCCAATAGAAAGCGCCACGGTGTAGCCCATTTGCGCTTAAAACCACAGCTTTCCAGTTTTTCACAGCAAAACGGTGTCAAATACATTTTGATTGTCAACACTTGTGTACACCTATAGCCATACATACGATACATGTTAACGTCAACCATTAACGGCAAATTCTTTATATGGCGAGTGCAAGATCACATATTTGGCGTCATATCGCGAACTTGTTTCTATCCATTAGAAATGGGTGCGTACCCTTAAAATAGATAGGCTGCTAAGCTCATACCATTCTTTAAACAGGGACGTCCAGTATCGCTTCTTCCACACTTTTCTGAACATGTTAGAGAGAAATGTTTGCGATATTAAACTAATTCATAGAGGTTGACAATATTTTATAGCACACTTATTGTGGTTTTAGAGGACAGAGTTCAGCATTTTCAGCTTTGATGAGACCGCTGAAATAATTGCATGAATTAATAGATCCGAAACATTAACAGCTGCTATGTATTTCGAGGTGAAGAAGCCATGATAAAGGTGTTAGGGGATCCATTTTTTAGCCAAAATCATATTCATATATACAATATAATTTGATCACGCTAGGTTTTTAAAACATTTAAAACAATTTTCTTGCAATAAAAATATTTAAAATTCTTACCAAAAATATCGAACTTTAATTAGCAATCTTAAAAATTTGGACTCTCTTTTTTTTAGCTGCAACTATATTTTAAAGAAATAAATAGAAATAAGTTTAGAAATAAACTTAATTTTTATAACCATATTCGACAACAATGTCCTATAATGTTATTGATATTGTTAAATATAATATATAGATTGTCATTTGTTACACTATAATTATTACTCGTTAGTATTTTTTGTAACTTTTGCATTCCAACCATTTTTTTTGCAATCATCTCTTTTGATCCGTATTGTTATCACATGCCTATTGCCAATGTGAAAAACGTATAAAAACCTTTTTGGCTACAAAAAAATTAGGGTACCTAACAACACCCTAATGAAGCCATAAACCAAGTCCTGCTATTTAAAGAGCTGTATAATTAAGTACAAGATGTTTTGAAAACAGGCCTGAGTAACAGGATACAATTTGTAGAATATAATAACACTTTACGTAATTACATTTTGTTCGCAGATGATACATTCCGTTTTCTTCAGAAGCTCTGAACTATGAAACTTGATGTATAGTTTAAGGTAAAAAAATTGTCACTGCATGTAAGAAAAAGACTATATAGTGTTTTCGAACATTGCTTTGAGCAATGAAAACATGTTGTGGTGTTGATTGAGTTAATTCTATGAAATCTATAGGAGTTCGTTATAAAATGCCATAAGAAAGCACATGTCTCTGTTGTTAGACAGAAATTATCTAAATATACATCATTGTTCTATATAGCGATATATAAGTTACATTGTGATCCTCTTTAAACGTTGTGTTGTAGCCTGGTTTACCACATATATCGTGCGTAGAGGTTTACTAATGACGTAAACAAGAATTATAGACTGTACGTTCAAGCTAAAAAGTAATTAGTTTATTTGTAGATCTGGTAAATATAAGCAATTGTTTTAGAAAGCTGAAAATTGCAGAGATATATAACTCAGTTGAGTGTAAGTTGCACATATTCATACCAAACTAGTAAAAACCTTTCTTTTTCATCACATATTCTAAATCGTTTTGTAGAAATAATATGTTTTTTTAGACTTTTAAGATTTTAAATATGATTACTCTAGAACTCGTTTGAAATGAAGTGTTTTCGAATATTTCGCGTAACTTTGTCACAGGTGTTTTGTAGTTATGTGCATCGCAAAATGAACATTTTTCAAATTATTACTCATACAGCATTTATCAGTCATTTATCACTATATATCAAGATATATTATGAATTATTGTAGTACTATGTTACTCACCAAGAGGAACAAATACATCAAAGACATCCATTTTCATATTAAAATTAAATTGTATGCTGGTGAAAAATGTAGTTTTTGTCTTCGATTAGTACTTTGTTTCAGGATGTCCCCAATGTGGTTAAATTCAATAACAGGCTTAGTTTACTCTGTTTTGCTCTTTTACTTGGTATCAATTTGAATTGTTTTGTAACGTAAATCCTGAACCATTGTTTATAAGGAATAAATTTGAGTTCGTAATGACGACAGATTGCAATTGGAAAATTTTCTTTTCCACAAAAGTCTTCTTTTTCACAATTAGTTTTGTTGCAAAACTACTGGCTATAGAATTTCGAAGTGTGCTTCATGCACGTCTGTTTTCGTCCATTTTATAAGCCAATGGGCGTGGTTTGAAAAGTACAATGCTACAATAATTTCAAAGGTCACAATATTGTAAATATACGGTACATCAACTTATTTAATGTTCAACTTTAGAAAGGGCAAGAAGGTGGTAGCACTAGCATAAAATTAGCTTCCAAAAATAGAAAGTAAATCAACAATCAAATATCTAAACAGGGAATAATGAAATAATAAAGACCTCTCTGAGATTTTTGGAACAAACACGATTTGAGACAGATGCCCATGGAAAGTTTAGACAAAATCTGTGACGGCTTAACTGAACATGTAGCCTTTGTAACGCAGTTTTGTGCGACTGACTTAAAACTGTCATGCTGAATGCATTATAGTTTTGTAGTCATAGTACAAGAGGAACAAATGACAACGGCAGCAGTATTTAACACTTGACAAGCCTCTGGCTTGCAAGGGTTATATGAAGCAGCCATTCGTCCTTTTTTCTTCTTGACAGTTTTCCGATTTTTTGCGTCTTCGTCTTCTCTGACACTATGGGCTCTAGAACCATGAAACTTATTATTTATGAAGGGCTTGATCTGAACGTGTGCATGTCACTTTTTATTTTCTTCGATTTCGTTTTCTTTGTTAAAACGCCATGTGAAAAGAGTGTATTTTTTGGAAGTAAATGCGGAGCAATGAACGCAGATCACAGAACACACAGTTGCTCAGCTTTGTGCGAGCTCTCACTGCATAAATAGATAACACGGATTATAGCTGATCAGTCAATGAAACCTTAAATCAATAAAGAGCTCGTGTGCAAATACTAAGAAAATATTGAATAAAATATTGATCCGACACACCTGTCAAGCACACTAAAATCGTTAATTTCTTAAAATTTTCGCATGCCCTTCGACATAAAATGTATTTTAATTAGATAACTTTTTAATGTACTTGTTGTTTTCTTCATTATATGGTTCTGCCAGAACGTCGATGAAACAGAAATGCTATTTTGTTGTTGCTGAGCTGAGAGCATTTTTGTGGAAATAATTAAGTGAGGCAAGACAATTATTCAGAAAGGAAATCACTAACTTCATGACTGGCTGTATGCACATTAATAAAATTGTACTGCCTTATCTATACAACTAAAACATGTAAGCATTTGCTTTTAGAGGTAATCTTGTTTCTTTAGGTTTTAACTCATCAGTATTTTTAGACCTTTTGCAATGTAAACACATAAAAATGTAGACAAGAATTAATATTAAGACATCGAGAGGTTTGGAAAATAAAATGTATCTGAACGTCTAAAAGTGCCAGAATATTTTATGCATGTTAATTGTTTCTAATTATCGTTTAGCAATTACTTTGTTCACTATTTGTAGCCTCAGCCTCTAAGTCCCGGGTGGATGTCGTCTTTCGTCCTTCTTCTATCCGTCCGTCCATCGTCTGGTGTTACTCCCACCCTGATAATCCGTTCCCTACGATATCTGGTATATAGATTATCTTTGATAGTTAGTGGGTAGGTGCTAGTTATTTTTATTTTGATCACGACCCAATTTCAAGGACACACTGGCAGCCCATCTTGGATTTTCTTGTCAAGATGATGACACAAAACTAACAGTTGTTTCATTGACTGAAGCCGTTTAGTGCCTTTTTCCAGTATGGTGCTGTGCTCTGTAGGATGCCTGTTTTTAATTATTTTTATGTAAAATAACATTTATCAATCAAGGTTCACGTAAACGCCAAGAGTTTGAGTCTGCGAAGCGTGGAGTCGGAAAATTTCTGCCTTATGTCGTAAATAACCTAGGCAAGTCGAAAACTTGCAATGAGTATATTCAAGTTGTTCGGAGCCAATATTTCTTTCTCATTACTCTTTTTTCTATTTGCTGGTCCTCTGTAAAGAGCACCAGTAAACGTCTTTAGAATTCTTCAGACCATTCTGGTCCTAGGACACCCAAATTTCACAAATATGTAGTACTTGATCTGAAGGTGTACACCTTACTTTTTGTTTAAGAACGACGTGTATATGTAAAATCTTGCGTGGTTATTTTAAGTGCACTGAATTTCCATTGTAATGATCAACTTCAGTTATTATTATTATTATTATTATTATTATTATTATTATTATTATTATTATTATTATAGGCATTTATAACCCGCTTATTTTGCAATGCCTCTAAGCGCTAACAATACCACAAAACATAAAGTATTTATTTATATATTAAAAGTAGTAAATATCTGCATATTAAAACACAGTCTAAAACATAATGAAGAGCTTAATAGACCTAGATCAATGGACTGCATGTTATAAGCTTTGCAGAACAGGTGAGTTTTTAACGCCCTTTTAAAGCAATGAAATGAACTTTTGCTTCTAAGAACGTATTTGAGATCATTCCATAAGGTAGGTGCGAACGATAATCATAATTGTTTCTATGCCTGGGAATGTGTAATAGTAATTTGTCTGATGATCTCAGTGACCTTTCTAGTATATATTGTTTGAGCAACTCTGGTAGATAACTTGGTGCCATTCCATTTAAGGCTTTATAATCATTTTATACTCGGACCGCTCTTTTACAGGGAGCCAGTGCAGTTCCATAAGGGAATCTGTGATGTATTTCGGCTTTGGTTTGCTGGTGATAAGCCGTGCGGCCGCATTCATAATTTTTGGTGTATTTTGTAGACCTTTACCTTCGATAGACCACCCAAAATAGAGTTACAATTATCCAATCGGCTGAGGACTAGTGCGTGAACAAGCGTTTTGGTTGCCTCTTTTGTTAAGAATTTGCGAATATTCTTTATTCAAATGATGTAGAAGTAACAGATACGGATTACATTTGTCGATTGTTACGCCTAGATTACGTGCAGTAGCAGTTGCTTATATCGCCTCTGTGCCTACTTGAGATTATCATGAATTCGGGAGTTTTAGGATTTAGTTTAAGTTTATTATCGTGCATCCAATTTCCGATTTTAGCGATACCTGCCGCAAGTTGTTGTAGCGCTGGGCCAAGCTCGACAAACGATGATATTGATTTCATCAACTGGGTATCATCTGCGTATCCATGGAAAAGAAGGCGTAATCGACGTACTAATTGCCCATCGGCTGTGTGTAGTCACTGTAAAGGCGGGGTCCGAGTTGTGAACCCTGGGGCAGGGAAACGTTGGCGTCACCGGTTCAGAATACTCGCCATTTACACATACTTGCATTGTGTGGTCTTTTAAACAGGGACATTCCCTGTGAGGTATGGAGCCTCGCAAGTAGGATTTTATGAGAGACCGTGTCAGAAGCAGCCGATAGATCAAGCTGCGTCAACAGCACAGCTTCATTGTCATTCAAACTGGTGAGAAGTTGATCAAAAATCCAAAGTATGGCTGTTTCTGTGCTATGATTGACTTTATAAACCGATTGCAATGGTTCTCCGATGTTATTTGCTCATAAATTCTCAAATTTTGACGCAAGTTGCTTACTCTATTAATTCCCAATATAACTCAGGTTCGAAACAGGCCGATAATTCTCACAAACACAGTCCCATTTGGCTTTTTCATGAGCGGTTTTACTATTGCCGTTTTGCACAATGTTGGAAAATATCCATCACCTAGTGATTTGTTAATGAGTCGCTTTATAACCTGATGAACACTGTTTTGGTAGGGAAGATGGAATGGGGTCAAGTTCACAGTATTTGTTAGACGATTGTGATATATGATTTTCATGGTTTACCCTGATCAAGCTCCTTAAATATTGAGAAGGCGCACTTTGTATGAGGGACGTCGTATAGCAAAGCATTGTGAGGGCCATCTGTGAAGTTTTCCTATATTTTCTTGAAAAAGTCACTGAACTGGTTGGCTAAAGCCCTAGATGAATCATGTTCCGGGAGTGGGTTTTCCTTTTCGCGATGCATGATTCTGTTTATGGCTTTAAATAGATCACCTTGGTTTGCGCTATTTTCTACAATAAAATGTTCCAAATACTTGGAATTAGCAATAATAAAATTCTTATGAAAGTTGTCTTTGGTTTCTTCATATGACATTCTATCCGTTAACAGATTGCTCTTACGCCATTTTCATTCTTAGCGTCGCACATAACGTAACTGATCTAGTATGTCATCAGTTACCCATGGATCCTTTCTTTAACATCACTGAAAGAGTATCGTTATATGCTACTGTCAGGTCATCAAGTGAGAGATCTTTAAATGTACGGGTAAGACTAGATCTAAAATATCCTTTTTAAATGCTACTATGTAATATCTCTGATCTTTCAGAATTGTTCCACTCTTTTAAGGAGCCGTGGTTTGTTTATAGAAATGTCGTAGCATATCAGTCAGTGGTCGCTGACTAAGTCTCCTATAAATATGTTTTAATGCTAAAAAGCTCAGATTCACGAGACAATGTAGTCTAAAATGTGGCCTTTGAAATGAGTACTTTGATTAACGTATTGCTGTAGGCCGAAAAAATAGAATACATCTTGAAGTTTGGGCGTATCGGAAGCTGTAGTGTCGTCCCGGTGCACATTGAGATCTCCGCAAATTACAAGGGGTTCACCAACAACACCAATATCCTCCAAAAGTGAAGTAAACTCTTCATAGAAGGTTGATCTAGATCTGGAAGGGGGCGATCGATTGTAAGTAACCGAAGGGATTGCGATTCAGACGTTAACCTCACAACTAGGTTTTCAAAAGACGAAAATTTAGAAGTTTGCATCCGTTTTGGTTTAAAGGCATCTGCACAGATAACTGCTATTCCGCCTCCGCGTTGTTCTTTGCGATTCGCATTTATAGCCGAGTAGCCTGGAGGACAGACTTCGTTGATGGTATTACACATACTCCTCTCGCAACCACGTTTCAGTCAGTGTTCTTTGGGAGGGTAGATAGGGGAGGGATGCCATTTCATGGAGCAAGGAACAAAGCTATATTTTTGGGGAAAGATGTCGAAATGGCAAAAAAATCTTAGAAAGGTTTCGGAATCTGAAATTTTATTTAATTTAATTCTGCTCGAAGGGAAAGTGATTTAAATTCTTATTGTTTGGTCAAGTGTTACACGTTATACTTTGTGAAGGTTTTAAACACTCTTAGAATGCTGGAAGATTCGTTCGTAAGACTTCTGATTGAATCCAGTGCAAAGTACATGACTCCATGCTCTATCCTAAATACCACGTCATTATGAATGCATAATACGTAGTACTTAATTGTTTTTGTCGCAAGCAATGTGTCTTTATCGTGAACTATTGCCTGACTTGTAACACGAATGAGAACAATTAGGATAAGAGATTGTAACCAAGGCATACAAATTACACTGGAATGCATTTTATCAAAACATTAATGCCAATCGCAGAGTAACATACTTCACAAGAGTCCCACAAAAAGTTGAAAAGGGCGCTTTATCTTAGCAGATAATAAAGGATAGCAGTGCAATAAATATCATGCTTCGGTTAATATTGTGTTTCTTTAATACTGGTAGCTGAAGCTTGTAATACAGTGTCTCACTTTTGTCCCTTGTTTTTAGATCACTAAAGATTCTTTATATCAGAAATTCAATGTGTGAAATTAGAAAGTTGGGATAATTAATAATTGTGAAATTACTACCGAAATTAAATCTCAGTCATAATTTACTGATGTCAGTAAATTTATTCCTTTTATCAATAAAAGAATTAATGATTTCGAAAGTGAAAATAGCTATATCACAAATTGAACTTTATTTTTATCGCACCACCGATCTTGCTGACACAGTACTGCGTATCTGAAATTTTACCACCGATTTTGCTGACACAGTACTGTGTATCTGAAATTTTACCACCAATCTTCGCTGACACAGTACTGTGTATCTGAAATTTTACCACCGATCTTGGTGACACAGTGCTGGGTATCTGAAATTTTACCACCGATCTTGGTGACACAGTACTGGGTATCTGAAATTTTACCACCGATCTTGGTGACACAGTACTGGGTATCTGAAATTTTACCAACTATCTTGGTGACACAGTACTGGGTATCTGAAATTTTACCACCGATCTTGCTGACACAGTACTGCGTACCTGAAATTTTACCACCGATCTTGGTGACACAGTACTGGGTATCTGAAATTTTACCACCGATCTTGGTGACACAGTACTGGGTATCTGAAATTTTACCACCGATCTTGGTGACACAGTACTGGGTATCTGAAATTTTACCACCGATCTTGGTGACACAGTACTGTATATCTGAAATTTTACCACCGATTTTGCTGACACAGTACTGGGTATCTGAAATTTTACCACCGATCTTGGTGACACAGTACTGTGTATCTGAAATTTTACCACCGATCTTGGTGACACAGTACTGGGTATCTGAAATTTTACCACCGATCTTGGTGACACAGTACTGGGTATCTGAAATTTTATCACCGATCTTGGTGACACAGTACTGGGTATCTGAAATTTTACCACCGATCTTGCTGACACAGTACTGGGTATCTGAAATTTTACCACCGATCTTGCTGACACAGTGCTCAGCCTGTGTATCTGAAATTTTACAACCGCTTTGCTGACTAAAACGGCGATAATGAAATATTTTTTCTTACGAAAGTTATAATAGCAGAGCTGACTATTTCCAAAGCTTTTAAGACACCAACCAAAGATTCCTTTTCGGAGTAAAAAATCGTGATAATTACATTAAAAAATATAACGCATAATATCATTCACTGATATGAGCCTCGTTGTTATTTGTGGAACAAAACTAAATCATTTGTTATTTGATATTGCTTTATCTTGCAGCGACAAATGTATCAAGTCGCATCAGAGACAAATTAAATTGATAAAACGAAAAGATTGCAGTAAGCCAAGCCAGGGTTTGGTGTGTGGTGGGTTAAAATGGGTCAAAACAGGCACATAGTTATATTACATACAGATTATACTAATCACTTTTGAAAGAGACATTTGATTCGTTATTGCGTGAACCCAATACAACAGTTATCTTAAAAGATACTTTTTTAAATCAACAGATTCGATAATTTGGAAACATGCGTGCTCCGAAACAATGTGCAATTGAAAGAAACATGCATTAACCTTAACTACGCTGAAAGCTTACTCCATGTATCATTTATTTGGTCGGTTGCTTACGTCTCGACGACTTTCCCTCGTCTGAGATCCGAAGTGTGCAACTTGATCGTTTATGGGGCACTTCTCTAAGATATTCCAACGTTGCAGCAACGTAATCTCACGTTTTTTGCGGTCGTTTTGACTAAGCTACTCCGAACAGAGTGCAGACTTGGTATCCAGAGGAAGGAACTGTCCTAAATTTCGACGAAAAATATTCGTCTCTTTGCCACCTAAGATCGACGGCACAGCGACGTCAGATAATGAATTTAAATCAATAATGTCATTTTTATTAAACTTTATGGACGTTTTGAGGATCGCTTTTTGATCGGTTACCCGGATTCCGATCTCTGATACGGAAACGAGGTGATGTTGCTTTTAAAAGGATGAACTACGACGTTTTGGCCACGTCATGGAGACGTGGCTATCATGACGTTGCATTTAAATTACTTTTTAAGTTCTCATTAGACACATGTTTTGTGCCGTCGCATCGGCGTCATCCAGGTGACACTTTACACCTAAAAAACCTCACAACGACTAGCTCCAGATGGACTAGATTTAATTTGGGAAGGCTCTCACCCCCTTGATAACGTTGAAGTGAGATCCATTAAAATTTACATTTACAATTTGGATTGAACAGAACGTTTGGATTGCGGTTCATTTGAAATTTGCGGTTTATTTGCTTGAGCTTAAGTTCCCAGCTCCTTTCTTGGAAAACTCATCAAAACAAGAAGTCACTGCACAAAAAAAAAGAGAGAGAAAAGGGAGCAGCACGTAGACAAAGGAAAGAAGCAGCACATCAAAGGTGTATTTAGTGGCGGGGAGATGGATGGCCCATAAGTCCCGGAAATCAATTAGTATTGGGGTTAAAGTATACACGCATTAGAAACAATTTATTTTAATCTCATAAGAAGACGACAAGTTGTATCTATTTGTCAGCAGTAAATACTCATAGATGCCAAGGATGTTTCCACAACGACACCACGGAAATATCAAATCCTATTGAATTACCCAAGCTGAAATCGTACCCCCAGAAAGAAATAGGCCTTGCTTGTATTTATGCGCAAACCTTTCTTTTATGTTGTGCTTATACCGCCAAAACAGTAAAACTACGTGCAACTCCCCACAGTTATCAGCATCAAATGAAGAGTGACAGTCTAACTTACTGTTAACAAATTGAGAAGCCTGACGCGAGAGTTTTTCACTTGGTTAATGCTATCGTCTCGTGAGCTAACACGCAATGAATTATTAAAACGGAGATGTTTTACCCATTTCATTTGATTCAATAGCAGTCTCCAAAATCGCGGGACGCTAAATAGAAGAAATTGCTTCTTTCGTGATAGCGTTTAGGTTTTCGAAGGCGGTTCATTTGAAATTTTCTATGCCGTTGCGGCTGTTCTCAACGAAAACATTAGTCTTCTTCGATTCTGTTTTAGTGCTGATTAATTCTATAAACAATAACATTGACATATGAATGTGACATGTGGTGAAGCAGGATGTCAGTTCATTCGACAGGTGGCGCATTCGTTTTACTTCTGAGACGCGTCTCTAGTTTTGATCCATGTCTCAAGCATATATAACATACTACGTGTCCAAATGAATGGGCATAATTTAGCCAACAAAGCCAATGTTGTTGTATAGTGCTGCTGTCATTGACAAACATACGTAATGTTCTTTAGCTCTCAAAAGAGTTCCATGGAATCGTTTCGTACGCATCGTCAGTCATATCACAGCATTTTGCATTCAGTCCAATGCCAGACACCCACAATGTATTTTAACAACGACAGAATTATATGAAATTCCGAAAAAGCTTGTCGGTAAAAAATAAAAAAAGTTGTTTCACAGTCCCTGTCTGCTGTAATATATATCAGTATATATATGTATGAAGAACTGTAAGTAGTTCTCACTGAGGTGTGATTTAATTTGCTTGCCAAATGACCCGGATGCTCTGATGCACTTGCTACCAGTTTTTCGAGACAACTAATAAACATGACAAAAAAGAAATAGGTAGACATTGCTTGAATCTTTTCGCACAAACCCTGCCTTAAAAAATAAAAAAAAAAAGAAATAAAAAAAGAACAACAACGACAAACTTACATCCGGTTTAGTAATAAATAAACAACAAATTGAGTTTACTCCCACAATTCCGCGGAAGTAACGCGAAAAATGGTGGCTGGAGCTCCTTTGATATAAAACCAATCATTCCAATTCATCTGGTAAGCCAATAATGGCACAGAGTTTTAACGGATACTAGTTTGCTGCGTGGATAATAAGGCTAGAATTGAGACAACATCATTTGTTAGGCTGCAATTGGTGATGTCATAATCCGGTTTGTCCACATAAGGAGACGTGAAAACAACATTTATTGAGGCGGCGTAATCAATGGGATGTTTTGGTTTCTTAAAAGCAACCCTCTCTTGTACCTGCAGAATATTTGCAAAGTTGTAAGCCATATTTGTATGCCATATTGTATGCCATATTGTGTGCCATGTAGTGTGCCATATTGTGCGCCATATATAATATCATATTATGTGTCACATTATTGTCATATTGTGTATCATATTATATGTCATATAGTATGTCATATTGTGTGCTATATTATGCACCATTGTGTGTCATATTGTTGCCATACAGTGTCATATTGTGTGTCATACTGTGTGCCATATTTTGTGCCATATTGCATGCCATGTTGTGTGTCATATTATGTACCATATGGTATGTCATATTGTATGTCATGTTGTGTATCATGTTGTATGTCATATTGTGTACCATATTTATGCCATAAATTTGGTGCGTCACCTTTTGACAATATCGTTTGCCTTTGTTCTTTACAAACTTATTTAAAGATTCGAATAAAGGAACATCAATTTGTGATATATGGAGTATCAATTGAACGGTCCATGCATAAACTTATCAGGAAAATGCACTATTACCACTACGGTACTTCTTGGCCTCTGTTCTATCACATATGTAAGTCTTACACCTCAAAACCGATTAGAAGTGAGCATTTTTAGGAAAATGCAGTGGGAAAAACCTATGTTGCTACTAAAATTTCAAACTTGAAAAGCGTTTTTCTCCACTGCTGATAAGTGCAGCTATCAGGTTTATGCATGGACCTTTTCAATTGCTTGATTTCAGAAACTACATCACTTTTTATCGATCCCTTTTCATCACTTAGTAAAATTTTTAAATTTCCAAGCCACATCTGGTAGTGTTTCCATGGCATCCCCAGTCTATTTGCATTTCTCGCTAATGAAATATGTTGTACCCAAAATTTTAAGTGTTCTTACTGTTTGCTTTTGTCGACCTGTTACGTGTGCGCGTGTGAGGGGTCGGCAGATTCAATTGTCAATACTTTAGATATGAAAACAGATATTTGATATTTTAGACTTTGTTAGTTCTCCCAGGATTCCTGTTTATCTCCTGAGCATCGCAATTTGCGCAAAAATGTTTTACTGAAATAAAATGAGCCCATTAAAGTTTACAGGTTGGGATTTCTGAAGAAAATTTGTTTAAGCACAACTCTAATTTGACATTAGTTTAGAAATTCGAAATCGCGTGTTTTGTATATCGGAGATGCGAAAGATCAATGCGTTAATTTCAGTTTCATTCTTGGATAAGGAAGGAAAAATTTCGCTTAAAATTTCTAGTATGTGCTTCTTTTTGCGAATCGGGTCTTTCTGGGAATATCACGTATCCTACAATTCAGATATAAATGGGTGGCAATTACGGTTGAAGAGATGCATCGAAAACTAAAACAGCAAAAAATCTGAGCCCGATTACACAACAGATAAAAAACTTGTCAATGGTAGGCATGCTATGGTTCAGAAAATGAACGGTAACAAGTGGCAGACGATTTTTGCTGCCTTCTTGTGATGTCGCCTCTGGAGGAACCACGCAATGAATAATTAAACTAGCAACGGGCTGGTTTTTATATTCTTGTTACTTGAATGTCGGCGATGGTAGGGATAGAGGGATTTCAAATGGCACTTTACATGTACTGATATACAAAGAGACGAATGCAAGGTTATGTTACTCCAGAAACTGTTGAAGGCAAAAGCGTTAAAGGCACACACCATCCATATATCAAATTTGTTAAAAAATACTACGGCCTTACAGAAGGTTCGCTGGCACTGAGTTCGGAAAATTAAGTTATTTATGTCTTACATTTTAGAGCCACATTTTAATATTTCACCTGCTACTTTTACCCTCTTAGCAATGGACCTCTAACCCCTGACTACTAAAGCTAATTTCTGGAACATAGCAAAGTTTGAAAATACGCTGCTAAGTTTTTCCATGGCATGAGAAAACATAAGTATTATTCAGGAGTCAAAAGTCTACTCCGGAATGCGATGTATGCATAAACGACCTGACATACTTCGATGTACTTAGATCTACTCCGATATACTCAGACAAACCCAGACACACTCAGGCATACTCAGACTCAGACATACTCAGACATACTTTCCCATACTCCGAAATATTCAGACATACTCAGACATACTCAGACAAGCTCAGACACACTCAGACATTTTCAGACCTGCTCCGACATATTCAGACACACTAGACATACTCAGAACTACTCGGACATTTTCAGACATAGTTAGACACACTCGGACATACCCAGACAAACTCACACATACTCAGACATATTGAGAGATACTCCGACATACTCAGACATACTCCGACACACTCAGACTTACTCAGGCATACTCAGACATAGTTAAAGATACTCAAAGATGTACACATGCACTACCAGGCCATGCTTATGCTTTGAATTAGATAACAGAGACATCGTTGCATGCTGTGAAGCAGAAATCCAACCCTTTATTTCCAAATTTCGCTTGCAAAGAGAGTGAAATTTCACTCTGAAGTGTAATTGAAGCAACATCACTGGCGCCCATCATTACAATTCTTGTGTGTTTTCTCAAAGAAGAAAATTAAAAGGAAAGAAAAGCGCACATTTAATGCAAAGTCATGGCCCAAATAAGTTGAAAATAATTGAAAATAATTGCAAAAAGGTTTTTTTGCGAGAAGAAGGTAAAGAACATCAAGAAAAGTCTTGCCAGGAACGCAAAATTCGAGTCCAATGAAGGAAAAGAATCCAAAAAACATTTCATTGCAGTTGTTGTGAAATAAAGCTTTAGACACCGAGCCTCAGGCTAAACTTCGTAAAATTGTCAAAGGAAATCTCAACGGGAATGAAAACAACGTCAAACCAGCCACCGTGCTTCTTATGAGCATGAACATTCTTTTCACTCGCGGAGACATGTTTTCATGGGCAGTTGCATGCTTCTCATGAGCAGGAACATACTTTTCATGAAGAGAGGTATACTTTTTATGAACAAGGAAATCCCTTGTATTGAACAGAAACATAATTTTTATGAGCAGAGACATGCTTTTCGTGAACAGAGAATAGCTTAATGAACACAGGCATGGTTCTGTGGTGATCAAAGAGATGTTTCTCATGACCAAGACCCTGTTTATAATCAGTAAACGCATGCTTTTCACAAACATAAGCACATTGAGCAGGGACGTGCTTTCCATGAACATTGACGTATATTTATGAACAGGGACATGCCTGTTATGAGCTGGGAGATTTCCCTTATGAGCAGGCTTTCACATAGGGTACATCTGTTGCTACCGTAGTACAAACATGGCGTAGATTTAGAGCTGAGGGCCATCCAGCAATGCGCACAATGTGTACTCCCATCTCACTGGACAAACTCTCCGTCATACCAGTAATTATGTTCGTTATCAAAGCGATTGCAGGGACCTACAACTTCTACTCGTTTCTGGCATCATTTAATTACGCTGATAACAATGTATATACTCTGCTTCTAAGTATATAAAGCAGCAACAACTACTTATCCATCGTCAAGAAGCTTGCTCAGGGACGTTTTTGTATAGTCATATCAGGAATGAACTCGGTACAACTTATTACTATTTACAGTATCCATAAATATAATACTTTAGTGTGCGTTTCAGATAAAAATGGACCTAAATTTATATCTTGATATTAAACAAATTGAACAATTCCAGTTATATACTTATGAACAGCAAAAACGTATCAGTATGAAAGGTATCAGGGAAAACGTACGAGGAAAAATCACATCAAAATAGCTACCTTTTATTGAATGTAATAAATCAGTAAAACACATTTTTTTAAAATGAGGACTGTCTGTGAATGCCAAAAATATACATTTTGGTCAAATTTGAATTTGAAGCCGTTTGAAAGTGCTCAATAAACCCCTTGTGTTTCTAACGGTATTTATTCATCCCATCATCGAGCCCATGAATTCGTCACAATGGTGCTCAGTTCCATTCCTCAATCATGGCCTGAAGCAGTGCGCGGAGTACCAAATATCAACACTCGTATCTTTGTTTATGCACCTTTTTAACCTTTGAGTTGTCTTTTTTCGATACAGCAAAATTAAAAGCTGAAAACTTCCTTACTTAGGTAGTAAAGTGTCTGTGGCTGTGACTTTGAAATGGCAAATATTATGTTTATTAAATTTCTAAAATATAATATATCATACCTTACGTGTGAAATAACTTCTTAAAGTGGTCAACAAACAGTGAATACGTGTGTATTTGTGTAGGCTCGCCTTGAAAAGCCAGGTCATCTGTACAATGATACAAAGTGTGTATTTAATCAGGCCTGCACGTAATCATTGCGATATGCATGACTAATTTCTTAAGATATTGGCCAAAAGTTAAAAGAATAATATTTCATTTTGAAACAGATGTGGCTGCCTATTGCTACTACTTTCTCGCCTTGTCTTATCAAAGATTTGCAGTCTTGTTGCTACAAAGCATTGTGCAATAGTGAGTTACAGATACGTAAAAGGTTCTTCAATACCTCTTAACTGGCTTTTTGCAGGGCGTAAGCCATGTAACATTCCAGTTCAGAGTTATTTTACATAAGGAATCATGAGTGCTAGCAGCCACAAGTCGCTTCCTGACGCGAGTAGCAGCACAGGACGTGAGCATCCTGGCAGTATCTGGCCATTACGGAATGTGAATTAGTACTCTGGCCACGTAGTTAACCCCGGAACCAGACAAATGATTTCCTGCAACATAGAGCATACATTGATGCCTAAGTAATAATCAAAGATAATGGATGTAGTGCTGGGATTGTATGATCAGATACACACAATACATGTTCTTTGAAAACAATATTTGCTAAAATATGTACAACGTATCTAAACCCAAAAAGAAAATTATATAAGTACTCTCACATTTTTCTGTGAAATTTTGTTTTTTTTACTGTATTTTTAGCACTGCATATAATTTTAGCCGTTGTTGTATTGATCTAAAATATCCCATTTTGACTTGGTTAGAGGGGTGGCTGACTATAACACTTGTTCTCACAAAACTAACCAAGCATTCTCCAAGACTCTCTTCCATTGTTTATCAAAATATCATTTCACATTCTCAACATAAAGAACAGCTTGGACTTAGAAAGTTATGTAAAACACTGCATTAACACTTGAACCTTTCAAACTTCACTTTGTGCCGTAAACTGAACAATTTTTGTAAATATGCGATTTTTAAACCTCTTGTATAGATGAAGATGTATTTAAAAGGTTATATAAACATGTTTGCAGGTGTGTTAATGGCTTTGACGAATGACAACAACGTGAATTACTTTGCATGACCATTTTATTAGGATGGGCTACACCTGTATTGTTTCATACAAATGTTTGAAACGTTGTTAAGACCAACATGAAATTTTGAACTATTGAATTAACAAGTGAAACACGTTGCATTTCTGAATCAGACTTGCTGAGACTCGGATTTACCCGTTGAAAACATTTTAGATTTGCTTTATATAGTTTTATGGTGATTTTTAAGTTGATTGTCCGAGGTCTAAACAGCTATTCCTGATTTCAGCCACGGCATACATAAAGAACATTTGTTTTAAAGCAGGGTACCGTAGTTTTTGCAATACTACCTGTGTAATTAGGCTTTTTGTGCCATGAAAAATACAGCATGAAATGAATGGAGGACCTGAATAAGTTTCTTCAATCATGAAAGGAACTGAAAAAAGAACTATTTTTAGGAACGGTAATTAAAGGCATGTGAAATGAAAGACAGCAAGGTTTGAGTACCTTAGCGCCAGGTTCATGTATGGCACTAATGGTGTGCGGGGGGGGGGGGTGTTGGAGGAGGGGGAGAGGGGTGGACTAATTATTTTTATAGATATAGTCAAGGAATACATTGCGACAACTGATATTAAGTTTATTTTCAAAATCTTTAGACCGTTGAAAAACGGACTTACGAAGTTATGGTTTATTTCAATATTTGAATTTTGTTTATTTGTAATTAGGAATAGAGATTAAATTTATTTGCTAGACAGTATTCTGTTACTCCAGCGGCAAGGAAAAGTAAACCAATTTTGGTAAAATGCAAAGGCTGCTAAGGATGTGGCTATATTCATATTTGCTTTGTTTTGATTGCAGCAACGTACGAAAAATTGTTGTATGGTACAATAAAACAAGTGAAAGAATTCACTCATTATTTTTCTTACTTAATCATGCCTTCATATCTCTTCCTGGTTATAAACACATAATAAGAGGATTTTGTTAATACACTAAGAAATACAAAACATGTTAGCACCAGCGGATTTTAGAAATACTAACCCATGCATATCTTTAATAAAACACCAAACTATGCGTTACTCAAATGCGATACTCAACTATGGAATGCTATATTTAATGTTAATTTTTGATATCAAAATACAATTAAAATATCAATAAATCAATGTGGATCTCATCAATTTATATTTTGCTATCAGTAATTGTATTTTAGATGGTAAACATTTATTTTTGAGATTTAAAAATCAATTTTACAAACTTAAAACTTAAAAGTTAAAGGAGGCACATATTTATATAAAATTTAACGAATCGTCAATTAAATTTTGGAGATGAAGAACCGAATTATTGATCTCAATAATAGTAACACAATTTTTGAGCTAAAGAATTGCTTCTTTTTTGTGCAGCAAAAACTTAAAGGAAAGATTCTGTATACAGGGGTCATTCGTTATCTCATTTACAGATGTCTGTGTCTGCGTATTAGATATTAGAATAGACATTTGCAGATTTCAAAATATAAATTAAAAATGGCTCATTTTGAAATAATGTTTCTAAGAAATAATTTTATATAAGAAATAGTGTTATCTAAGAATAATAAAGTATAATTACAGATAACAAAATGAACTCAAATCAAAAATTGAATTTTTTAGGTGAAAAATTAATTCTTGATATCAAAAAATCAATTGTTGAAATCAAACATTCATTCTTGATACCTAATAATTGTCTAATCAATGTGAAAATAGCATTCCACACTCAACAGCATAAGGGATACACGGCAGTATAATTCAGTGTCAGCGATGCTATTGACAACGGAATTGACCGTGCACCAGGTAGAAATTATTTCTTAAGATCGTAAGATTTTAAGACATGAGGAAGATTAATCAGGATAACTAATGAAAGATACCACAGACGTAATTAACTTGTTGTGTATAGCAAGTTGCCTTTCAGGTGTAATACAACATTAAAGAAAAGAAAAAAATGAAGAATGGAAAGAGAAGTCACGTAAAAGCTTTGATGTTTTGTCGCTTCTGCATAAAAGCGGTTTTGGTCAATAAACATTTTTCCAATAAACTGCAGCGATAAGGGTAACATAGTTCAAACGGTTACAGACTTGCAAAATAAAAAAAAGTATTGCAAAGGTTGTGTATGAAAATACAGAGCTCAGAGGTGGATAGAATGTTGTACACTGCAACTTATTAGATTAGAATCATGCAGGCACATGACTTTCTCGGCCCTGGCAACTGTTCTAAAATAATTAAGATTTTTTCAAGTTGAGCATTCTTGTTGCGATATTACTTCTACACATTTATTCCCGGTACACACAGTCAGATAATTTTTTCTAAAATTGCTGGCTTTTAGTACGCTGGCTTTTTAGCACGCTGTTATGTGCTAGAAGTCAATTGTCTGAGGCCATCATCTTATCTTATAAATTATCTTTATTTTTATGACACACCGACAAATGCTTTAAATTAATATACCAACATGCTTTATTGTGGTTGGAAGTGTTTTGAAGTGATATGAGTTATATATTTTGTCTACGAGGGTTGTTTTATGTGATTTCTAGAAACTACTACGACCGTCATAGCTGAACTAAAAGGACCAGTGCATTCAGCTTATTGTTTCTTCTCACACTCATACGCAGTAAACAGCGGAAATGAGGAGCTCATTTGTTGCCAAAATTACAACATTCAAGGACGTTTCGAGATGGAGTGAAATTTGCTGATAGCCAAAGTCAAATATAATCTAATTATACAATTTCGTTAACGTGTTAACCTAATAAATGCCATGAACCACCAACAGAACAGAGTTCGAATTTGAACTAAGCTTTGTCTGTTTTGCAACAAAACTAAAGCAAAACTAACAAACAAAGATCAAAGCATCTTTACAAGGACTGATGGTTAACAAGGTAAAGGACGAAATTGTTCATTTAAAAGCCGGAAATGGCGTGGTTAGTGAAAGACGTACTTCCACGTTGTGTCCTACGCTCCCCGTATAATCGATTGTTTTGGGTGCGTCGTGTTTTTTAGCGAAATGCTTGAGTAAAACGAATGACAAACTTATAATTAACTACTTTGGCTTTGTCATAATTGCTTGGAATATCAGAATGAACGTTTTCTTTTCAGGGTGTCAGTCAATGATCAAGGCCACTGATATCGCAAATCGGACAATATTTATAATGGTGTATATTTATCCGAAAAGTTACAATAGCTTGTGATATTTATGCAAGCAATTTACCCCCATTTTATCGTTGGGGATTTGTGTTTATACATAATATATGTAACTAATGAAATTAAACAGATGTGATATAATTATAGTTTCCATTGTTGACTGATTTTTAATTCTAGTAAGTAATAAAAATCTGTGGCACCTTTTAAGATTAGGTAGTGTTTACTAGACTTTTTACGGGTATCTTAATTTAAAACCTGGTAAGAGAAATTGGAAAAGTGTTCCCTTAGATGACGTTTTATTAACACGTGTATTAAAGTTCTGCCGTATATACTTTTCATTTACACCCCATCATCAAATTCATATTTACACATATACTACCGATTGCTGAAAATCTGAATGAAAGTGTATGCTCTGATAAAATTCCAGAAATATGTTTGTTCAGAAATGTGGCTTAAATATTCTTTTAAAATATTTATATAGCAAATATTGTTTTGCTCAAAACTTATAGAAAGTTTAAAAAGAACAGGCAAACGTAGATTATCAGTATCCTTTGTTGAATAAGTGCAAATTGCTATTAAACAAACAAAGCATTTTGCCCTTAATGGATTCGAAATTCTCGGGAAAGCCAGTTTAAGTAAATAGTGTAGGTTTTGTGAATAGTTATTATTAAACGATTATCCCGTGTTAAATCAACATTATATAACTGCCAATATAAAACTCAGTATGTTTAAAAGATTTAATTGCTTTTATATCCAAAACATATGCAACGAGATAAATGGACAAAATCTATAATAATACACAGACTGCTTACTGAAACCCAAATGACTTCTTTGCTGTTTTGCAACTGTTAATTCATGGAAATTAAAATTATTTGCTCAAACATAAAAAGACGTAGGCGGAAGAACCAAAGCCAAGCTAGGACGGCACAACTCGACATAATGTTTTCGCATAAAGCATTGATATAAGTGCAATATTTGTAATACCAAAATCGATTTGTGTACATTCTGAAGAATTTCAAGTGAAGAAATATTCATTCGCAGCTTTCATGCTGGCAAAGAGCCAAGAACTTCGGCATTTCCGAGATGCTTTATTTAATAAAAAATGAACAGTGTTTTTTAAATGCCATGATAGTTTTCCTTATATTTTTTGTTTGGAAATAACAGAGTTTGCTCTTAAAAATGATTTTTAGGTACAGTGATATGTATCTTTTAACGGGAAAGGTTTTATGTTTGTTTGACAGGAGAGAGAGAGAGAGAGAGAGAGAGAGAGAGAGAGAGAGAGAGAGAGAGAGAGAGAGAGAGAGAGAGCGAGAGAGATTGAGAGAAAGTAAAAGAGAGAGAGAGAGAGAGAGGAAGACAGAGAGAGAGGGCGCGGGTAGTTATACTGAATGCTGGACAGATACAAAGATAGAGAGATAGGTCTAGACAGATAGATAGATAGACAGATAGATAGATAGATAGATAGATAGATAGAGGGATAGATAGATAGATAGATAGATAGATAGACAGATAGACAGAGGGAGAGGTAGAGACATATAGAAACAGATAGAAAGAGAGAGAAGAGAGAAAGAGAGAGATAGTGTGAGAAGAAAGACAATCAGACAGACTTGCAGGCTGCTGGTAATGATGTCTGAAAACATTTTATATGAAGAACCTTCACAAAATACGGCACGTTTTAGACAATGATGATCTGAAGATGTGGGTTGTGTGAGTTGAACTGTGTGGTATGTGTATTCGCTGAACG
Source organism: Protula sp. h YS-2021 (assembly GCA_949752745.1). Taxonomy (NCBI): domain Eukaryota; kingdom Metazoa; phylum Annelida; class Polychaeta; order Sabellida; family Serpulidae; genus Protula; species Protula sp. h YS-2021. The sequence continues at coordinate 50,057,066 of OX457029.1, read as the reverse complement.
GGAAATGTTATAAAAGTTGAGACATTTTTACTTATAAATGCCAGAAGTCATTGTGCCCTTAAATATCTCTAATACATGAAGGAGGTATCTATTCCTGAAGATTTTTCTAAAGTTTAACCACAAGCCTTCAGTGTAATACTTAAATTCATGCACAATACTTTAAGTATTTTTAGGCATTGGACTGCCCTCATTTCAGAACAATTTTTGCACTCGAGGATGTCCTTGTTATGTATATCTATTTTCGCAATCTCTTCCATGACCCTCTCGGTTTCTCTTAAATCACTAATACTACCTAACACCATTGTACTCACTCTTGTAACATACCAATTTGTAGATGTTTAATAGCGTGAATACAAAATGCTTTTATCAGCTCGTTTTATCCCATCTTTGAATGACATATACAAATGAAAAGCATATTTCTATTTCAGACATTTCTACATCTTCTAATAGAACCTCAATTGGAAAACGTATATATTATGAAGGAGAAGTCATTGCACACAATAAAGGACCAAAACTGGTCTGGTCTCGGTTTATTCATCCTGGCTGAAGTCCCAATGAAAGTTATTCCTTGCAGTAGTTTTCTGTTTTTCAACAATAAAGCGTTTATATAAATCATCAGTTAAAACTTATCTAGCACACTGATTAACCATACATATTTAAGGCACATATTGGCTGAGAAAATTGGCCTTGAATGTCCCAGTCGACTATAAACTAATGCGTAGTGTCATCAAGCACTAAAACAAAGTCTTCTTCTTTGGTTTTTTAAGAATCATAGCTAAACTAAACATATTAATAATATTATTATTGCAATCATATTGATAAAAAAGAGCATCTTATTATCATAAGCGTAACACTACACCAATTGTAATAACTATTAATGCATACATGCATTTGCGTTATTAATTTTAATGTGTTATTCTTACAAAACAGGTTCTTTTTGACAACTATATTACAGTTTCCCACGTCAGTAACAACAGTGTTTGATCCTAAACTGCATCTAGTGGATTAAATCTAGTAAATTTCACGAGATTTCACACACCTCAAAAGATATTTGAGATTTGTTTTAAGAAAGCCACGCGACTATTCAAATGCCATGTTTAAGCACCAAAAACGAAGCCACTTACAATAGATAGTGCAGCTAGGTTAATTTTTGCATATATAAATAAGTTAAGCTGATTAACTCTGATTAACTAATTGCAAATACCCTGATCCTTACGTTTTGTGGTGGAATAGTACAAATGTGTCTCCTTAGCAGAAAGCCTTTATATGGCACAAGGCAATATATTATTTACAATCAGACCAGTACAAGGCACTGTTAAACATCTTTTATGGTTTCATTTTTTGTCTTTTTATATGCAGAGTTAGTTCAACGTATACCGAAATGTAAAACTGTTCTGAAACAAAGTACTGGGCTTTATGCCGTTCTATACCTATCCTGTTCCGTACCGATTTCAATCAAAGCAACTTATCATTTCAAATTCTGTTTACTCCTTTGCAAACGCACGTAGTGACGCATTGCAAACGCATTCCAAACGCACGTATTAAAGCCTCAGATAGCCAAACAGAGCAGAAATAAACTTTTTATCTCTTAGATACTTCTGTGTAATGTAACACCACCGGTATGTTAGTTGGCAACTTTCGTCACGCAAAATGAAAAGAAATTGTTTCGTCACAAAGCCTGAGTCAGCATCAGATTGGCTTATACCTGTAACGTTCGAGTGAACGCAAAGTTTCACTCCGTGCATGTAACAATTGCAATCAACAATTTATTAATCAAAGTCTTCGCCGCTGAAACGACTTTAAAATATTTGCTATAGTTTCCACTGTTACTTTCAGTTTAACCGTGGAAGAAGACGACTTAACATTAATATAATTGACGTGCAATTTGTGCCAAATGTCACCGCCACAAAACTTGTTTGCCATATGGAGAAACTAAAGCCATAACTCTATCTGAGGGTGCTGATACGTTTCTACTTCTCCTGCAAATGTTCTATAATGAGAAAATCTTATAAATAGGCCAGTTTGGATTTGTTCTGATGGCGTTCATTATGTGGGAGAAATGACATTTTTGTAAAGTATCGCTGACGGACTCGACTAATAACGGAAACGTTGCGAAGACTATACATACTTTGACTGGTTTCAAGAGCCGAGCCATCTGTGGAGGAGATGATTTGATACTCCTGTGCGAACAAACACAGTAAAACCTGGTTAACCTGGACAGCGTTGGAACTGACAAAATTTGTCCGAATTCGACTTGTCAGCTTTTTAATTTTCCACTAAATTTTTATACACTAGGAAGCATTTCGGTTATGTCATATGCTCCAAGGATTTTAATTGATTTCCCTCTGAGAATAGTGTTAAACGCCTTCTTGAATCGACATATGTGACTTTGTCGAATTTATCTATTTTCAGAAACATTACAGCTGAAATTCAGATCAAGTTCTATATTATTTCAAAGTTTGGTGCCAATAGGACCAGTAGTTTCTGACGAGTTGTGATTACAAAGTGACGGACAAATCACGGGCAACTGTAAAGAAAAAACGATGAAAATCTCACGGGGTGCCCTAATACCAAAGCATTTTAACTCTTCTCAAGATTTCGTCTTGCCAAGTGTTAATCAAATGGCCTGGTCCTTCCAGAACTTAACAGAAGGTTGTTGAAACAGTCAATGCAGAGAACAATAACTTTCATAACTTCATCTGAAAGTGGGTTCCATATTAGTTGAGAAGCCTTTGGGGTGTTGATTCTTGATGTGCTTTCTTAAATGCCAAACCTGGTTCTACACTTTATTCATATATCCCAGATGTAACTGTGGGAGCTGTTCTGTGGTTATGTCATTCGCCTTGTAAAGTGTTCACCCAGTGGTTATGCTGTCTGGCTGGAACCTTACTGGCCCTTTATATAATTCCCACTTGCAAACATAGTTTGCAAATGGGTATGCTTTGCTAAGAATTCTGGCTGTTTATTCCTTCCGTTTCTTTTTCGGTTTCCAGAAAACTCCTCCTACGCTATTTGACGTAGGGCGATAAAATTTGGCACAGAGATAGAGGGTGATGAGATGTCGTGAGATCCGCAAATTTTTATTTTTACCTTGACCTTATTTTCGACCCTTTGGGCCTAAAAGACGTTATATAAGAGGTACCTTGATGACCTTGACCTCCTCCGTCATGGTCAAGGTCAAAAACCGAAAGTTGACCATTATCTCGAAAATGGTTAGAAATCTGAATTTATTTGATCATTTATACCCAAAAGAGATAACATTATATTTACTTAGATGTTCTCGTTCAAGATAATAATTTGGAAGCTGATAATTGTGTCGAAGCACTGAAAAATGTGTCTTTGACTAGATAGATTGCACCATTGCAAGTGGGTGCCATTTCGCTACGTGTAGCGAAATTCGGTCTAGTTGTGAACATATTTCTTGATTGAGGATAAGTAATTTCTCCTAATTTCACTCACAACGTTATTCGCTTCATTGAATAATCCGATTATATGCTGTTCAAATTCTCATTCACGGCCACCAATCCTTTGAGCCAACAAAAGTAAAAGCATTTTCAAAAGTGATCAATAATATCATCATGCTGACTCAAATACATCAATATATGCTTTGCTACATGACATAACTAGTGTTTAGGGTACAAATGGATACAACATTTGTCGACTTTTGCGTTCTGGACAACATTGAAAAAATATTGATTGGAAATCGACCAATCAGATTACTTCCTTTATCGTAACTAAATCATATTAAAACTAGACCGTTTTCGCTACCGAATAGCGAAAATTACACTTGGAGGTCACAAAAATACGATTCTGAACTCTTAACCTCTTACATATCGTCTGTTAGACCCAAAGGGTCGAAAATAAGCTCAAAATCGTTCTATCTCTAACAGTTTTCAAGATAATGGTTAACTTCCGGTTTTTTACTTTGACCATGTCCGAGAAGGTCAAGGTCACTGAAGTATCTCTTACATGTGGACTTTCAGGCCCAAAGGGTCGAAAATAAGCTCAAAATCTCTTTTTGACATTTACCATGGCCGAGGATGTCAATCGTTCTCTAAGGTCATGGTTAAAAAAATGCGGATTTCACGGCGTCTAATCACTCTCTATCAGTGAGCCAAATTTCATGACTCTTTAACAATTGGGAAAAATGTAAACGCTGCAGCCAACTTTAACTTGCACACGCATGCTGTGATGGCTTTCATTGAGAGTTGGGCGATCAATACACCTGGTTGATATCATTCCAGTTTAAACTACTGCTCTCAGCTTCTTGCCGCCTGTTTCGCAAATTTGTTTTGTCGTTTTTAATTTAAAAATTAAGCGAAATATAAAAATATACAGGAGAATCAACTAGACATACTGAAGGTTGTCATATCCCAATTTCATCTTTCTACCCCTAAAGGCCTCTGACTAGTTCCACGGACAAACTATAAAAAAGCAAAAAAACAAAAAACAAAAAACAAAACAAAAAAAACAACGAAAAAACGAACAAACGAAAAAAAAAAACATGCCACAACTGTTAGTCAACATGCCACAATTTGTTAGTCTTAACCAACTCAACAATTCTTTCGAAAATTTCAACTGACAAACATTACCATGATCTCTTTCAAATAAAGCAAACTCATGACACCGTTATTTCTACAGCTCAAAAAAAAAAAAAAAAAAAAAAAAAAAAGAAGAAAGAAAAGAAACAAAAAAAAACAAACTGAAACAAAACAGGGGTTACATTTTTGCTGTTCAAGAATACTGGTGTTTTTCAGTCTCACTCAGTAACGTGCGTGCTAGCCGTTTGTTTGCTGAAAAGCACAATTTTTATCGAAAATGAACAGTTGTAAGTGTCATCTCAAATCATTTGGAACCCCAAATAATAACACCGGCAGCATCAAAGCGGCAGAGCTGGCTGACACAACCCCCCCTCCCCACCCCTCCCTAGAGGCATAATGTTTACGCTTTGGCTCCCATCGATCAATGCGAATACGGTAGTGCACTAACCGGATCCTGACAACCACGGACCACGCCGATCCTGACTTAATAACGCGAGGAAGACCACCCCTAGGTCTATCCTGGATCTATCCTGGGTGCGTCCTGTGTCATGATAACGCCTCTGCAGCTTGTAAACACCAGTTCTACTGCATCCGAAGTGCCAAACCACCCGTGACATTGAAACATCAGCCTGTAACTTACGTATGGCTCGGGTATGGCAGTTTTGTGGAAGTCGAGGCATAAGGGGCGCTCGTTCTCAGTGAACCGCTGCGTGCGCAAGTGTAATTAAAGGCTGGGTTTTACTTCGCAAAAGCTTTGAATTCGCTTATCTCCACTTTTAATGGGTTCCCTTCCAGTAATATTTACCACGCAATATAAAAAAGAACTTTTTGAGGTACTGTTCAAGATACTCTAACCCTTCCATCCATCCTTTGGCCAATCAGAATGCCCGAGACGTCGTCTGCTAGTCTCGTATAAACGACATTCCCTTTTTGCGTGGCGTCTGTACAACACGCCATTCTGTGTGCTGCCGGTTTTTTGCAGCAAGGGAACTGGTTTAAGGTGCGAATTGCTTCATTTTTTACTTAATTCACTGCCTAATGGATTATTTTATCTATTATTGTGCGTTGGGATAAATTTATGGAGCCGAAGTGTGTTTATTCGACATCTTACTCTTCGGTCTGATTAGGTTGAGTTTGCACGATCACGGAGACACTTTCCTAGTCCCGAGAAGTGCGCCTCTTTCTCCACTTTCATTCAGATCGAGGAACTTACCAGTTCCACCTCAGTTCATCTAGGAGTAGGATCTTTTCAGGCTGCTGGACCTGATCAGACTCCAAGCTTTACCAGCCAGCTGTGTCATCGCGGAAATGGCCAGTTTTTGCTTAAGCTTTACTCCATGGGTCGCTTCTCAGTCTTCGTAGAGCAGGTTCTGCAAGTCTGACAGCGTTCTCCGACGAAAAGAGACGTTTTCTGTGACGTCTGAGGGTTATTTTCTTTGCCAGGACCGTTTTCCCATTGTGGTCATACGGTCACGGGTGCGAGAAGACCATTCTGGTCCAACGGGATTCACAAACCCGTTACGGTCCGATGGTCCCAGGTGCATCTGAGGCAAGAGAGATCCATATCCGACACGGGTAGTGCCATTACGGTCCAGCCCGTTACGGCCCGGGAACGCTACCGTTCCGGGAAGCATCTCTTTTCGTCTTTTCCTTAGACCCAGCGAGTTATTGCGGTGTTTAAGCAATTGTAAGCACAGCTTGGAGGGTTAAAGCTTGCAGTTGAAGCAAAGCACTGAGAAATGTAGTATTGTGCGTTGTTTTATACTACATATTCTCACCGTTGTTTTTCTCTGCTTGCATTTCAGATATGACAGAGGCCAGTCTACATTCTCCACCGTTACTGCCTCAGTGTATTCATCCTCCAACTGCGTGTAACCCCCACTCCATCTGCGACCGCTGTAGACGGAATAGTGGAATACCTCTGTGCGAGCCAGACAGCCCGTGCGGCGAGTGCCTACATCTTACTCCAGAGGATTGGAAAGTCCTATTACGGAATAGGACCAAGAACGAGCGCAGGAGGGATAAGCGCAAATTCCTTTCGTCAGCTTCGTTTGTTACTCGTGAATTTATTCAGGATACCATGAAGAAGGCTAGCTCCGTTATTCTGGGCCAGGTCTCCACCCCCGTACACGTAGACACTGGTGCAGAATCGGAATCCGCTACGCCAGTTAAGAGACATAAAAAATCCAAGAGTAAAGGACGTGCATTTTCTGAGACTGTAGCAGAATTGGACATCCCGGAAGGGCAAGAACGGGATCGTCTCCGCGAGGAATGGGCCTCACCTCCTAGAGTGAAACCCAGTGGCAGTCCAGGAGGGGCGTTTAAGTCCCCGTCTGAGGAACAAGTGACTTTAACGCATAAGGATACGGGAACAGAGCTTTCGGCGGTTACAGGCCAGTTAGGCATTCCCCCGCGAGAGGACTTATCCCCCCTCCTCAGCTACAGCGTCTCCCGAGTGAATTTTCAGCGTTCTTGTCTATGCAATCGCAACTGCAAAAGCAACTTTTGGATTTACAGAATCAAGTTCAGAAACAGGAGAGTCTGCTTAGCCAAAGACAAAAGCCTAAACCATCAGCTACGGTTTCTCGTCCTCCTCCGGAGATTCAGTCAGTGGCAGCGATGTCGGGCTCGCCTGTACCTCACCTCCCGCTGGACTCTAACGTGGATATTCCCGAAACGGTCACCATCAGCGAGGAGGATTCCGTGGGCGTGCCCCTTTCGGGCCAAGTCTCTGCATTGCTGGAAGATGATGAGGAAATCGGGCCGATGGAAAATTCTCCCCTAGCAGCAGTCCCAAGCAACAGGGAGAAAGAAATTTACACCCCAGTAGGGGAACCCCACATGTCACATTTTCCACAATCCCAACTCCCAGAAGCAGCATCTGATGAACAGGAGTCGGAGGTGGAAGACGGGGAAGAAGAATCCGAGGGTACGTCAGTACATTCCCGTTGTCATTTGCCGTTACGGGCAGTGGAGCAGGTGCGTTCTCCCGGCCAAGGGCATCGACTTTGGAGAGATCCAGCGGCAGCGGGCAGACGGCCCATCCGTACTCCCTCTCCACCAGACCTTGCCCCATCGGTCGAGGACGCGGCCCCTTCGAGTTCTGCTTCTACGATTGCACCAGAAGACGTGCCGTTCAGGGATGCAATTCAAGAGATAGCCCGCTTAGCAGAGGTCTCCTGTGGCTCCCCAAATTTAGATAAGGAGGATCCGCCCATTCGTATGACATCTCAGGCCGCTCCACCACAACAGGACTCTTTTATCGCACTAGCCACCAGCGAGGGCATTGCTCATGCTGTCACGGTCCGCGCGAAAGAGTTCAAGAAGATGGACGCCGGTGAGGGTCGCACACTGTCGCGTTTCCATTTATCTAAACATTGCCTAGTACGACCAGGCCCATATCGGTCAGCGGATGAAAAAATTCCCCTAGAGGCACTGGAACAGCCCGTGAAGCGTACAGTCTGGATGCCCACAGTGCGTAGTGACTCAGACATTCCATTAGTGGAGAAAGACGCCAAGACCATCGAGGCATCTTCTCGCCACATCCTGAACATTATGTCATTTCAAGATCATGCACTTAAAGCACTAAAGTCGCGTACGGAAGAACTTCGCCTTAGTGATCCCGTGTCTGCTAAATTGATGGAATGCCTGGCCTTAGCTACCCGAGACGTGGTCAAACTTTCCACTTTTTTGATGACGTCAATGGTCTACCTACGTCGAGATGCCTTTCTCCAGCACTGCTGGTCTAGTGTCAAAGGTTTACGGGATCTGCGTCATGCCCCTATCCTGGAGGAACGAGAGCTATTTCCTCCCGCCGAGATAGAGAGGGTGAACCAGGAAAGTCGTTCGCTTTCGCAAGATTATGCCCTGATGTCCAGGATGTCTCGCTCCTCCTTCAAACGTCCACTGAAGAGGAAGAGACCACAACAGTCCTCTCCGGCACAGTCTAAGCCGAGTGCGCAGCCACAACAGCCCCCTGTCAAGAAACCGAAACCCAGCCCCGGCAGGGTCCGGCTCCACAGTCGTTCAGGTAGCAGCCAATCAAAGTACCGTCACGAGATTCCCTCATCTCCTGGCGATACTTTAGCAAACTTAAGAGACTTGGAAAATTTACTTTCCTTAAACGCCTCCTTGCCCGTAGGAGGAAGACTAGGAAAGTTTTGGCAGCAATGGGCAGAAATGGGGGCGTCTCGAAGGGTAGTACGTTGGTTAAAGAGAGGTTACTCCCTACCTTTCAAACGAGACCGGAACGGGCTCAGGTGCCCTATTCCCCTAACCGCCCATGCGCCAAGACAACTAGTCACCTCTTACGCCAAGGGGTCAGAAAAAGACCGAGCTCTCCAAGAAATGCTATTGAGCTTGTTTCAAAAACAGGCGATAGAGGAAATGCCAGAAAATCAAATGGGCTTTTCAGCAGGGTTTTTCTGGTTCCCAAGAAATCCGGAGGGTGGAGGCTAGTAATCGACCTCTCCCCCATAAACGTTTTCTCCGAGTGATCACCTTTCAGATGGACACGGCCCAGGTGATAAAAGGGTCATTACGGGAAGGGATGTGGGGTACCTCCATAGATCTCTCCGATGCTGACCTCCATATTCCTCTTCATCGCTCGGCAAGAAAATTCCTAGCCTTTCAAGTAGGGAAAAGACGATTTTGGTTTCTGGCACTTCCCTTCGGTCTGGCTACGGCCCCGTACGTTTTCTCCAAGGTCATGAAAGTACTGAAAACATGGGCACGGCTAGAAGGGATGTTAGTCTTTCAGTATCTGGACGACTGGTTTCTGGCGAATCAAGACAGGCAGGTAACCGAGAATCATACAATGTCTTTAGTTCGCAAGGCACTAGAGGTAGGTCTAGTAGTAAACCTAGCCAAGTCCGAACTAACCCCCAAACAGTCCATTACCTTTCTAGGGGAGTTATGGGATCTGGCAATAGCAAAGGCGTTCCCTACGCCAGAACGCCGCCAGAGAATTGCAGATGCCATAAAAGGTATTTCCCCAGGAAGAAGGTGAGATTACAGGCCATGGAATCTCTCCTTGGCCTGTTAGTGGCAACAGAGAAGACAGTCCCCCTGGGCCGTCTCCATTACAGGCCATTTCAAAGCCAGGTAAGATGGGCGTTGCATCAGGGTCGTTCACTCGCAGCAAGGATGCAAGTTTCACAGGTAACCCTACAAGCCCTACAGTGGTGGTGCGACGTTCTAATTATGTCCGAAGGAATGCCATTTCAGCCCCCCACCCCGGAGATAGAGATTCAGACCGATGCGTCCCATTCGGGGTGGGGAATTTATTGGAATGGTCAGGTATGGAAGGGCAAATGGCCACCCTCGCTTCAGTCCTACCACATAAACTGGCTGGAGTTTCGGGTAGTCTGGATTGCCCTAACCAAACTGACCAACCAACTCAGAAACAAGGCAGTCCTCTTTCGGTTAGACAATTCCACAGCCATAGCTTACCTCAACAAGCAGGGGGGTACCAAATCACGGTCCCTGTCCAAACTTGCGTTCCAAATTCTTACAAAGGCCAGGGAGGAACAGGTGACCGTTTCCGCCCGTCACCTGGCCGGGAAATTAAATGTCCTAGCGGACTTAGCCTCCAGACAGGGTCAAGTTATCAACACCGAGTGGTGCCTATCCCCTCGGTCCTTTCAGTGGGTGACACACCAATCCCCATGGGGTGCCCCGACTCTGGATCTGTTTGCAAACGCTATGACCACCCAACTTCCCCGGTACGTGTCTCCTTGCCCGGACCCAGCAGCTTTGGCAGTAGACGCCCTCAATTGTCAGTGGCCACGGGACGAGGTACTGTATGCTTTTCCCCCACAAGCGATCTTAGGGCAAGTCTTGCAGAGAGTAATCGAGTTGAAACCACCGTTCCTATTACTCATTGCTCCATGGACACCGGAAGCCCCATGGTTCGCCCTCCTACTCCATTGCAAGGTAGTAAGATCGATACAGATCCCATGCCACAACGAGTTGCTATCACAACCCCATTGGCATCACTTCCACCCCTCCCCTCGCTTACTGAACCTCCACCTATGGTGTCTGACCAGACCTTTCTGAAAAACAAGGGTTTTTCTAAGCAGGTGAGAGAGAAAATAGTAAACAGTCACAAGGGTTCGACGGCCAAAGTTTACAGGTCGCAGTGGAATAAATTTGCCGCTTGGTGTAGCACTTCTAAGCTAGATCCGTTTCAGGCTAGCCCAGCAGTGGTAGCGGATTTCCTCGATCACCTTTTCACGGAGGTGAAATTAAAGGTGGGTTCCATCGAGGGCTATAGGGCCGCTATAGGGTCAAGACTCAAAGCGTCTACAGGCTACGACCCGGGCGAAGATACATCCCTATCACAGCTAGTAAGACATTTTAAAGTAAACTCCCCACCCTGCCCATCCAACATAGCGCAGTGGGATTTATCGTTAGTCTTACAGTATCTTCAGCGCCCAGATGTTTTTAGTAAGGACGTGATTTCAGCGAAAAACGCAACGTTAAGATTCACGTTTTTATTGGCTTTAGCTTCGGGCAAAAGAAGAGGCGAAATCCATGCCCTGGACAGAAAGGTAAATAAAGATAAGGGTACATGGGAGAAGGTCACCCTAGTCCCTAGAGCAGGATTCATGGGAAAAACCCACATCATGACCCAAGGGATGGGAACGTTCGATCACATTACTCTCCCATCCCTACCAGATGACCCCGACTCAGACGGTCTGGTCTCTTTGTGTCCCGTCAAAGCGCTGCAACAGTATTTAGAAATGTCAGAGGCCTACAGATCAAAAAATCAGAAGGCTCTCATCATTTCTTTTATGCCGAAATTTAGCAAAGATCTTTCGAAACAGTCGATCTCAAATTATATTAAAAGGATAATTTTGGCAGCCTATGACGATGCACAAATCGACCCTAACCCGTTAGGGGAATCGAACATCAAAGCCCATCAGGTAAGGCAAGTAGCCAATTCCCTCAGGGCGGTACGTAACGTGTCCCTTTCGGATATATTAAAAACAGGTTGTTGGGTTTCCCCCAACTCGTTTGTTAAATACTATCTGAAAGATTTTTCTCAAGATGAATTGTCTGGCTTATGTTCATTAGGACCGTTCGTGGCTTCAGAAACGACCATTACAGGCTGAGTGTTTCTGTTGTAGGAATGCTTCTCCCAAGTTTAAGAACAAGGGCAAGCACAAGAGTAACTTCTCCAAGGGCCGTAATGGGAACAGTAACAACAACAACAAGCCACGAAAGTAACAACCTACAAGAAGGTCTTTCCTTCTTACTCTGAACATTTCGCCTTTCGCTCAGGTCCTTCGGACCATTTCGGTCCGTGCTTATATTAAGTTACGGACGAACGCTGGACGGTTATGTTTAATTAAGCATTTATTTACTCCGAAGTGTTCAGGATCGCATGTGTAATGAGTACAGCCCAGTCTTCGGTCTTAAGGCTACTCGGATGCTTAAGTTTTGATCTCCTTTCTTCATGTTTTTCAGAAAGAAAGGGGGGGGGAAAATGTCGGTCCCAGACGTACCCAGTGACCGTACACCCGTTGTAGCCGGAAGGCCGAAAGCCGGTTTATGGTTCATGGTATGAGGTACCATAGTGTCATTATGGGCTTATGGGACCATAACGGCCCCATATAGGAAAACAGTCATAAATAAGCAAAATTTTTCTGTTTTTCATTTTATGACGATTTACAGTAGTTTTAGTACTATCTAGTCAATCGCTACGAGTTTATTTCAAATAAACGTGGTAATTTATCAAATGAGAAGAAGAAAAGTTAGACAGCGGACTCGCTTTCTTTTTTCAAGTTTGAATTGCATGTCTTGTAAGACACTTCAGTCACTTTACTAGAAGTGTCAAAGAGTTTATTTGCGTAATTCCTATGGATTTACGATCGTTTTGTAGTACTTCTAAATAAACCTAATTGTTCATCAATACATAGCAAGTGAATAGTGAGAACTTGAGGAAGGGATCCATCCGGTGGGCGGTTGGAGGGGGATGGTGATAGTTCTCAAAAAAGATGATGGCATGGTTGGAAGCCTTCTCATCTCAACTGACAGTTGCTGTGATATTTTTACTTTGTTACGATTTTACCTTATGTTGAAAGACCGGAATGGTGCGCCTCCGGACTTTATTTAGGAAATCATTAAAGAATTGAAACTTAGCTGACAAGTTTTATTTCTTCTTTGCGTCGAGTGCACAGCACTCCTCGCCTACATGCAATGAGCTTTTACAAGCCATAGTGTAATTCGCGACCTTTTTGGGCAGTTCAAGAATGGCAGGCTCCCCTGCTCCGGACTCAAGTCCCATTAAAAGTGGAGATAAGCGAATTCAAAGCTTTTGCGAAGTAAAACTATCGTTTTATTTCGTAAAACGAGCTTTTACGAGTAAAAGCGCAATTCGCGTTCTCCACTTTTAACTTTGATTTTAACCCGTCCCATCCATCCCCAACTAGCCTGGGCGTGTTTTACCGCCTTTGGGGCTAAAAAGGGAATGTCGTTTATACGAGACTAGCAGACGACGTCTCGGGCATTCTGATTGGCCAAAGGATGGATGGAAGGGTTAGAGTATCTTGAACAGTACCTCAAAAAGTTCTTTTTTATATTGCGTGGTAAATATTACTGGAAGGGAACCCATTAAAAGTGGAGAACGCGAATTGCGCTTTTACTCGTAAAAGCTCGTTTTACGAAATAAAACGATAGTATATGAAAGCTCAACATAAACAAAAAATAAGAGAACAGGGATCCACAGCGAGTAATGTGCCACACATCAAAAACCTTGATAGAAATTTCAAAGTCGACTTGCAAAAAATGAAAAAAAAAACAGCATGTATGTAACATTGGGCACGGTTCTACTGCTCAAACTATTGTGAATAATAATAATAATAATAATAATAATAATAATAATAATAATAATAATAATAATAATAATAATAATAATAATAATAATAATAATAATAATAATAATAATAATAATAATAATAATAATAATAATAATAACAATAATAATAACAATAATAATAAAAATAAAAATAATAAAAATGAAATAATAATAATAATAATAATAATAAAATAATAGAGCTGGTCGTCCGTTAAGTGCGAATGCACGCGAGGTGGGGGGGGGGGGGAGAGGGAGGTCTGTGTTCAGACTTTATGCGTATTCAATATTTTAGCCACTGGGTAGAAGACGGTGGTTAAATTTTAGCGCACGTCCTTTATGTGCGGCACTCAGCAACATTTAACTTATTGCTTTGCTAGGAGACCATCTCGTGAGGATGACGTCATAAGTGTTGTTGCTACCAGCTGTTGTTCCTTTGTTTGACGATTGCCCACAAAGCCGTTCACACCAGATGATGTCCTTTTCTCTGTTATTTTGTTCCGATGACCTATTATCTCTAGAGCTCCGTTTTTTTCTCCTGACAGCCAGATGTCGAATGGTCCACAGAACTCCCCAGTAATATTTATGGTCTACCCTGTGGGTGCTTCATGAAGAGAGAACGACCTTGAGTTGAGCGTTAATGTTCTATTAAAAAATAGTTAATTTTGTTTCACCAAATACCGGCCATAATGTATTATTATAGTTCATTGTCGAACAGGGCCATGTGTGAAATATCGTAAATATCCACAGTCTTTATTTGTTTTGTCTAAAGAACTGAAGTTGAGTTTCGGTGTGTCGAATGGATAAATAAAAAGTGCTATCGATGTGATATTGTTGACTGAGTTTTGATGACGTTCTTTTTTACTGAGACATTTATATCAAGTCCGTTAAAAATTTGCTTCAAATTAAAACTATTATAAAATGTGCAAATTGCCTTGTTTAATACTGACAGTGAATAAACTTTGCCTGTCAGTTTTACAAGCAATAATTCATACATATTTCGGATAAAATTGTGTATCATTCCTGTTCGAACGTTTAATGAGGACTCGGGGGTCCATTGCGTCGAGGGGACATTGTGCTCACTAGTACGTCCGGGACATTCATGTTCAATGCGACACAAACCAAGCGTATATTGCTCCTTTTATATTCTGGGATTAAGATAATTGAGTCATTTAGTTATGATAATTTTATGCCACAGGGCATGAAAACCCAGTAACAACAAGAACTGTTAAAAAAGATGACCTTATTCTCGTGACTAAGACCCGTCCTCGGTTACACAATGTGGAATCAAGCAGCGCCCAAAATGATTGTTCACCGATAGACCGAGACTCCAACAGAAAGACCTACAAAATGGCACCTCTTGATCGCGTGTTTTAGCTTTGCTTTGCTTTCTGCTCGAAAGTTAGCCGGGACCCTCTAAATGGAGAAAGTTAACTAGTGTCCTCATAAAGAAGAAAGTTATCCGGTGCCCTCTAAATGGAGAAAGTTAACTAGTGTCCTCATAAAGAAGAAAGTTATCCGGTGATCTCTAAATGGGGAAAGTTAACTAGTGTCCTCATAAAGAAGAAAGTTATCCGGTACCCTCTAAATGGAGAAAGTTAACTAGTGTCCTCATAAAGAAGAAAGTTATCCGGTGATCTCTAAATGGGGAAAGTTAACTAGTGTCCTCATAAAGAAGAAAGTTATCCGGTGCCCTCTAAATGGAGAAAGTTAACTAGTGTCCTCATAAAGAAGAAAGTTATCCGGTGCCCTCTAAATGGAGAAAGTTAACTAGTGTCCTCATAAAGAAGAAAGTTATCCGGCGATCTCTAAATGGGGAAAGTTAACTAGTGTCCTCATAAAGAAGAAAGTTATCCGGCGCCCTCTAAATGGGGAAAGTTAACTAGTGTCCTCATAAAGAAGAAAGTTATCCGGTGCCCTATAAATGGGGAAAGTTAACTAGTGTCCTCTGAAGGAGAAAGTTAGCCGGTCTCCTCTAAATGGAGAAAGTTAGCTCTGTCCTCTAAATTGAGAATGTTAGCTGGCGATCTTTATTTGGAGTTAGGATACTTTTATTTCAGCCTTTTGCCTGTTTGGAGCGTTATTTTGTTAGATACAGCCATATAATACGATGCCACTTATGTTCATTAAAATGGAAACCATGATGTGTTAGCCGTACAGGATGGTTTAGTTTTAGGATATGTGTGTTCAAAGTTAGATTGAAATATAAAATGCTCAATGAATATGATCAGCAAATGGTCGCACTAAATAATTTGATTTACTATTGCTTTAATGTGTGATTATATGTAGCTTTAATAGAATTAAAAACACTTATTATTTATTTTTAAATAACAAACTATCACCTGCATAGTTTGGACAACAATGATCATACTTATGACCATAATTCATGGTTATATCTATAATTTTTGTTGTAATTATGACCATGGTTGTGACCAGCCTTCATTCTACAGTCATTCTGTTGTCATGGTCACTGTATCTTAGATTACAGTCAATAGTCACGACTGTAGTTACAAACACAATCCATAAAGAGGACCAAAGTGCATACTGTAGTTATGACCACATTCAACACAGTGAACATTGTATCTTTTGGCCCTGCAACTGAAACTCATTCATAATATAATACCAACTAACAAGAAGAAAAAGGACTGGATAATTTTAGAATCCGATGGATGTAAATTTTGTGACATTTCGGATACGATAATACACTTTTTTGGGACTGTCAAAAAGCCAGAAAAATTTTAAGAAGATGCTTAAGCATATTGAAGCTAAATTCTTTTAATTTTGAGAAATGGGACTTTCTACCTGGAAAAGATAATATTACAGAGGATAACCTCTCTATGTTAATAAAATATCATATGTATTAGTTTAGAGTCAATGAGGAAAATTTTCACGAGAACGTGTTTATTAGAAACGCAAAATTACGATATTACGCAGACATGCAAACATTATTTGAAGATAAATTAAAATTGAAATGGATCTATTTTGGCGAAGTGTTTTCAAACTTAGAAGCGGATCTGATATATTGATAGATGTTTGTGATTCATTTATAAGTTGTTTGTTTGTTTGTTTGTTTGTTTTTCTCATAATCGTGATTTCTGAAAAGCACAGTTATTGTTAGAAAACGCCGCGATTGTGAAAGATGCATATATATTATGTTGTAAGTGTCCCTTATAGCTTATGCCCACGCAGCGCATACTCGACTATGGCTGTGCACAACTGCACAAAAAAATCCCTAAAAACGTTGCATCAACGTTGGATAGATGTCGTCTGACGTCAGATCAACTTGGGATTTCGGTTGACCATGCTGGTCAAAACAATGGTTAGATATACGTCGATATACGTCGATATACGTCGATATACCACGTCTAATCAAAGTTGCTAATGAATTGCAAATAGAAGTCAAAACAACGCCTGTCTACCAACGTTGCACTCATGTGGAGAGAGCGACATTGTGCAGACGTCGGGGGGGGGGGGGGGGTGAGTGTTGATCTAAAATCGTCAATTTGTTTTTATTCTACCTCGATTTTTACGTCTATACAGCGTCATTTCTCGACGCCTATTCATCGTTGCACTAGACATCAGAGTTTTTGGTTGTGACAAAAAGCAAGGTTTAAGCAAGATTGCTTATTCAACGTCTCTTCAAGTGTAAATTGTAAAATACATCGATTAGGTGTTGATTTATGGTCGCGACCCATAAATCTCACACGCAGATTTGATGTTCTGGTTGGCTGGATCAAAATCGCAACCTCAAATCGGCTTTGGATCAACGTCAGCCAAAAAGTGCGAGCGTGGTGCTTACAGCTCGGGGTTAAATTATGATTTTTCGCAGAACGAAACAAAAAAGAAACATCATGTTCAGTCCTTACAAAAAAATGGAGCTTTTTGCCACACGAAACTGGAAGCACTTTGTTTTACTCATGTTTTTACTAAAGCTATGCTTTGAACATAAGCAATATTTTATGCGTTGAAAATGACTCATCACTAAGAGAAGTACATCGGTAACAATCACTTCAAACAGTACTACATTAGCCATGGTTGTTATACATGGACACCGTGCCAAGCATTCCTTTTCACCTGAAAACAGGAATATTGGCCGCGGGCTCAGTTACATTATTATTCTTGATTATAACAACTTTTCTTTTTTCTTACCTTTTCTCTGTCCCGATTGCCAATGACTAGATCTAGTAAATCAATGATACTTTTTACTGAATACTGTGCACCTAAAAACAGGCTTCGTTGAATTCGACCTGTGTCATTCTCACAGTCAAAATATAACGCTTCAAGACAGGAATTATGTAATTAACAGGATGAATTAATTCGTATTTTGGTTGACACTAATTTTTGTTCGTTAGTAATGTGCATGGTTTTGGGATAAAACCTTTTTTTACGTTGAGGGTCACTGCTGGCCGCGGGAAAGTAAGATAATATAAATTCTTGCCGCAGAGAAGGCCTCTTCGTTCTCGTGTTGTTCGTAAAACCGGAAATGTCAAAACTGCATTCGTTTTTATTTTTTTGTTTGAGTGAAATATCGGTTCAGTCTGAAAGACATGCAATTATATAGCTTTATACTGAATGATTAATAGGATCGATATTGCTGCGCGTCAACTCTGGATTTATACTTGGAAAATAAATATAGCACTCAAGTCTAAACGCATGTTCAACTGGAATAGATTAAATTAACAGTGAACTGAAGGATTAGTGGAATGACATACATGTACAGCTGTAGTCATGGAGTGAGGATTCGATTTCTATAATTTGCCTCACCCTTAATTACCAGCTGAAATTATCCTCAACGAAATAGACACAGACAATAAATAAAAAAAAGGCCACAAAAAGGCAGTTTTCTCGGTTCCCGTTCAAGTTCAAGGAGGATTATCCCAAAAGGTAAGTTTCCCTTTTTCCCGCAACAAAGCATACAAATTGCTAGATTGCTTAAAGGTATAAAAATGATATTCTTTGAAAACGTTAAAAGTGGGTCAATGGAACGGATGGTATCCTTGAAAGACTGAGTGCAGTGAGTTTAAAGCACTGAAAATTATAAAAAAAAAAACTAATTGTATGGTTTATTCAGATAAATCTAAGGGTATTTGTTGGAATATGTGCACCTGCTCATTTGCGAGGTAAGGAATTAGGAATCTTATATCTCGTTTTTATAGGAATGCGTGTCCCTGTTGTTTAAATGCTTGGAATAACCGGCATTTCATCCTTTTGAGCTGTCATTGGCGTAGGTTGTATGAATACGGTGCCGTCCAACCGTATTGAAATGTCACTTTTGACGTGAAGCACTGCATTCTTATAGTTGCACATAAAGGCTGTCGCTTTTGTAGCCATAGTTATACGATTTTCGGGGCAATTTTGGAATGGCCGTTTAAGGAACCGCGGCGCCGGGATCAACGTCTGTTTTACAAAGGGTTAAGTTCTGTACGATAGCTTGTAACTGTTGGCCAAACAAGTTAGAATTCTACAGAAAGAAAAGCAATAAATAAATAAATAAATAAATAACTGAAAAGGAAAAAAGAGAATCTTCCAGAATTTCCAGCAAATTCAATATCTCCCAGGGACTCCGTCTCAAGTGTAGAAAAGGTTCAAAGCATGTACAGGGGACACACCAGCTGCAGGTTAACACCCATCAAAACAGCATAAAACTAGATCGATTTCATACCAAATGATTAAACATACGCATGTAGCAGAGAATCACGAATTCACAGGAAGCAGATATATATGGATTGCCACTTTCACTATTAACTATTGAGTTCACTATTTATTGGGGAATTTTTAATATCGGGTATTATTTTTGATCTCAAAATTGATTTGTTAATATCAAGAATTTAAAAGAAATCATTTTTTTTTTTGCATCAAGTATTTATTTTCGCTATTTGTAATTATATTTCTGATATCTCTAAATGTATTCTTGATCTCAAAAAAATTCTTGATGTCAATTTAGAGATATCAAGAAATATTCATTGATATCAAAAGTGAATTAATGATCTCTAAGCTTGATTTTAGAGATCACAAATTCAATTCTTGACAGCAAAAATTAAAATTAGATAGCAAAATCTCAATTTTGAGCTCAATAATTTGGTTTCCTTTTTGTTGATATCAAGAAGGTGTTTCAGATATCATTATTTCAGAATGAGACTTTTTTAATTTATATTTTGAAATCTGCAAATGATTTTTTTATCTCAAAAATTAATTTTTGATATCAACATATCTATCTATTTGTGATATAAAAATTAGAAGCACAATCTTGAATAAAATAATGACTGGTCCTTGTATACAGTATCTTTCTTTCATTTTTTTATTGTGCAAAAAAGAAGCTATTCTTGAGCTCAAAAACTGTGTTGTTAAACTAAGTTTTCATCTCCAAAATTTAGTTGGTGATTCGTTAAATTTTACACGAATGTGTGTATCCTTTAAGATTTCTTTAGTTTAGAGAATTGCAATCTAAAATTCAACATAAATTAATGAGATCTACATTGATTTTTTGATATCTTTAGTTACATTATGTTATCAAAAATAAGCATTAATGTTAAAACGGCATTACATTGATTTAACTTAACCCTCGTCATTAATAATAATATAATAAATAATAAAATAAAATAAATAATAAAAAAATTCACTCTTCCTATCCTCGAAACCCTAGGAAAAATATATAAGAAATATATCGATTTAAATTTCGAATAAAGTCATAAGGAATATCAATGTCGTCGAAAACTAAGCTTCTTTAAAAAAAAAAACATTGATTAAAAGCAGCCTCTTGACACACAAACTGAAGTCCTATCTACAACTTCTTTCGAGATTTATTTTTCAAATATATCTTTTCTTAAGATGCTGAGCCAACATAACAAAATAGTATATACCTGGTTTTCACTTCTTTAGTTCTGAAAAATCATCTTGCTAAGCTTTTGCATTGTTATTTGCTAGAGACATTCTCTAGTTTTTTTTTCAAGGCCTGGCCTTGATGTGAAACCTTGTAGGGTCCGTTTTCCAAAACGTATTGTTCTTGCAACACCATTGTAATTGCTACATATACGATGTATTGTGTTACATTTGAAGTACAGAATAGTTACGTTCATTGTGTTCCTTTTCACTCCAATGTTCGTGCAAAGGTGTCGGAGTGAAACATGGTACAAGAGCGGAAATGGCAGCAGATGATGAATAAGTTAACGGTAATTATAGGTCAGCGAAGTATCACCTCGACCCTTCCCGAACGTCGCTCCGCCTTCAAATCACCTTGTGCTGAACATAATTAAACTTTCCTTTTTGACATACTGAGTATGTAAGACTAGGTTGAAAATATTGATGACAGCAATTAGAACAAGCTTAGCCCATCTTTCTCTTTTTTTTATGAAAGACACAGGTTGAACTGTGTGATCGATTTATCACCCGAATGAAATGTCTTTTGAGTGTGAAGAATGTGTGCCTTTGGGCATATAGTAAGTTTTCCATTCACAACTTAAAACTGATTAATTGCTCAATCGAATCAAAGGTCGTTTGAAAGTCAAACAGTTGTATCACGTTTCCAAGCGGCAGCAGTTCACATTGTGACATCTGAAGGGTTCGATTGCTGACTTTGACACAGCTCGACTATTTCTTCATGTTCTTCCTTCTTTGAACGATGCATTGAAATAGTTAAGTATGCTTAAATTGCAATCACTCTGTTATGCGACAGCTTCGTTTCAGACTTACGACTAGAACGAACTCGATTTATTTGACAATCGCTTTTGGCATCTGGGTAGTTATTATTGCTAGCTTTTATCGGGATCTTTCTTCCCACCATTTTAGCAACACACATAGTCTTGACCATTCCATTGGTAGTATAGTTAAGATTATCTCCCACAATATAAGAGGTTGGTACCATTGTGCTTTTCGCCCTGTTCCAAACACCCTGAACATTATCTTTGTTGTCCTAATTTAACATAGGCCCTTTCAGCTTTAACACAGAAGTAACCAAATGCTTTTTCTTCCATTCATGGCCTGTTGTTGCCATTTATTTCAAAGAGAAAAAAAAACTGGTGGAAAATGTGCACTTATGTTCTAGTGTATTCAGAATTTCCAGTGTGTGGACATGAAATGTGTTGATTCCAAACCGTCAGTGTGGGCTATCTTAAACTTGTGCAGTTCAATATGAAGAGCTTTCTAATACAAAAAGGTTATTTTTTGTCATTGAGAATTTAATATTTGAAAAAAAAACTATAGAAGTCTATACTGATTAAAGTATCAAATTTGACATCTTTTTTAAAAAATCCAATTCCTTCTGCTGTACGTGTTTCAGCCTTTGAATCAAAACCGCAGAAAAATAGCCTAGTATTGAGATGTACAGACAGCATTTCTTTAGCTCTGTAATCGTGCCCCCATTTTCTTGTCTTTGTCAACGTTCACTTTCTTGTTTCAGGATGTGGTATTAAAGGCATTGATAATTTTGAGGCACTAAGCGCATTAAAACTTTCAAACAAAATTTGCTGTTATTATTGGTGAAATATTTTCTTTCTTTCAGTTGTGCTTAATAAACATTAGCACGCAATGTAGTGCAATGCAGGCAAGATAAACGAAATGATAAAAACACAACAACAATAAACTTCTGAACAAACCATGGTCTTGAGAGCAACTGTAGTATCCGAGTTCAAGACCAAATTATGGGTAAAAATTCTGTTGTAGCGATTTATGCTATCAATCACGATTACTGCCAAATATGTAGTTATTATAACATTACCCCCACCCCCTTTCATTTTTTATGGAAAATAAACAAATTTGTGGCACAATTAACTTAACGCACTTAATTTGATATTTATCTATGTTTCACACAAAGCATTGCCATTTTATGCAGATATGATGTCACTGAAAGGGTTAGATAGTCTGTGAGACTTAAAAACGTAATCTGATAGATAAGCCTGCTATTGTACCACATATTTTTTGCACACTAATTTTCTTCTAGGAGTTGGCTGCAGACGTGACACCATTTAGAATGACCTTGACTTGGTGCTTTTACTAAAGCTAATAGAAATCGTGCTTAAATTGCAAAAAATGCTTTTAAAAATGTGGCGTAAGTATCCGTAATTCACCCGTCTCTTAAGCATGCCCGCTGTTTGTGTGTGGAGTTATCTAGCATTCGTTAGAACTTAAACTTCGTCAGGAGGAACTGTATTAACCAATCACCTTGTCCCCTCAATGTTGCTGTAATAATTTAATCTGCTAATTGAGGGACACCGAGGACTACGGGCACATACAGATACAAAATTTATCACACGAGGGAATTATTTCACTTTCGGATTGGATTGCAAACGATTGATATTATGGTAGAGATATGCCCTTTGTCTGCCCTTCTGCCATTTGCAAGTCGTACTTACTACAGTTAAAAAAAGTCAGTTCTTGGAGTGCTGAAGTCACATTTATTTTGCACCATGGCATTTGGCAAACTGTAAATTTTCTCTCATCTCAGATAAGCACTTTCCTTGTCACGAACTTATTTTTTTTAAAGCCATTTTAAATTTCTTTTTTCACAAAATCAATTACAGTTTGTATTAGGTTGTTCCCACCTGTACTTCGTATAAGGGTAGTGCCAATTTATATTAATTATATTAGTTGCATTTATTGATTAACCTTATTTAAAATTAATTCAGCGGTACCATTTTGCGTGCGTCGCGTTTCTTCGGAATGGTGTCATATTTCCGCTGTAACAACTCAAATTACCCCTGTAAGCGACCTTTGTATATATATTATAATATACATATACATATACATACATATATATATATATGTATTTATGTGGATAAATAAACAAACAAACAAACAAACAAATAAATAAATAAATAAATAAAGCAACAATGTTTTCGACATTCACGCGCACAGACAGAAATACAAAAGAACTGCATGGAATGCTTGGTTTCCAGAATCCAGTTCAGTTTTAGGTAATGTGTTACGAGTGTCTTTGAAAATAATAGTTCCTGGAGTGTAATTACCGTAAAAGAATTACACTATGGTCTTTTTTTCATATTGGTGTTTGATCTTAAGTCGACTTTACATTTTTTTTACACTTAGAGCAACCGTTTATTGACTTGTTGTTGCTCACAACAAGGTGAATATGTTAGGAGCCATCCATACAACACGTTTTTACCCCTCTCACCCCCTCCCCGGACGCAAAAACAATCTGCTACACCGTCCACAGAGAATAGCATTTGCGTACGCACAGCCTCGAACCCCGCACCTCTTTACCATGTACTTTATGGATGGCCCTTGAGGGGTGTCGCAACCAAAACGCAATTTTATCTGACATCAATCAACGCCTTTCGTGCAACGTTGAATAGACGTCGGACTCACAATCAGAAACAACCTCCTTGTGTATTCGCGCTCCGGAAATGGTAGACATGACAGGTCACGTTGAAAATAGACCAAAACAAGGACGCAGAATCTGAGAATTTCAAGAGCGCACAAGTTCTTTCCATTTACCAATGAAAAACGTTCATTGAAATCGATTTCTAACCTATGTTGCGTGACCGGATGACCCAAGAATGGCGGTATTGTGAAGGACGTGTGACCACATTATGACTGTTGTCTTGACGGCGATTCTAGATTAATATTAATATTTCTATACAACATCACATTCCCGGTGTCTATAGGATAGGTTTTCGACTTCCATTTTCAACCTATTCGCAACGTTGATTAGACGTCCCATAATCGACGTCAATCCAAATTCGAAAGGTAGACGTTGCTTCAGTTTCCATGAACAACAAAAACCCGAACGTTGATCCAAAGTTGATGCAACGTCGCAATGTTTACGCATATTTTTGAGAGACTTCTGGAAAAGAACTACAAAATTCTCTTTTTTTAACGAAATGCCACTGAACAAAGATTTCAGTTCAATGTTGTGATATCTTTGCAGCGTCGTGCAATTGTCAAGGCACTGGAAGGTCGTATGTGGCCATGTCAACAGCGGTGCATGCAAGTCGTATGTTGCCATGTCAACAACGGCATATGCAGGTCGTATGTGGCTGTGTCAACAGCGGCGCATGCAGGTCGTATGTTGCCATGTCAACAGCGGTGCATGCAGGTCGTATGTGGCCATGTCAATAACGGCGTATGCAGGTCGTATGTTGCCATGTCAACAGCGGCGTATGCAGGTCGTATGTTGCCATGTCAATAACGGCGTATGCAGGTCGTATGTTGCCATGTCAACAGCGGCGTATGCAGGTCGTATGTTGCCATGTCAACAGCGGCGTATGCAGGTCGTATGTGGCCATGTCAACAGCGGTGCATGCAAGTCGTATGTTGCTATGTCAACAACGGCATATGCAGGTCGTATGTGGCTGTGTCAACAGCGGCGCATGCAGGTCGTATGTTGCCATGTCAACAGCGGTGCATGCAGGTCGTATGTTGCCATGTCAATAACGGCGTATGCAGGTCGTATGTTGCCATGTCAACAACGGCATATGCAGGTCGTATGTTGCCATGTCAATAACGGCGTATGCAGGTCGTATGTTGCCATGTCAACAGCGGCGTATGCAGGTCGTATGTTGCCATGTCAACAGCGGCGTATGCAGGTCGTATGTTGCCATGTCAACAGCGGCGTATGCAGGTCGTATGTTGCCATGTCAACAGCGGCGTATGCAGGTCGTATGTTGCCATGTCAATAACGGCGTATGCAGGTCGTATGTTGCCTTGTCAACAGCGGCGTATGCAGGTCGTATGTTGCCATGTCAACAGCGGCGTATGCAGGTCGTGTGTTGCCATGTCAACAGCGGCGTATGCAGGTCGTATGTTGTCATGTCAACAGCGGCGTATGGAGATCGTATGTTGTCATGTCAACAGCGGCGTATGCAGATCGTATGTGGCCATGTCAACAGCGGTGCATGCAGGTCGTATGTTGCCATGTCAACAGCGGCGTATGCAGGTCGCATGTGGCCATGTCAACAGCGGTGCATGCAGGTCGTATGTTGCCATGTCAACAGCGGCGTATACAGGTCCTATGTGGCCATGTCAACAGCGGCGTATGCAGGTCTTATGTTGCCATGTCAACAGCAGCGTATGCAGTTCGTATGTGGCCATGTCAACAGCGGTGCATGCAGGTCGTATGTTGCAATGTCAACAGCGGCGTATTCAGATCGTATGTTGCCACGCCAACAGCAGCGTGTGCCGGTCGTCGTGCGGTATATCGGTTCATAATGCAAGATATTTTTCAAAGATCATCTCGGCAGCCCTGGCTAGGGCGAAGCTTTGTTCCTCAAACAATCCACTGTTGGAAGATACAGCATATACTTGACTTATTTTCTTGATATTCAAAGTATGAGTCAATTTCTTCCCTGCATCATTTTTTTGGAGCGTGAGTAACGCCATTCGGCGGACCAAGTCAGTCTTAAATTGCACTTGTTACGGCCATCTATCTTGTTATATGGCCTACATTTTACACCTCGTGTCTGGATAAAATCGGGTTGTTTTGCTGTTGTGTTTTTGTTTTTCGCCTGTCTTGTCACTGCATGCCTGTACTCTGAGTCAGAACGATCACAGATATGTTGATTTATTCTCTCGCTCCCCACACCCCTATTGAGTGAATGCTAACGAAGACCGCTTTATACGATATATGGTAAAAAACATGGCTGATTAATGTTTGCGAGTTCACAGGAAAAGAAGCACAAACGTTCGTTTAAGGTCTTGTTTATTACTATTAAACTCTAAATCGTATCACATAATTACGAAAGCGCCAGGGAAACTTTAGTTTGTCAGTTTTTTTTTTACCTTAGGGTAAATTAAAACTATTCAAATTAAAAAGCGACCGGAATATTGTAAGCATTAAATGTCTTGAGAAGTTGCCGTGACGGTTTGTTTGTGATATCATGAAATACAAGTCTTTTGATTTTTCCCTTATTTATTTTGATTGTAGTTAACCCCATTGCAATAAAAATATCGTCAAGGAAGAAACAAGTAATTGATCAGTCAGCACCTCCTCCCCCCACCCGTAACCCATCAGTAACCTCTGACGTCATCGAGACGCAACCGAAGGGGTAATAAAACCCGTAAGAGAAAGAAAGAAAGAAAGAGAGAGAGAGAGAGAGAGAGAGAGAGAGAGAGAGTTGGAGTGAGAGAGAGAGAGAGAGAGAGAGAGAGAGAGAGAGAGAGAGAGAGAGAGAGAGAGAGAGAGAGAGAGAGAGAGAGAGAGAGAGAGAGAGAGAGAGAGACCAAGCCACAACATTAACTTTTCTTGTGCTTTGGTCGTGATTGGTCGTGACCACAGATCAACGTCTTACCAACATCTCCAAGCAATAGACGTTGGCTGTGCAACGTTATAGACGTTTTTCTTGGTTGCAACCAAAAGTCAACTTTCTTCAACGCCTAATCAATGTCTTTGGTGAAACGTTGAATATACGCGGTAAAATAGACATAGACGTTGCACTCACGACCAAAAAAACCAAGCTCCTTGTGTTATCCTCAGCGGAAATGACAGCAATAACAAGCCACTTTGAAAGTGTACCTAATCGAGGACACAAAATATGAGACTTTCAAGTTCTTTCTCACATACTTCTGAAAAATATTCTGTTCTGTGTGTCCGGATGATCATGCTCCAAGAAACGACCACAAAACAACCAAAGAATAACTTTCAGAATTGTGACCAGACAACGTCGCAAAGACGTCTGAATGACGTATCCAAGTGTCAGGCGTCCACTGTGTTGTTTGCCGGGGATTTCATTACGACATTATTCGATCAAAGCCCCAAACGTGTCCGTAAAGTACGTATGCGAACATCACGGACTTCTGACCATCCCCCTTCTTCATTGGCAACATTTGCGACGTCACCCCTTTTCTATACATATAAGATTAACTTACATACAGTCCCAGACATTCCGCTCCCCCTTCCGCATGAGTACTTTATAGATAGCCCCCTGCGTACCACGAATCAGACCTCTAAAGCATCCCGGTGTCGGGCTTGAGCAACGAGAGCTGGTCTGCTGCTGGTCTAACTGGCTTCGCTCATATTCCCGCTAGAATAGAACTGGTTTACAGCTAGCTGGCCTCGCACACAGCCCCACCTAAAGCGAGCTGGTCTGCGGCTAACTGGCATCGCACACAGCTCCACTTGAAACCAGCTGGTCTGTGGCGAACTGGCATCCCACACATCCCACTTGAAACCAGCTGGTCTACAGCTAACTGGCATCCCACACATCCCACTTGAAACCAGCTGGTCTACAGCTAACTGGCATCGCACACATCCCACTTGAAACCAGCTGGTCTACAGCTAACTGGCATCGCACACATTCCCACTTGAAGCCAGCTGGTCTACAGCTAACTGGCATCGCACACATCTCACTTGAAACCAGCTGGTCTACAGCTAACTGGCATCGCACACATTCCCACTTGTCACTGGATGGAAATTCTTTTCTCAACCATCCACAATCACCAAAAAAAAAAAAACATGAACGTGAAATTAAACACTTTGAAAATGAAAGATGCAAAGGATGAAACACATCAACTACAGCATGAGTAAAATGCTGGCTTTGTCATACATTCTACTGGCGTTTTTCTGTGCTATACTGTGTTACCAAAAAAAAAACAAAAAACAAAACAAAAAAAAACAGGGTCTCAATGATGCCATTCGCAATTTGAAGGCCCATTGGATCGGTGGCAAAATGTTTGATCTCATACTACGACAGTTTATGAGATTACTGGAAATCAATGCTTGTTACTGCTCTAGACATCTTGAAGAGGGCACACCACCCATACTTGTTATCTTTGTTTATTCTCTGTGTAATGGTCAACCACATTATGAGCCGCAACAACCGCAAAGCAGTGGCTCATCCCGAGAGATGAAGGAGGAGAGGGGGGATGGGGGAGGGTAGCATATCTGTAACCATGCGTGTCCATGAGGAAAGGGGGGCGGACCAAAAAATGTGTGCACACACGCATATTCAATGCAAGTGTTCTCTGGTTTTTTGGTTACATGACTGCAGTCACGTGCTCTTTCTCGATGCACTTGTACTCAAATATATAACGTGGTGAAAAGTCTTTTTCAAAAATAAACTTGACAACGGCGAAATTTAAAAGGGGATGCTTCCTAAACTTGGCACTCCACGTTTAGCAGTCATTTTAGGTAACCATTTAACCAAAATCACAGGACCCGAGTTTAACAGTCAAACTTTTGGGAGAGGGGAGGGGTGAAAACACCAAGTCTATTTTTTTTTAATTTAGAGGTGGAGGGGGTACCATCCTTAAACCCCCGTTAGATCTTCCACTGTAAACATTATTCCGATATTCTGTGGCAACCACTCGGTCCACACGTGTGTTCTGTATGTTATTAGTTTCAAAGTGAATTCATGATGGTAACCACACAGCCAGATGTCCCTATATGGTAAAACATGTGGTAAACATATGCTTACCACATGGTGGTTTAGTACTGACGAAGATTCCAGATAAATTGAACTTAATTGGAAGAAATAACGCACCACCAAATCTTCTTAGTCTATATGTCGAGATACCCCATGAGAAATCGGCGCTTCACACATTTAGGCCAAGCTGTGAGGATTATTACCATTTATCCCATCCATCCATATGATGTTTGTGCCATTTAAAGAGGTTTCCACACACATCTCAGCATGATATCACATGCACACACAGTCGCTGTTTTACACTCAACTGGAAAGGTCAATAGAATCTCACTGGTTTCGGACTGATCGACAAAGGCACCACAGTATTAATATTAGATCAGAAAAAAGTCAGTAGGTAGAAAACACCGTTTTCACGCCACTCGATGACGTCATACTGTCTGGACCGGAAGTGACGTCATACTGTCTGGACCGGAAGTGTTGTCTGGACCGGAAGTGAGGTGATAGGCGTAGTCATGGCAACGTGTTGTTGTGATGGCAACGAAGCATGGTAACGTGACGTCATAGGCGAAGCCATAGGCGAAGCCATAGACGTAGCCATAGGTGTAACCCTGATAACAAAGTGAGGACCCCCCCCTAGGCGGCAGTCGGGACTGACCCCCCCCCCCCCACCCAGGATCGTGATATGGCTAACTTCAAGAATGTATAACTTCAAAACTACTTGGTTGATTTATATGAAAATTTTACTGTTTGATTCAGTTTTATGTAAAGTTTTGTTATAAAGTGGTCACAGGCTATTTTCGCAGCTGGCTGTATGCATAATGTGACATGCCGCCAATGAAAATTTCACCATTTGATTCAGGTTTATGTAAACTTTTGTTATAAAGTGATTATGGGCTAGTTGCGCAGGTGGCTGTATGCATAATGTGACATGCCGCCATTTTAATTTTGTAAAAAGTGAAAAAGTGGGATAACTTTCGCTATAATTGGTCGATTTACATGAAAATTTCACTGTTTGATTCAGTTTAATATCTAGTTTTAACATTAAGTAGACATAGGCTATTTACGCCGTTGGCTGTATGCATAATGTGACATGGTGCCATTTTAATTTTGTAAAAAGTGAAAAAGTGGGATAACTTTCGCTATAGTTGATCGATTTGCATGAAAATTTCACTGTTTGATTCAGTTTTATATCTAGTTTTAACATTAAGTAGACATAGGCTATTTACGCCGTTGGCTCTATGGATAATGTGACATACCGCCATTTTAATTTTGTAAAAAGTGAAAAAGTGGGATAGCTTTCGCTATAGTTGATCGATTTGCATGAAAATTTCACTGTTTGATTCAGTTTTATATCTAGTTTTAACATTAAGTAGACATAGGCTATTAACGCCATTGGCTGTATGCATAATGTGCTTAGCTGCCATTTTAACTTTGTAAAAAGTGAAAAAGTGGGATAACTTTCGCTGTAGTTGATCGATTTGCATGAAAATTTCACTGTTTGATTCAGTTTTATATCTAGTTTTAACATTTAGTAGACATAGGCTATTTACGCCGTTGGCTGTATGCATAATGTGACATGCCGCCATTTTAATTTTGTAAAAAGTGAAAAAGTGGGATAACTTTCGCTATAGTTGATCGATTTGCATGAAAATTTCACTGTTTGATTCAGTTTTATATCTAGTTTTAACATTAAGTAGACATAGGCTATTAACGCCATTGGCTGTATGCATAATGTGCTTAGCTGCCATTTTAACTTTGTAAAAAGTGAAAAAGTGGGATAACTTTCGCTGTAGTTGATCGATTTGCATGAAAATTTCACTGTTTGATTCAGTTTTATATCTAGTTTTAACATTAAGTAGACATAGGCTATTTACGCCGTTGGCTGTATGCATAATGTGACATGCCGTCATTTTAATTTTGTAAAAAGTGAAAAAGTGAGATAACTTTCGTTATGGTTGGCCGATTTGAATGAAAATTTCACCATTGGATTCAGCTTGATGTCTTAGTTTACAGTAGTTTGCATAGGTGGGTTGTTAGAATGGCGCGCGCCCACCATTCAAACATGTGTTTGAATTATTTTTACGCCAAACTATTGTTCAACAAGTTGTTTGGCAATTGTACAACAATTGTTCAACAAGCTGTTGTTCAACATGTTCATCTTGTTCAACAACATGCTGTTTAACAAGTTGTTTTTCAACAAGTTGTAGTTCAAGCAAAGATAACTGAGTCAGCAATTTTAACAAGTTTGGTATTTTGGACGAGTTACACACCATATTTTGATTACATCTAAGTAGCATAAAAGGAAGAGTGAGACATGCATTTCATCCATATCAAACATCAATAAATTCTGCTGAGTCAGTTTTTGATTAAGCACGCGCCTGTTCCAATGACGTCATTATTACGTTATAATGATGACGTCATAATGACGTTATGACGTTAAACTTCCCTAGGCGTAGACAACATGTTCAACAACATGTTCAACAACATGTTCAACAACATGTTGTTCAACAAGTTGAACATGTTCAACATGTTGTTCAACAAGTTGTATATAAGGCTATGTTTAAAGGCTTTTTCATCATTTGAAAAGTGTATGTTGAACCGAAAAGATGTATAAATGCAACATTTGTTTGAAATCTTACAATTGGCCACAAAGTCTTAAAAGACACTTAAAGAATGCTCACACTTCAGAAGAAGAAGAACTGGAGATAGATATGGAAAACCTTGTAAAACCACCTATCACTGAAACTTTAGATGAGTCTTCTATGGAAAGTCAAAGCGTCAACATGACTGAAAAGAATGCACATGCTTGTACAGAATGTGGTGCGTTATACAACAGTCAAGAAGCTTTGTTCAAACATATGGAACATTGTGTTGAGGGTGATGATGACGGCAGCTCTGAAAGTGAGTCAGAAACAGACTCTGAAAGTGAGTCAGAAACAGACTCTGTTTGGTATGATATGGTTCAAGAAGTCTACGATGAATATGATAAGAAATTTCAAGAAAAGGTTTCAGAATATGAAGAACAAGGGCTTGAAGATGCGCGTGAAATAGCAAGTGATGACTTTCGACCCATTTATAAGCGTCGACTTAAACAACTGTTTATGAGACTATTCAAATATGCCCAACGTCTACAACAAAACCAACATTATGAAACCATTTTAGAAGACTTTAATTACTTTGTTGATGAAAAACATTACGAGTATTCAAAGGCACTAAAGGCGGCTATAAGAAGAAACGATGCATTCTTTGAAGAGCTTCTAGATGAGGAGGAGGAGGAAGATGAAAGCAGTGACGAAGAAAGTGATATGGATGCCAGTGAACAGAGTGAAGCAGATGAAGAAAAAATAGACTTATTTGACTAAACATTATAATAAAGACTTTGTAAATCAATAAATGTTATAATATTGTTATAGATTTAAGCTGTATGTATTTAAGTGCATTTAAGTGTATTTAAGTGTGTTTAAGTGTATTAAAGTGTATTAATAAACCTATTCAACATATGTCTTGTTTTCTTTTTGCTTGAACTACAACTTGTTTAAAAACAACTTGTTAAACAGCATGTTGTTGAACAAGTTGAACATGTTCAACATGTTCAACATGTTGAACATGTTCAACTTGTTGAACATGTTGTTGAACATGTTGAACATGTTCAACAATATGTTGAACATGTTGAACATGTTCAACTTGTTGAACATGTTGAACATGTTGAACATGTTCAACAACATGTTGAACAACAGCTTGTTGAACAATTGTTGTACAATTGCCAAACAACTTGTTGAACAATAGTTTGGCGTAAAAATAATTCAAACACATGTTTGAATGGTGGGCGCGCGCCATTCTAACAACCCACCTATGCAAACTACTGTAAACTAAGACATCAAGCTGAATCCAATGGTGAAATTTTCATTCAAATCGGCCAACCATAACGAAAGTAATCTCACTTTTCCACTTTTTACAAAATTAAAATGACGGCATGTCACATTATGCATACAGCCAACGGCGTAAATAGCCTATGTCTACTTAATGTTAAAACTAGATATAAAACTGAATCAAACAGTGAAATTTTCATGCAAATCGATCAACTACAGCGAAAGTTATCCCACTTTTTCACTTTTTACAAAATTAAAATGGCGGCATGTCACATTATGCTTAGAGCCAACGGCGTAAATAGCCTATGTCTACTTAATGTTAAAACTAGATATAAAACTGAATCAAACAGTGAAATTTTCATGCAAATCGATCAACTATAGCGAAAGTTATCCCACTTTTTCACTTTTTACAAAATTAAAATGGCGGCATGTCACATTATGCATACAGCCAACGGCGTAAATAGCCTATGTCTACTAAATGTTAAAACTAGATATAAAACTGAATCAAACAGTGAAATTTTCATGTAAATCGACCAATTATAGCGAAAGTTATCCCACTTTTTCACTTTTTACAAAATTAAAATGGCGGCATGTCACATTATGCATACAGCCACCTGCGCAACTAGCCCGTGATCACTTTATAACAAAAGTTTACATAAACCTGAATCAAATGGTGAAATTTTCATTGAAATCGACCAACTATGACGAAAGTTATCACACGTTTTCACTTTTTACACAGTTAAAATGGCGGCATGTCTTATTATGCATACAGCCAGCTGCGAAAATAGCCTGTGACCACTTTATGACAAAACTTTACATAAAACTGAATCAAACAGTAAAATTTTCATATAAATCAACCAAGTAGTTTTGAAGTTATACATTCTTGAAGTTAGCCATATCACGATCCTCGGGGGTGGGGGGGGGGGGGGGGGGGTCAGTCCCGACTGCCGCCTAGGGGGGGGGTCCTCACTTTGTTATCAGGATTACACCTATGGCTACGTCTATGGCTTCGCCTATGGCTTCGCCTATGACGTCACGTTACCATGCTTCGTTGCCATCACAACAACACGTTGCCATGACTACGCCTATCACCTCACTTCCGGTCCAGACAACACTTCCGGTCCAGACAGTATGACGTCACTTCCGGTCCAGACAGTATGACGTCATCAAGTGGCGTGAAAACGGTGTTTTCTACCTACTAAAGTCAGACATCGAGCATACGCTTTGTAGAAATTTGGAATTTAATAAATATTTCTTTGGTGAAACAGCCCCTCCTTTTAGCAAATTGTTAAAATTTATGGGTATATTTTTCTGTTTAAAACCGTCTATGACGTCACTGTATGCCATTTTAACACTCAAAGAAAAAATCGTTTAAAACAGCCTGAGCATTTGGATTATACAAATAATTGTCTTGTTGTTTACTTATTTTTTATTAGATTTCTCAATAGAAAAGCACAAGTTGCACAACACACGCTGTCTTAATACACGTACAGGATTTCGACCCTGCTTTGCTACAATTATTGTTCATGTAGTAATTAACATCGATCCAGGCGGCAGTCGTAAACAACATCACAAGTAGATAATTAAGGAGGCACAAAATAGCTCGCGTCGATTCGGATAAATCCTTATACTCTTTATTCACGTGATGACCACTCTCTAGTCCATTACTCACTATACACCAAAGCAGACATTTCTAAATGAAATTATTAATGCTACAAATGAGTGTCCATACTATGTCTATAATTTCATGGGCAAAAGCTGCTTTTCATCAATTAGGAACGTATCAATGCAATAATTGATGGGGAAGAGATTTACCCCGCGTAATCCAAGTGCATCAAGCCCCTTATATATGCTACTGACACAAATGCGTGTAATTGTGTAAAGTCTCACTCTGCAAGCCCCAAATTGTTTTAAAGCTAAATGACATGTTTGAGTACTCCCTGATTCTCAGGGATGAGATCTGAACTCCATTGACCCAACTATATCACATATGTTTACAGCAAACAACTCAAAGAAATCTCGCATAAATTAAGCACACACAATTGACAACTGCCAATCATTCCCAGCAAACATTAAGACGTCAGAATGACGTCGAGTCGACGTCGTGACCCGACGTTTCCGACATCGGACTGACGTGCCGGTTTTGGTTGTCTATGAAATGGAACCGACGTCGGGTTTTCAACGTCAAAATGACATCGGGTTCCGACCTAAATCCGACGTCGGAATTAAGTCGGTTTTAGGTTGTATATATACTTGGAACCGACGTCGGATTCCGACCTGAAACTGACTAGAGCTATATGATTAATAGATAACTAATCATTCAACTGCTGTTGTGAAATACATACGAAAGCATTTTCCATGTAAATTTTTACAATCTAGGAAAAAAAAAATACGCGCCATCAAAATTCTAAAATTTTCATGTAAAAATTACGTTTTTTCTTCCTCTTTTTCAAAATGACTTCCATTTCCGGTGAGCGATAATAATGTTCATCGCTTTTTGGTCGTTTTTGCAACGTCGGAATGACGTCAGAAATCCGACGTCGCCTCGACGTTGGAATAATGTCGGGTTTTGGGGAAATAGGTCAGAATATGGTTGTGAAATCGTTGCGACCAAAATCCAACCTTTTTTCAACCAAAAAAGACGTCGGTTGTTTGCTGGGTTCTTTCATCTGCAAATAATTTTAAATAGGTTTGAAGAGATGTGTTTTATGCTGTTCTATCATTTTTGGGAGCAAATATTCGATAATGAAGCTGCACGATGAAGGAACCTGATACAGTTCATATCATTCTAAACTATCTCCCGAGGGTACTTCTCAGGCTGTTGCACACTTTGACGGTAGGGTTATGTACATGTATGGCTATGGTATTAGCCTGCTTTCATTTATATTTTGCTTATAGCTTTGTTAATCGAAAGATATTTCGGTGACGATTTTACCCGCAGTTGTTTTTTATTAAATCATTTTGTATTCACAAGAAAAGAAGCTTTCAGACAATGGACAAAGTCTACACTAAGATATGATAAAGAAGTTTCCGTGTACACAAATACAGATAAAGAAAGTATTATGCCTCACTAGTGGAAAGGCTGATCAAAGCTGAGAGAGAGAAAGAACAAAAATAACGACAGCTTAAAGGCCATACTATATAGCTGATACCCTGTGTATTGTTTGATTTCTGTAACTTGTGACTTTCCGCAATCAATATTCAACAGACGCACCTTACCATCAACAATTACCAGATTCCTAACTGGTTGTAATACGACGTCATTAATCTGTACAGTCTCATATAGGTCATTGTTTAAAGCAAGAACATGTAGCAATAGATAACTGAAATCATGATAAGCAAATGACCGTGATCCTCAGCATCTGTGCTGTTTTTGAAGTTCAAGGACAGTAAACACAAGATGTGTCCACTCGCCACTCATCTCCACCAAACTCACCATCCTATCTCCACATGGAAAGCTGTATACACCCAGAGAAAGTCTTGAGCATACCAATAATAATAAAACGAAGAAATAAAGGAATAGTGTAATTAGTTTAATCTATATATTTGATGAATAAACTGATGCTATAAAGAGCAATATTTTAACGGTTTTCGTAGAAACTGTATTAAAAGATGATCCACAGAGAAGCATCCACAGCTGTATAGTACACCTCATAGAAACAGTATTACTGTTTTTGTCTGCACGAGAAATTCTTGCAGACTAAATGGTTGCTGAGTTCTTTTATCCCGCATCTATGTAGTAAGGACTAGCTGGTTACGTTTTATCTATTTTATCAGTGGACGTTCGCTGGCTGCAGCTATATAATACGGTATTATTGTACAGTAAAACCTGTGCGAAGGACATCTGTCTAGTAAGGACACCTGTATATTAGGGACACTTTCTGTCAGTCCCTTTTAAAATCCCATTGACTTGTACGTTAAGCGACCCTGTCAATCAGGGACACCTGTGAATTAGGGACAAAGGACACTTTTATTTGTCCGTAACTTCGTAAATGCATTGAAATTAACTTGTCTGCGGAGGACAGCAGTCTTTCACCACAAACAAACAAAACCCCAATGTGACACTCGTTGCTGCATGCTCCCTTGATCCCTGCTTATTGATCTTAAGTAGACCCTGAGTACGTCGTTTCACGCATTGCTTGGACAGTTACTGAACGTGGTAAGACAATGACATTACGGAGTTTGCTGTAAATTACTGGTTGTGCTTAAAGGTAATTCATACTGAATTGCAATTGAAATATAGAGATATCGCTTCGAAGAAATCTAAATTGGAGGTGTTAAGCGGAAGAGAAATGAACTTTTACTTGCGGAAAAAGTGAAAATAATCAAGGCTAGCAATGGCAAAAGTGTTCGAAAATTGGCAGATGAATTTAATTGTAGCAAAACGCAAGTTGCAAACATTTTGCAAAAGAAAGATGCTTATTTGGATGAGTTTAACGATGCCGAAAATGTACAAATGAAAAGACTGTGCATTCGGTCTAAATAAATTTCAAAACTGTTTCATGTCATTTTTCTTGTTAAAATGTCCAACCTGTCCATTAGGGACATCTGTCTATTAAGGACAGAAACACTGAGTCCCTTGATCTCCTTAAAAGGCAGGTTTTACTGTATTTTAAAATATACGGAATGTGAAGTATTGCATGATGACAGACTACAGCTCTGACAGGAATCAGGAGCAGTAAAAATATAAGGAATAGTATTCTGTCAGGGGCGATATAAAACCGATATGTAGAATGATAGATCACAAAATCGCACAAACCGAAGGGTTAATCTAGCCAGCAGTAAAAGTTATTTTGTTAAGTTTGTGTGGGCTTGCAAAAGAGTGAAGTCAAGAGCTTATTATTAGTTAGTATATGGTAATATAAGTCGTCTCGACCTCTGCGTGAACAGTTTTTTTGTCCTATTGTATGTAAAATTGTCTTTGGGGCACGTGTCTGCTAAATTAATATACTTAGGTCAGCATATTAAGAATATAAAAAAAGAATGACGAAGTGATTTTATAAGGTGGTTTTTGAAAAGCTTGTCTAGGGTTGAAAGCACAAGAAAAAAACGTACCCAGACACACGGAAAGATCTCTCAAGTTAAAAAAAAAACATGTTACGTCTGAGAATAGAGTACGATTTTGTCCATGCTAAGGGGTGGAGACCGAGCATGTTCCTTATTGCCCTCAAAGCACTCAGAACAAAAGAATTGTGAACCAAATCATTGCCACATATCTCCAGCCATCGATGACAATGGCCCATGTTGCTTGTTTTTATTTCCGTTATTTGTAAATCTGTGTCAAAACACGCCAGCAATGCGTAAAGAGTCTCTAAAACACACATAAAACCAGCCGTACAGGTATAACTTGTTGACTTGATTAAAAGCTATAAAAAGTCCGAGAAGTTGTTCAACCGTAGATTCAGTAAAAGCCATTTTCATACGCCATTACCTTACGTATTTTGCCGTCTGTATTTTTTTAGTTGAGAGATTTATTTGACTGACTTGAGTGAGCACTGGTAAACAAGTTCGATGATTTAAAAATAGCGGACCTGTGAGACTAACAGACCACATAAAACAAATGTAATAGCCACGAGACATGCGAAAGTAGGAAGCATTTAATCCAGCGGAGTTATATTTTCAATCCTCCAAGTAAAAACAAATGCACGTAAACAATTCATGTCTCACTTGATTTTTTATTAGACGTCATTATTAAGGATTTTAATGCTTTTATTTACAATGTTTTAGTCCAGGTAAGGTACTATTGTAACCTATTGTAAACTAAAGTATATCACAATTTGGTCTCACAATTTGGTCTTACAATTTGCCTTTTCATGGCATAAAAACTAAAGGACTGATACTTGAAAGATTTACAAAAACACTATAGAAACAAATCTTAAACTATAATATTTTCAGTTCGTTAATATTCACACATAGAGCAGTGAAACAATTACAATACGAAATTATGACGCTCTTTTGTGAATGATATTCGTGAAATTTAGAGTGACCCGCAGAATTGGAAGGAAACTGTATTCTAGCCACCATTATGCATCGCTACATTACATAATGTGTACTTATAGGCATCACAGAGGACACAACTCAAGTGTTAAAAGCATCTCATGGCCGAAAGAAAGACACACAACGTCTAATTAACGGAAATCAATGACTGGTTTAATGACAGTAGAATTCAATCCATCATGAAGGATAAGGCATTTGGGTTGACAGCAAATCCTTTGTCAAAACATCTTTTGGTTAGAAAAGCAGTAGCTTTTGATTGTTCATCCTCGCTGTAAAACTTGTGGAAAAACCTGGGTGATGATTTTCGAAATTTCTGTTTTTTTAAGACCCGAGAAGAAATTTCGATGACGTGATTACCATTTGCCTGTGCATATCTTATATACACTATTGACATCTATGATTTCAGGACAAAACCTCATGCTAACTGGCTAAACCAGATAACATAAAAGGCTACTACAAAGTTTGGATATGCAAATATTGTAATAATTTAGTGTAATAGATATAGGTAAATACAACACTGTAGCATATATAGTGTTTTTCGAAATTACACAGAGCAGCAGCCATAACAACATTTGCATAGCCTAGTAACCCAAAATGATATCGCAACTGTCATTAGCTTGGCTATCTGCAGAGAATCTACCAGTTTTCAAATAACGTTTTTCAGAGGTAAACAATGATATGGATTTTAAATTGAAACGACATCACCATGACTCATCAGTTGAACAATAAAAAGTCGAAGGATGAACAATGTCGAAACAGCTTTAGAAATGTGTATTTGAAAACGTTCTTTTCTGTAATGAGACTAAAAAAGAAAACAGCGCTATCTTCATCCCAACGTTGGTCACCCGATGTCGGTTCACATTTATATGTCAGCTGTGTTCTAAAGCCAAAAACCGACACCATACCGATATTGTAACAGCGAAGATTCAAAACCGTCTGGCAACTATACAAAATATCTGAATATTATATGAGTTCCTGAAACCTTTTGCAAGTTTAAGCGCATTACATTACATAATTTTGCTTTGAAAGTCCCTTAATGTATATTTGGTCACATCACTTAACCACGTATTAAGCGATGAAGTAGTATTAATGTTATTAATTAATTTTACTGATACAGCATCATAAGATGTCATGTCAATACTTGGTTGTTAGATGTTGCTTGTTTCCAATTGCCAAATCTCCGAGGGAATGAGTAACCAGGTGATCCAAATGTTTATGTATAAACTAAAATCGTTCTATTTCAACGTGTACTCACTTCTATTCCCCCCTCCTCTTCCGAATGAAAGAAATCTAAGAACAAAATATTTTTCCATTGTATATGCCTCATTGATAAAGAAACTTCAAAGGTTATATTTTTAATTTAATTAGGTGTGTGTTTTGAACAACAATGGGCAGTAAAAAAGTTTATGCATCGTAACTAAAAGAACATTTCGGACCTATTTAACATGCTCAAGCATACGCTATTACACATTTGCACTATAATATTCAGAAACTAGGAAAGATTTGCTATTTTTGGAACGCTTAAAAGTGTTTGATCAAATCTGCGCACACATGAAAATTAGCAGAAGTGAAAATGAGCAATATATATTATTCTTTACTGAAATTACTTTATAGCGTACGTTTGTGAGATAAATGAGTTCCCAGTTATATCAAGAAATGGAGAAATTTTACGAATTTATAATTTTTAGCTGTTCAGTTACAATGGTGATAACTTATACTGGTTTGAACATGCATCTTTAAATCTAGGAAAAATAGAAATTGTGAAAGTAGACAATGATAAAAATGATTTGCTAAAAATAGAACAGAGGTTTTATCGAAATGAAGACCAGACATTGAATCTGTCTATGATCAGTTCCCGCCGTCACTTATGTCTGTGGGCTATCTGTCTGCCTCCTAATAACAAATTATACTAATTCTATAATAGCTACTTAACAGTCGCAAAGTCTCCTTTCAAAATTCTCGGTCAAAGTGTTTATCCGTGTAACATTTGTCAAAACACTTGCAAACGTATGAGGCTTCAAAATGATTGCCAACAGTCAACTTAATTTTAGTATCATAATCATTAAAATATACGTAATAGTTGACAAAATGTCAACGTAATGTGTGTCAACATAATAGTCGATAAAATGTATGTCAAAATATGTCAAAATAATATTCAGTAAAATGTATGTCAACATAACAGTCGGCAAAACGTATGCCGGCCTAACAGCCGGAAATTGTATCTCAACATAACAGTCATAAAAATACAAGGAAACATGTCAGTTATCAAAGACTCGTGTTACCACACCAATCATCAAAATGCATATCTAAGCGAGAACCAATTTTGCAAAAGCGAAATACCAAACATTTTGGCCAAAAATATAATCAGAACATCAACTTCTTTCTTTGAGTTGAATTGTAAAAATTTTTCTACGGGATTTGGTTGATTTTCCTTTGCAGATACGCCTATTTGGAAAGAAAAAGTTTCAGAAAATGTTCGAAAACTCGCCAGAGAGGAAGAACCTGGCTTTGTTATTAACGTTATAAAATAGCATTCCCCCATACCTTCCACCGTCAGCCTGACGCTTTGTGTGTCAGGTTTAATTTATTTGGTAACTTAGACCTTTTTAACACTTGATTGGAACTGACATACATGAATTTTATGTTGCCATCAGTTGGTCATCTAAATGAACATAAATTTAATAAATTGAACCAAGTTAGAGTTTGCATCCATGTCTCATAAAAACCAACCAGAAGTATTTCATTGTACTTAGCATAACTGCCGTGTGCATGTGATCCACACAGCGTTATTGCACCAGTGTAGCTGATGACGTGTGCGGCTTTATTGGCAAGGATTATATATCTGTGAAAACAATATGTTTATTAAATACTTCGTATTTTGATTATGAAAACGAAAGCAAAGGCGAAACAAAAGGCGTAGCGCAAAACCACCTAATAAGTATGTCTAAAATTTGATGGCCCCAGATCCAGCGCAATAAGGGGAAAAGCAGGGATAAACTAAACAGTTTTTCTTGGAGTACATAACAGGCGGTTTTGTTTCATTATTATACATGTTATTGGTATTTTTGTGTCATTGGGCAAGGCTTAACAGTGGCTCATTTTCTAATCCTGGTTCGGAGTTGCCTTTATGTTAAACAATTTGAAGTTAGCCATAGTGTGAATGTGGAATTATTCTGGTTTTCATTCGGACGAACAAGGAGTCTTTACCTTGTTTTTATTCTAATTGAACGGCGGATCTAAAGGTATGATTATACAAATGAGAATATGGAAAATAAATAGCCCGATTTTGCTTGTTAATATATTTACACTCAAGGACACGATCTTTACAGCGCTTCATTGTGAGAAAATTTACTTATTGAGGTAAGATTTGTTTGTCCAGCGTCAAATCATATATTTATCACAGGGCATGACCAACAAAGGTTCTCGTTATAAAAAGCACTAGTTGAAATTCTGGGTTCCACTGAGAGTAGCTGAGACGACAGTGGGGCTTATGCTTAGCTTGCGTTGCTCACTATTGAAGCTTTCGCATTCGCGCCTGAGCAAATTGCGAGCACCTTTTGGCGTGTCGCTCGTGGACACAGTAGGTATCTCACATCCGAATCTATTGAAAAGCTGTATAATTTGGACAGCTCCTAATTTCTTTTTATCACATTTAGCACCTGTGAAAATTTTGAAATTTTGTTAGTCCCAACGCTATCCGGGTTGACCAGATTTTACTGTAGTAGAACTAGTAGCAGTAGCAGTAGTAGTAGGAATGATGATGATGATGATGATGATGATGATGATGATGATAATGATGTTTTTTTTTTATTTTATTAAATAGCTTTTTGAGAATTCAGAGCTGCTTAGAACAGTTTTTAGGAATTGAGTCAGAAACGGAGTCACCTCCCACAATAACTCGCACAAAAATTGTTTCATTCACATTGAGTATGGAATGAGTTCTTTCTGTTTATTAGATTCTGAGAACTAACAGAGCTTCGGATTCTTTAAAAAAAAAAACCCACAAACAATCTCCCAGACGCAGGTGGCTTAAATGTG
The DNA here is from genome assembly GCA_949752745.1 of Protula sp. h YS-2021. NCBI lineage: Eukaryota > Metazoa > Annelida > Polychaeta > Sabellida > Serpulidae > Protula > Protula sp. h YS-2021. The sequence continues at coordinate 50,014,453 of OX457029.1, read as the reverse complement.
CCAAGCTTTTTACGGATTTATGTCTCATAATGAAAAAACCTAAGCAATAAAACACTTTCACTGTTAAACACTTGATGAGCAAAAAGGATACACAAAATACCTTTTGTAGAATTGACGGTTTCCGTGTTTAGTTTTTAAGCCTTTCATCGGCTGAAAGCAGCTTTAGACAAGCAGCTTGAGTGCAGAGTAAACCTTTCTTTATCGAGAAAACCTTCTTTAAAGTTACTCTTTTAACAAAACAAGTGTCTGGTTCAGTTATATTTTTTTTCAAACTTAATACAGAATGAAATATTAAACAAAAGTTGAGCACAAAATTTGACAAAATAAATAAATAAAAGCAAAGGTATAGCTGTTAACTGAGAAGAAGCCTCGGGCAACACAAGCACTGAAGCAGCATTTATTCCGCCATGACCAACAGAATGAGTAGGAACCAGATAATAACAAAATGATGCTTGTGAGTGGTCCCATTTGTGAGTGGTCCCATTTTTTGGGTGGTCCCATTTGTGAGTGGTCCCATTTGTGGGTGGTCTCATTTGTGGATGGTCCCATTTGTGAGTGGTCCCATTTGTGGGTGGTCCCATTTGTGGATGGTCCCATTTGTGAGTGGTCCCATTTGTGGGTGGTCTCATTTGTGAGTGGTCCCATTTGTGAGTGGTCCCATTTGTGGGTGGTCTCATTTGTGAGTGGTCCCATTTGTGAGTGGTCCCATTTGTGGATGGTCCTATTTGTGAGTGGTTATATTATGTGAGTGGTCCTATTTGTGAGTGGTTCTGTTTTGTGAGTAGTCCTATTTGTGAATGATCCTATTTGTGAGTAGTCATATCTGTGAGTTTTCCCATTTGTGAGTTGTCCCAATCGTTAGTGGTCCTATTTGTGAGTGGTTCTGTTTTGTGAGAAGTCCTATTTGTGAGTGGTCCCATTTGTGGGTGGTCGTATTTGTGAGTGGTCCCATTTGTGGGTGGTTCCGTTTGCTGAGTGTCCTTATCCCGGGATTTTCCTGTGCTCTGTAACAAAAATCGAAAGAACTCCATTACTTCCATCACTGCAAAATGTTGATGTCTCACTGAGACATCCACAATAGAAAGGACATTGATTGAGGACGAAGCAACGTATTATTCGTGATGTTGTATAGAAAGAATATGTGTTAAGTCCCTTTCCACGTGTATTCAAAAACATATGGGAAAAACTTGCACGCTGGTAAAATCCCAACACTACACATGGCCGGCTTGCGCTAATTTCTAACGCCGGCTTGGGGTAATTGCTGATGGGCGATAATACCATGTTTATAAGATAACGTCTGTGTCTCCTCGTTTTTTTTTCGGCATTTCAAGAAAGGCTGTGACAAAAAAAGAATCGCATCGTCTTAATAGTCGTATATTAGTTGAACGACATCGCAAACTAAGCGGTTCATATTAGGCATGGGGTGAGGTGGGGTGTGTATGTTGTGTGGGGAGGAAGGGGGGGGGGTGTTGGGGTGTGATGTCTAATTTTACCGCTTTCTTATTTCGCATATTTCGCTTGTAACCTTTATGTCTGGATAAGGCGAGGGAAAAAATAAACTCGTTCCGGGGTCAATACAATAACAACTAAGTCAGTGAAACGGTTAGGTGTCAGTGCAACTTACAGTTATAGGAAATAATAATAAACCGTCCGGTAGAAGATGTTAAAAACTGAAACTGTGAAATCTTTTGTGCTATGCCAAAAAAAAAAAAAGAACCAATATTGAACTACAGTAGGAAAACGAATGAGCGTTGGCTTGCCGGATCGAAAGTTTAGTAGAAACAAGACTATTGTTCTTCCTGGCCTTATCAGGACAGCTTCTTGTTTGGCACAAAGGGTTCCAAAACTGTATTGCTTATATTTCTCTTATTTCTCAACTGAAAACACCACATTATGCAAGCGCAAGTTCAAGTTGACAACTGTCATCCAGGTACTGTAAGAGACTGAAATCCGATCTCGTTGATAGCTGCAATGTGAGATACTGTAAGATACTGAAATCCGATCTCGTTGACAGCTAGCTGCCATGTGAGATACTGTAAGATACTGAAATCCGATCTCGTTGATAGCTGCATTGTGAGATACTGTAAGATACTGAAATCCGATCTCGTTGACAGCTGCCATGTGAGATACTGTAAGATACTGAAATCCGATCTCGTTGATAGCTGCATTGTGAGATACTGTAAGATACTGAAATCCGATCTCGTTGATAGCTGCCATGTGAGATACTGTAAGATACTGAAATCCGATCTCGTTGATAGCTGCAATGTGAGATACTGTAAGATACTGAAATCCGATCTCGTTGATAGCTGCCATGTGAGATACTGTAAGATACTGAAATCCGATCTCGTTGACAGCTGCCATGTGAGATACTGTAAGATACTGAAATCCGATCTCGTTGATAGCTGCAATGTGAGATACTGTAAGATACTGAAATCCGATCTCGTTGACAGCTAGCTGCCATGTGAGATACTGTAAGATACTGAAATCCGATCTCGTTGACAGCTGCCATGTGAGATGCCGTAAGATACTGAAATCCGATCTCGTTGACAGCTGCAATGTGAGATACTATATGATACTGAAATCCGATCTCGTATACAACTGCCATGGGAGATACTATAAGATACTGAAATCCGATCTCGTTGACAGCTAGCTGCCATGTGAAATACTGTAGGATACTGAAATCCGATCTCGTTGGCAGCTGCCATGTGAGATACTGTAAGAGACTTAAATCCGATCTCGTTCACAGCCGTCATGTAGGCATATTGGCGGATGAACATGGCAGAACAGGAAGTGCGTGGTGTCGGTGACACCCAGGGTTAGAAACCGTAGATATATCAGAATCTAAAGGTTCTCTTGGACATTGCAATCCTTCACGTGGGTTGGCGGGGGGAGGGGAGGGAGGGGGGAGGGCTCCTGCTTGTGGGCATGCGGACATTGTTTATTACAGGATAATCAACGTCACTAAGGAAACATGGGTTTCCGTGGACGGTTCGTATGGCATTTAGCACGAGCTTTAGGCAGTCTTAAGAGACTCCAACATTGGGTATCAAAGCTATCATGACATTAGTATGACAGTTAGTATGACGCTGGGAAGAATATTACTGGCGAGCAATTCGAATTGGTGATCATTTTCAGCCATAATAATCTTCTCTTCTTAGAGCAGTGGGACGGGTTCCTGTGAACGATTTTAGCACAGACATAATAAACGCTGCGATGTTGTATCGAAGTATAGAGACGTCTCCGATATTGTATATAAAAATATTAATCTAGAATCAGCCTCCAGACAAAGGCAATCGTAGTGTGGTCATCCCTGCGTCACAGTACCCCCACCCTTGGGTCATCCGGTTGCGAATTTGATGTATGAAGTCGATTCCCATGAATATTCTTTTAAGTGGGTGGGAAAAAACTTGCGCATTCTTGGAATTCTCCTATTTTACGTCCTCGTTCTGGTCTATTTCTACAGTGAGTAGCCATGACTACCATTTCAACAAAGTGATGATGCTTTTTTAATTGGTTGTGATTCCGACGTCTATACAACGTCGATTTTCCGACGTTTATTCAACGCTGCAACAAAGACGAAATGGAACGTCTCGAAAACGTTGCTTATCCAGTTTATCAATGTGTCAAAGACGTTGGTAAGACGTTGATCGATGGTTACGACCAACCACAACCAAATTGTGGCATGTTCTGGTCGGGTCGATGTCGCAGCCTCCCATCAACCACCAATCGACGTGGGAATGTTTACTGGGGAGTCAAAAATAACCAACACTAAATGTACCGAGAGAATTTTGGGATCGGCTGAAATAATTAAAAATTGTTTTGTGGAACTGGAACCGAAACAAAATTGAATTGAAAACCCCGGAAATAAAAGTTAGAACTATCTTCCATATGGTGATGCAAAAGTGTAATCAAAGCCTTTAAATTAAAATAAATTAATTAATATGTACTCGCGCCTCCAGAGCAGAATTTCATTTGCGCTCAAAGTTATTAAAAACTAAATCTCTGCTGTGTGGCTAAAAAAAACATGCGCAGCTTTGCCTGGTGTAGACCGGATATAATCACCGACAGTAATTAAAGTAAAAATACTTTTAGGCATATAACGAGAATTCACAGACGCCCACTCTATATGTAAAATTTCAATTTCCAGTGAGGCTTGATAGCCCTTATGCAATATTAGACACTTTGAGTGAAAAAAAATATGAAAAAAATAGGCATCTCCTACAACTTGTCAGTGTTAAGGCTGGCAAAAATGACTTTGGCGCCTCTCATAAAACTGGAATAACCATCATAATGCAAACCCCTATTTTTAACCTGTAGTGGGTCTTCTTACCGAATAGAAAATTCATGTTGGCTCAAGAGACTTAAAGTGAAGTCCTGTGCACTTCGATTGCTGTAAAGATCAAAAATCTATTTCATGCACAATGATATCCGAGCTTCTCCACTGAGAAATTGCAATTTCAATGAAGTGCAATTATTGTTGTGCATTGAAATCAGTGTCGAAATTGTTTCTCCCCGTTATAATTTCCTGGGTGTCATGTGGCTATCTCGGTATCATAAATATAACTCATGTGCAATCAATATACAGTAGACTATATTACATAGACGGATTACAATCAGCGGAAATTGCAATTACTTTCATGTATTTGAATTTTGAAATTACGCCTTCCGGTTAAAGTTTTCTGTGTAGCAAGTGATCATGGATGTCGGGAGCATTCTCGGGAAGTGAGCTAAAGACAGCTTTTGACAAAATTATACGAAAACAGAGGGTGGGGAAGGTGTTCAGCGCCAATACGGTGGGGTGGGGGGGGGGGGGGGGGTAGACCCAGTGCTTGGTGCATGGTTAGGCGTTTCTTAAAGCTAATAGGGGCGGGTACGCACTGCATGGACAGTCTCAAAGGGAAAAATTCACTTATGTAGTCTATCGGCGTGTAAATATAATGCAACAATACATCGATCACAGCTGTCTTGAAGCACGATTAATCGCTATGGTGACCTGGGTCTGATTCTATTTAAATCCGTAGGAATTACCACTTGTGAGCAAATGCCATTCCATGTAAGACTTACATATGTGATAGAACAGAGTCCAAGAAATACCGTGGTGGTAATAGTGCATTTTCCTGATAAGTGGAGTTATCAAGTTTATGCATGGACTCCTTAAATTGACAAATGCAATGTTTCAAGTTCTCAAATATTTATTTATCGTGCCCATCTGAAGAGTTCAACGAGGAAGATTTTCCAGTTATAACATAATCCTGGGGTCAGACAACACCACAACATGTAAATACAGCTCCAGACCCCAATTAGTAAAATACTCCGTGATGACAGAGTGATAATTTTATGTGTACCATAAAGTCGTTAAGTCTTTTTTTTTCAATGGCTGCCCGCTGATCTGAGGGGGGGGGGGGCGGGGTGGGGAGGGAGGAAGTTGTAATACCAGAGTGAACTCCACCCCCACATGATGACTCTTAATTATGCCCTGGCTATGCGCTCTAAAGCCCTGTTTACACGGCAGGGCATGTTCAAAGGCAAAAGTCATGAGTAAAGCGTGCATCGAAATTCAGGGAGTTTACACAGTGCAGCACCGAATTCCTTGATTACCGCATAACGACATTTTAATGGCCAAACTGCCCTACTTACCTCGGGGTCGCTTCAAAGTAAAAGGACGGGAGTAACCCGCCTTTAAACATGTAGGGACGGTGGTGCGTGATGGTCGCCGTAGCAAATAGGCCTTTTTGCTCACGTTAAATGAAGACTATTCTGATGAATGAATGAAGTTATTCTTGTGAGAATGGGCTGTTAGATCTGTATAGCGTGGCCCAACATTACTTGACGCATTAGCAGCGGTCACTTTAGGGCCTTGAAACTAACGGGCCGACACATCCCACATTCCCTCATGTATTCAGTGAGCTCGGAGCAACTCAGCACATAAAGTCTGCTTGTGGACTCAAAGCTTGGCACCGGGATAATTTCGCCATCGTGTACCGAAATTAACGCCTAATTGCAATTTTATTCCAGTTGTCCATAATTTGGATCAACCTACTAAAAATGTTAATTGTTTAATCCTTGGGGAGGGAGGGTGGGGGCCTTTAACAGCCCACATTTATCGTATATTTCTTACAGAGTATAATATACATCGTTGTTGAGATGTGTGAAAATTATGAGCAGTACATGTAAAAAAATGTTTGTTGGCCATACATTTGCCGCTCCTTGCCACGGGCTTAGCTATCCGCATGGTAAATAAGGGGTTACCGGAAGCGTAATTATCTTTCTCTTGCTTTGGGGCTGTCCAATATACCCGGTCTGGGGCCAGACTTAATGCAGGAATTTTGTCCCATGGGTCCCATTCCAAGGTCGATCAAACGTCGAACTGAGGTTGCAGCGACGACCCGAGCAGACCACAACAATCACTCTGTTGCATTTGACTCACATTCATTCTAGTTGGATAAGCAAATTTGTTTACCCGTTGCTTTTATTTGCAACCACAAAACGCAACTATCTTCGACGTGTAATCAACGCCTTTGGTGCAACGTTCAATGAACATTTGAAAACAGGCTTTGGATAGACGTCGAAAAATAGACGTTGTGTAGACGTCGGGTGCACAGCCAAAAACCAATCTCCTCATGTCATCGCTCACCGGAAATTGTAGCCATAACAGGTGACTTCGTAAACAGACGTAAACAAGAACGTAGAATATGAGGATATCAGAAGCGCACAGCTTTTTTCCCAAACTACTTTTGAAAAACATTCGTAGTGCTGGGCAATGGGATGGAGGGTGACATACTATGATTTTCGTTGTCAAGATCGCGAATCTAAACATCATTGTCCGAGGTCTGTACGCCATCGCTTTCCCGACGTCTACCCATCGTCGGAAAGTAAACGTTGTTTCGACTTCCACAAACATCCAAACACCCGACGCTGATCCAACGTGGGAAGTGATATATCCAACGTTGTCGAACACCAAACTGTTTACCGGGAGAGCAGGAAAAGAAAACAAAATTCCTTACTTCCAGGACAACCTTTCTGCACTGCTCGGTCTGTTTCAGCACATATATAATATGAAAATCAAGACAACTTTTCCTTTGCTGTAAGCGTGGATGTGTTACGCAGGTTATATTAGAAATAGTGCGGTTTTTGATGAACCACTGCTTGGGTGGATCAACCGTTGTCAATCAATCAATCTCGCTCATCCGAGCACGTCCAACTTAACAGCTATTGAATCTTTAACAAAATGTAAACAACCCCCGGCAGTAGGATAAACAAACGAAGTGCCAGGACAAGGCAAATATTCCATTTTCTTTTCGTTCCTCATTTAATTTCAACAATCTTATTGTAATGTACGAGATTCCACAAATGTTGAACAGCACACAAAGGTGTCTTTGAGCAGGTCCTTGAGACACAACAGAGCACAAAAAGCAAACAACGCAAGAGACTGTTGTATCTTCTCCCTCTTTTTCTCTGTAACGTCACCCACTTGTCTGCTATCTCACTCTAAAAAAAAAAAAAAACTAAACTATTCACATAATTCAAAGAAAAAGCTTGAAAGTGTAATTTGTTGGTATTATTACCTTTTTATATCATTATTTATTTTCTAATAGGGAAAAGAATCCCCTGCTGTTTTGTCATTTTATTAAAGGGAAAGCGTTCAAAAGAAACACGTTTTTTTGTTAACGATGTTTAAGCTTGCAAAACTTTTAACAATCTCGTGTGCGCAATTTTTCTTGGGGCAACACGATGTAATTAGCAAATTTTACTGAAACACTATCGCCACGTTACCAAGTTGACGTTGCATTGTTTTGTTCTTGTTATTTTTTTTCCAAGCGGCATGTATATGATACAGGGAAAGATTCATTTAAGGGAAACTGATTTCCCTAGGGAAGCTATGATGTTCACGCTTTCGTCAGAAGCATTAAAATTTCCCTGAAAAATTTCAGGGAAATTATAGTTTTCCTGCTGTTTAGCCAGTAAAAAATTGAAGTTTCCCTGATCACAAGAATAAATATGGGAATTGCAGGAGTTCTGACGAAATTAGCCTTTCCTTGTAAAATATATATCCTGTGTGGAGAACCCACCTTCAAGCTACAACGCCTTCGTTGTTTTCTTCTGCACTTGAACCTTGTATTTTACTGTTTTACTATTTGCTTTGTAAATGTACGTTTATCAATAATTAAACTGCCAATTTTTCTATCAATTTAACAAACCATTACATAATTATGAATGTATGAAGCCCGGATGGTAAAAGCTGTTGATTAGTACAAACGAAGCAGTCACACCGATTATTGAAATTTCCAATTAAATTAATTGATAGCTTCTTATATGACTGAATTTTAGCAATGTTTTTAATCCATTTGCTTTGTATCTTCCATAGGAATCAATGAAAGTTTCAGATTGAATGGGAATACTGGAACTTCGTAATTACGGAAAAGCTAACAGTGTTACAGTCAGATATCCAAGCAAAAAAAAAAAAAAAAAAAAAAAAAAAAAAAAAAAAAAAAAGAAAGAAAAAAAGAGAGAAGAAGATTCACTCTGATTTGAAAGTTTTAATTTCCAAAGTGCATAATTGACAGATTTTGTTCTCAGTGAATCTTGCTCATCTGAGCAAGTCGAACTTTTTGAATCTTTAACAAAATGTAAACACAGATTTTGTTAATTGCTCTGATAGTTGGCAGAACTTCTGAGTAAATGTGGCGATTTTTAGAGAATAACTACACATTGCAGACTCAAAATGCATCATTTCGTAAGATCGACTCATTTAAACTGTTAATTATGAGCGTGCAGTTGGCTATAAATGTGAGTTTACGCAATTAAGATGCCAACAATTAACTCAAAAATACGTTAAAATCGAATAACATTGATATAAAATGATTTAGAGATATTCAACGCGTGTTTGTAGATATCAGTGGAATGGAAAGGGGTAACAAACATCAAAATTAATTTTAGTTAATCTGAAACGGGACTGTTTGTAATAATTTATATATCTAAAACATTTCTATATTATTCATGCCTGCGAATTCCTTACTATATCTTAGAGTACGTTAAATATTTAGACTGATACAGTAAGAATTTTACTAAATGTAAATAAATGAACATTTTTAGGCAGATGCTGACAATGTCATTTCAAGGTCACATGAATCAAACTGCAATCTGTGACTTTTTCTTTTTGAAGCTGTGCATACGTTCTCAACATTAAAAACTGTTTTTAAATGAATTGTTCCGAACACCTCAAACAGGCTCTGCGTAACTAATGCAAAGCATTGCCAATAAAAACGATTAATGACGTCATTCTGAACTTCCACTTTTTGTGATATGCGAAAGTTACATAAATTTGAAGAGTTTTAATTATTAAATTTTAATTTAATTATTTAATTATTGTGTGTAAGGTGTGTGTGCGTGTGTATGTTTTTAAGGGATATGAATAGCAATATTTGTTTCTGGTTGTAGCCTTTGGTAACGAGGGTCTGTGACAGTGGCAGTTCGAATGAATGTGGATAGAATAAATGCCGTGACGTTATTGTGAAATGTTCCGTGTATTGTGTTATTGTAAAATGTTAGTCATTTATTTGTAAGAAAAATAAACAAATTGAATCAATAAAAAAAAACGAAAGTTGATTATTTTCTCGAAAACGGTCAGAGATGGAGCGAATTTGATCTTATTTTCGACCCTTTGGGCCTAAAAGACGTTGTATAAGAGGCATCTCGGTGCCCTTGACCTCCTCCGTCATGGTCAAGGTCAAAAACCGGAAGTTCACCATTATCTCGAAAACGGTTAGAGATAGAGCGATTTTGAGCTCATTTTCGAACCTTTGGGCCTAAAAGCGGTACAAGCGGTACCTCGGTGACCTTGTCTTCCTCTGTCATGGTTGAAGGTCAAAAACCGTAAGTTCACCATTATCTCGAAAACCGTTAGAAAACTGAATTTGATTATTTGTACCCAAAAGAGATAATATTATATTTACTTCGATGTCCTCGTTCAAGATAATAATTCGGAAGCTGATAATTATGTCGAAACACTGAAAATGTGTCTTTGACCAGGTAGATTGTACCATTGCAAGTGGGTGCGATTTCGCTACGTGTAGCGAAACTCGGTCTAGTTAAGTTATTATTTACCACTAGAAAATTTGTCTGGCACTCATACCCCAGGCAGCCACTCGGTATCTTATGTGTTAAAATGCTTGTAAAAAAAACAATAAAATGAAACGCAGAGAAAAGGGGGCAATTTGGAAACAAGACGCGGTCCGCGCGGACTGCCAATTTCGTTAAAAAGGGGGTATTCTTCATTCAGTACTCCCGTTTCCTACGAAAGGGGGATTATTTCGACATTCCACACCGCGTTTGATTAAAAAAGGGTTGTTATTTTAAAAATAGCACTCCGCGTTTTGGGGTAGCGTAAAAAAGTCATGGACATGCATGGTAACCAGCTGGTGTGCTAGTGCTCCCCGCTTCCCCCCCCCCCCGGGCACTTCTAAAATGTTCTTATTTTAAATGTATTTTTAAAATAATTTAAATACCACAAAAGGGTATAAGAAATTAGAAATTCAATTCTTTGCATCATTTTCTCATTGAATCTTCGTGTTCGCTTCAGTTTTGTAACGATCGTAATTAAATCTGAAACTCATTCTACATGTTTTATAAATCGTGCAGTGAACGGTCTTTTCCCAACATTTAATACGATAATAGTGTGATCGTTTAACGATCGTAATATTATTTAGCTTGTTTGGTTGTATGTTGTTGTTGTCACATACACAAAAGCGTCTGGATTAGCTGAAGCGGCTTGATTTCCGAAGTAGTTTTCCAGGGCTCTTATTTAGGGAAGGCAACCAAAAACAGAACCAATGGTAGGAGATGCTATTTGCCAAGTGGTCACATCCACAGGTTCTGCTGTATATTCTTGGTATCTACATTTGAAACTAAAGGAATCAAATTCGTCGGATGCACAGTGATTGTTAAATTTCTGGTTCATTTCAGGTCACGAATCGGTTCTCTGTTGTTTTTCAATTGTACAGTGAAATAAGAGGAACAAAACAATTGCATTGTTGTTTCAATAAAAGCCTTTGTAAAATTATTCTTAGTTTGAATTTCTTTATCCACTTGTTTTAACAGGTGTAAGGAGGCTTCAGTCTAAAAATATTTTACGAGTAAACAAACAATTATGATAAACTACCTTTACTACCACAAAAAAAAAAAAAAATAAATAAATAAATTGGGTCTAGAAGAGACCTTTCGCAAACATACGATCACTGAAGATTCAAGTGTGAAAAAAAGCGGGCATAAAAACACGTCAGGCCTCAAATCACATTATATCACGCTCAGCAAAGCACTGTGACTGGCGCACTGAAACAGTAGTTGTTACAAAGACAACAGCCAAGTGCCAATTTGAAAAACACACACAAAAAGTGAGACTTGTTATATGGTGCTAATACAGTGGAAGTTTGGAAAGTAACCACAAGGGGAACTAAACTACAGTGATCCGATCGTTCTAGTTATGTGTTTTTGTAAAGGAAGACGCCTAGAACAGAAATATTTAAGAGTGTTGCTGTTTCTGAGGGCGTCCCAGTGGTTGATGTAGTCCTACCAGGGTTTCCCTGTGTAAAAACCGCTGCTAGCGATTTTTTATTATTCTCTTAGAAATGTATTGTGTCATGTTTTTCCATTGTTTTTACCTATTGTCAGTTTAAACTTAACTCCAGATGCGTGGATTTCAATGGATTTAAATATTGTGTGATTAAAAGGGCTGCTGTTTGCAAAGGGAAATCCTTGATGTATTTGTAATATGAGGGCTGTATCAGTCGGGTAAACATTCCCATTGTTCTCCTTATCAGATGGAATCTCCCCTCTTCCCGGCTTTTCCCCTTTGATCGAGCTCCCCCATAGAATTTCATGGATGTGAGCCAGCGGGTGTATATCTCGTTATTGCGTAAGATCACCCCCTTTGAACCTTTGTGAACTTGTCGTCCGGGCCAAGATAAGCAGTGCCGTTCTCTTATTGGGTAATAAGGATGCCCCAATGGAAACGGTAATTCTTGGGTCAGCACTGCTCCCTCTTCTCCCCTCCCCCACACGGAGGTCTCCACTGGGATTCCAACCAATTAGGACCCGGGATTAGGGTCGGTCGAGGACCCGCCCTCAGTGATTGAATCTCACGTTAAAAAACTGAGTGAATCTGGTAACTTGTTCAGTGATCGAAGAAAAATTCAAGTGAGTTTAAGATATTAAACGGACAAAGGTCCTGGTCCTAAATGTGGACAAGAACTAAAAAATACAACCGGAGTTGTGAAATTGTGAAATCGTTAGTAACAGAACGGGATAAAAATCTTAGAAAGTTATTCGGAGGAGCCCAATAGTTTTTGGTAAGAATTCACTCGTATCGTAATAATTTGTCATAAATATGTGGGTTTGCGCTGTAAATAATTACTTACCTCGTTCTCCAAATGTAGAAGTATGATCTGTTTAAGGCAGTATTTCGTGGTAATTTGTGGTGTTATTTCTCGTAAAATTCTGCCATTTTTCGTAAGACGTGTGCGCTTTCCAGAGTTTTCTCTCGAAATGACAGCAGTTTGTTTATCAAAATACTGGGTTTCGAATCAGTAATCGAGTATCGACTTGTGTCCTAAATGGGATTTATTTAGGCATGTAATCTGGGTTTAACACCTGTGTTCAATGTGTTGTTTCAGTTACCGTTTTTGTACCGTTTGTCAGCACGGAGAGTTAGCGTTTGGACCGCTGATGCACCATTTGTCCTCTGGGGTGCGCGGGCGTTAACTTGGATAGAAACGTGAATAAACGCGTCAACAAAGCTTTTGTGTTTCGCTCCTCGACTTTCTAATAGTAACAAAAACTATTCAACGTCATGGCTGAGGGTGACCGAGCTGACGTAGTGAACGCTAAGAGGGAGCGCGGTCGCCTCTTTGATGAGTTCTCAAAATCACTCAGGATTTTGAGACAGGATATCCTCACTCCCGAGCATCGGGAAACAGTGCAGATCGAACTCGGCAAATTGCGTGACGCGTTCGCCGCCTTCGAATCGAGTCATCTGCAGTGCCTGGATCTGATCGTGAGTGATCCAGAGACGACGACGTCATTCGAGGCACAATACGGCAGCGCCGTCAAAGCGTTTAAAGAATGTACAGAACGCACCGAGGACTGGCTTCGACGTCAGGAAAAGGACGACAGAGACTCAGTTAGCGGCCGCTCCAGTGCTTCCGCAACGCGACAACGCAGGATCGCAGAGCGGAAGAAGCAACGCATGATAGAGCAGCATCGAATCGAACGTGAGCGCTTGGAACTAGATCTGAAGCACCGCCAACAAAGACTCGACATGGAGGCGGAAATTGACGACATTGAGGAGACAGAAAGTCTCTGGGACGCTAATGAGGCACCGGAGAAAGTGAGCATCCAGCCAGCGATTGCGTCAAGGAACCAGCTTCCCTCGTTCGATAACGTGGTTACGGAGAGGCCGTCGTTACCCGAGGAAGCACCACAACGGGCGACTGACGCCCCCCTCCGTCCTCAGAGTCCTCCCTCCGCTCCTACGCCTACAGGTCAAGCGGAGACACGCTACGTACCGCCGCCAAGTGTGACTGCGAAAACGTACGTTGACGCAAGAGACAGTGCATCTCAGAGCTCCGACGACGCATTCTCCCGCTTAGCAAATGCCCTCCAGGAGAGTTTTAGTCTGCCAAAGCCCGAGATACTTACGTTCAGTGGAGACGTTATGGATTACTCTAAATTCATTAGGAACTTTGAAACGTCAGTGGAGGCTCGGGTTCCGGATGACAGGGCAAGATTAAGTTACTTGATACAGTACTGCAACGGTGAGGCGAAAAGGGCGATCGAAGTCTGTGTTCTGCTGGATCCTAGCCAAGGATACAGAAAGGCTAGAGAGATTCTCCTCTCACGCTATGGACGACCGTATCAAATAGCCAGAGCCTACGTCGACAGACTCACACAGGGATCGCAAATCAGACCTAATGACGTCAAGGCGCTGAGCGATCTCTCCCTTGAGCTGCAGAGGTGTGAGATAACACTCTCGCAGATGGGCTTCGGTTCAGACGCGGATAACTCGGAGAACATGCGCAGAATCGTACGCCGATTGCCACACTATTTACGCGTCAAATGGGTTGACGTCGCCCAGTCGATTCTGGACTCTGGACGCGAGCCAAAATTCACGGATCTCGTGCGATTCGTGGAAAACAAGTCACGCACGGCCACGTCTATGTATGGACTAGATCTGGTGCGCGAAGAACGAGTGAATTCCCCGAGACCCCCGCATGTCAAACCCAGGGTGACTACGCTGTCCACACAGAGCGCGACGTCAAAACACGTCGATCGAATTTGTGCAAGTTGCAGTGGAAATTGTTCTGACTTAGCCGCCTGCAGTGTTTTCTCCAACCTGTCATTACGTGAAAGGTGGGCAACAGTCAAGCAATTGAGGCTGTGCAGAAACTGCTTAAAGAGAAATCACTTCGCTCGTGATTGTAGAAAGCCGTCTGCGTGCAACGTAACGGGATGTGATACACGTCATCACGCACTGTTACATTCCTGGGAACCGCGCGAGCCCGCCCAGACCCCTATCAACGTGACAGCAACCAATTGCAGCCAAAAATCAGACACCCTACTTGGATTATTCCGGTCGAGGTCATGGGTACGAATGGTCGCTCCGTCAGAACATATGCCCTCCTCGACGACGGTTCACAACAGACGTTCTGTGATAAGCGCTTGCTGCAGACGCTAGGAATACAGGGCAAACCGGTGACGTACGAGATCTCTACGCTCACGTCCCGACAACAGAAGAACTGTGGTGTCGAAACGGACTTAACTGTGAAATCGCTGGACGGTAGCGATCCGGTGGTACTAAAAGGGGTGTGGTCAGTCAAACGACTTGGAATCTCTTCAAACCCCGCCCCGAGACAATCTGATATCGCAGAGTACGAACACCTGAAAGACATCAAAATCCCACAAATAAATACAACAGATGTGATGTTACTGATCGGATGCGACTCCCAGGCGCAAGTTCCCTTAGAAGTGAGGAATTCCGGTATCGAGGGAGAACCCTATGCAACCCGTACAGCTCTTGGTTGGGTAATACGCGGCCCGTCTAACAGAAAAGGGAATACCGTCACTAGTGTTAACTTTCTGCGCACGGACAACCCGAAGAAAGCCGTGAAGAAAGTGCGTACGGCAGGCTTCAGTGAGTCGCTTAGCTCGGACAAAGCCGGCTGGACAGTTGATGATAGGCAAGTCAGCAACATGACGAAGCACTCAACCACGAAGGATAACGGGCATTGTAAACCGGGCTCGCTTTGCAGAGAGGAAACATCTCACATGACGCACAACATCTCCCAAGTACACGCCCGTTTGCCGCAATTACAACGGCGCGTGAGGAGAGATCCAGATCTCCATCACGAAGCCACCGAGCGGATAAACGACAAGGGTCATGCAGAGAAAGTTTCCGATGCTGGCAAAACCCCCAGAAAACTGCGACACTTACCTCACCAACCACTGAAAAACAAAAGGAAACCAGCGTATGTGAAAGCTCGTTCGAAGTACAAGACCCAGCGAAAGCAGAGGCCACACAGGAATATGCGTGGGAATGACGTTGTTCTTGTTAGTGATGACAACGTGCCTCGTGGGCACTGGCCCGTGGGTAGGGTGGTGTCCGTTAACGCCGAGAGGGATGGCCACGTAAGGAGTCGTGTTGTAAAGACAGGAAAGACGGAATTGGTCCGACCAATAGTGAAGCTTTATTTGTTAGAAGGGTCAGATTAAAATTTGATCGCAAGCAATGAACTGCTTATTTGAACTCTTAATACATAGACTTAACGTTTAAGACAGTACAAAGACACCAATGTAATTTCTCATGCGTACTCGTAAAAAAGGACTATCTCAAAATTTCGCTCTTATTTTGTGGTGAAAAAATTGGCCAAAAAAAAAATGACCCCGGCCCCTCAGGGCCAGGGTCCAAAAATTTTCTAAGTCCGAAAGCGATTGTTACAATTGTAATTTTAGCAAGTTTATTGCTTCGAAATGTGCTTTAAAAAATGATATCGCCTGGTGACAGCAATATTATGTGTGATATTTATTTGGTAATGCTATGCTCTCGATCCTTATGTTTTATGCCCCCCCCCATGTTGAGGGTTGACATGTCCGTGGCCAATGTGTTGAGTGACGATATGTCCGGGGACGTTGCATCAGTACACCGTTATCATCATTTGATATGTTTATCTCATGTTCAGATGTGCGCGCGTGCGCATCAGTGTAGTTTATTTGCATGAACATGTGCAGCAGCTGCACGAAAATGGGTCATAATATTGTTTATATCGGAGAATGTTCGGTGAATCCCAAACATGTATTTCTTGATGTGATGAAAATAGGGATATTTTCATGGAGGCGGACTGTAAAAACCGCTGCTAGCGATTTTTTATTATTCTCTTAGAAATGTATTGTGTCATGTTTTTCCATTGTTTTTACCTATTGTTAGTTTAAACTTAACTCCAGATGCGTGGATTTCAATGGATTTAAATATTGTGTGATTAAAAGGGCTGCTGTTTGCAAAGGGAAATCCTTGATGTATTTGTAATATGAGGGCTGTATCAGTCGGGTAAACATTCCCATTGTTCTCCTTATCAGATGGAATCTCCCCTCTTCCCGGCTTTTCCCCTTTGATCGAGCTCCCCCATAGAATTTCATGGATGTGAGCCAGCGGGTGTATATCTCGTTATTGCGTAAGATCACCCCCTTTGAACCTTTGTGAACTTGTCGTCCGGGCCAAGATAAGCAGTGCCGTTCTCTTATTGGGTAATAAGGATGCCCCAATGGAAACGGTAATTCTTGGGTCAGCACTGCTCCCTCTTCTCCCCTCCCCCACACGGAGGTCTCCACTGGGATTCCAACCAATTAGGACCCGGGATTAGGGTCGGTCGAGGACCCGCCCTCAGTGATTGAATCTCACGTTAAAAAACTGAGTGAATCTGGTAACTTGTTCAGTGATCGAAGAAAAATTCAAGTGAGTTTAAGATATTAAACGGACAAAGGTCCTGGTCCTAAATGTGGACAAGAACTAAAAAATACAACCGGAGTTGTGAAATTGTGAAATCGTTAGTAACAGAACGGGATAAAAATCTTAGAAAGTTATTCGGAGGAGCCCAATAGTTTTTGGTAAGAATTCACTCGTATCGTAATAATTTGTCATAAATATGTGGGTTTGCGCTGTAAATAATTACTTACCTCGTTCTCCAAATGTAGAAGTATGATCTGTTTAAGGCAGTATTTCGTGGTAATTTGTGGTGTTATTTCTCGTTAAATATATTGGTGTATTGCGGCATGCCTATTTGCAAATAATTAAAGCAATAGTTGGGAGGTACATTTTATTTTAATAATAAAACGAACGTGTTATGTAAAAAATAACAAGAAGCGTTACATAATTTAAAACCCATATTTGACGAGACTGTGTAGTTTAATAATGATTTACTCATCACGAACCTTAAGTAAACGAACCAGTACTAGTGTAACGTACCGATATTAATGTTACAGAACTGTTACGCAACAAGTATTATTTAAACACACAGATATTGAAAATATGGAAAGCTTATGTAACGAAGCAATTGACCACTACCCAACTACACCGCATGAAAACTAGTAATTATCAATCTAAAGAAGAAAAAAAAAAAAAAAAAAACCGTTGTGCATGGCGGAGGAAGGGGAAGGTGGGGGGCAATTTTTTATTTTATTTTCCCGCTAGTAAATAAAATGCTGCTGCTGCGTTGCTTGCAATTTCAGGTTTGAAAAATGCATGCTTTGTTAGTGGGCTAGCTCGCTCCCGTCAGGCCAAAGATAGTTGTTAGGTGACCGTGCCTGTGCTCGGGCTAGAGCCAGCACGAAGGGGTGGCGAGTAGGCTTAGTGCAACAGGCTTGCTAGCGGGGTGTAACTAGGCAACGTCGAAAGTCAGCACTGACCAGGGGTTGTATGAGCACAAGTCAATGGCCTGGATGTTTACACAAGAGGGGCGACAAGTGGTGTGCGCTCCGCCATACACTGAATTTAAACGAAGTAAACATCTTTACTAACAATTAAATATATTGGTGTATTGCGGCATGCCTATTTGCAAATAATTAAAGCAATAGTTGGGAGGTACATTTTATTTTAATAATAAAACGAACGTGTTATGTAAAAAATAACAAGAAGCGTTACATAATTTAAAACCCATATTTGACGAGACTGTGTAGTTTAATAATGATTTACTCATCACGAACCTTAAGTAAACGAACCAGTACTAGTGTAACGTACCGATATTAATGTTACAGAACTGTTACGCAACAAGTATTATTTAAACACACAGATATTGAAAATATGGAAAGCTTATGTAACGAAGCAATTGACCAAACCTTCCAACTAAATACGATTCCAGTAGGGGGTAGTTACTTGTGTCACGGTGAGAGACCAGTGTCGAATTGCCTGACAATCTGCATTAATGTAAACCATAACGTACTCTTACCTAACAATGTTGACCAGTTTTTTACACACCATAATATGCCTTTATGAAATGTTATAAAGTTCAGGTTGCAGGGAACGGTCTGTGTGGAGAGGGGGTGGGGAGAAAGGTTGCTTTTAACAACACTGCCACCTTGCGTCTCTCCTTTTGACCCATACCTTGGCGTTATCGTGCGATTCAGTACTGGTCACTGGTGTGAAGGGCAGCAATGTGGGTTGCTATGGCGCTTGAACACTTCCACCGAAGGTCAAGAGGAGTCGTAAGGTAGCGCTCGAAAGCGTCTGAGCGCCAGTCGCCCTGCGTTTTGATGACGTACGGCGCGATACCACAGGAGAAGGCGTAGGATGCACCTCCTCTCCTGAAAGAGTGGCCACTGTATGTTGCACTGTCGTATCCAAGTTTTGTAAGCACAGATTTGAGACCTAACACAAACCAGCGGTGGCATAACGGCACTGTGGTTTGGTCATTCTTGATGAAGGAAAACAGCGCGTCTTCCGGCTTGTGCTGAACGCGTGAAAACAGAGTCTCTAAAGCCGTCACGGGGCAAAGTGGGGAGCCGGGAATGCGGGGCAGCGGAACACACAGCTTGTGGCTGTAACTTTGCAGAGTTTTAGTGTGCTTAACTGCAATAACTGCACCGGCCACTGTAAAGGTGACATCGCGTTTGCACAGGTCTTTTCTGCAATCGTGCGTGCCTGAAGATTTAGTAAGCAGGGTCGATTTCCTAAAATATGAGTAGAAAGCCACGATGCAGGCTGCCCAAAAGCAACATTCAAATGAATCAAAACGGGTTAGAGCGCGCCTTATTCGAAGCAAAATTTCGGGGGTTATGGGTAATTTCTGTCGTGGAGCTGTGCCATTCAGGTGGGTTATGCCTTTCAAGGTGGTGGAGAGCATCCAGTTACCGTCTGTTGGGCTAGGGTACCCTAGCTCTAGATGAAGCACCCTCACTCCCGCCATGTACACTTTTACTGACTGTGGTCTGAGCGTTCGAGCGAGGAAGACTGCGTAGCGCGACAGTGTGAGAGAGCTAGCTGGGACAGGCTTATATGAGAAAAAGGCACAAAATTTTAGGAAGGTGTCCCTGTGGGTACGGTACGATGCTTTCGTATTGTCCGATAAGGTCGCGTTTCTGTACCGACGGAGTTCGCTATCCAGTAAGGCCTCTTGCTGCACCACTCCTGGAACAGAAATCGGGAAACTGTGCTTGTAACATGATTATTAAGCCAACCGAACGGTAAACGAACTAGAGCGTAAGTTGCATGAGACAACGAGTGAATTCTGCTAATACTGTCTGCAAGCCTGTTCTCAGCCGTTGGTATGAATTGCGCGCACAGTTTGACATTTGCCAGGGCACATATCACGAGCAGTTCACAAAGGATAGAGCTACCCAATGTGTTCTTAACAGCGCCTTTATTTATTGCATGAAGAGTTGTCATGTTGTCTGTGAGCACTCTAACTTTACTGTTTTGGAGGAAATATGCCCATCTGCGAGCTGCCAAAAGTACTGCTGCAAGCTCTTTAATGTTGATATGCGTAGAAGTCATTGCGGGAAAATCTAGCTTCCAATGCGCGTACAGCCAGTCGCGGGCTGTGGACCCCTCCATAAGGACCGCGCCGGCCCCTACAGAGGAGGAGTCCGTAAGGATGTATGCTGCTTCGGGCAACGCTTTTTGCAAGAAAAATGACGTGCCATTGAAGGTTGTGCATAACGAGCTTATTGTGCGTAGCGTTGATTGCATGCCGCTCGGCATGCGTGTGCGGTGATTTGAATGTTTCAGCGCTGCCATACGGTCGATGAGCGCGCGTAAAGTTGGTCGAACAGCGTGTACTACTTGAGCTATCCAGTTTAGTGTGCCGACTAATGATTGCAACTCTCGTTTTGAAGCTTTTTTACGAGTATAGTCCCAATCAGCCAAGGTGATTTTAACCTGGTTTAGTTTGTGTTGCGGGATGGCCAACGTACCGGCCACAGTATCGATAGCAATTCCTAAAAATACAAGGCGCTGGGTTGGGGTAACACACTTGTCTTTGCTGACTGTAAAACCAAGGTCAAAAAGCAGTTGTAACAAAATATCCATGGCCTTCTGGCAATCGTGTTCGGTTTGGGCAGTGATGAAGAAATCATCCAAGTAACATATGGTTGCTTTTATTCCGCGCCGTTTTAACATGCGGACGACGCTTTGCGTCACACGGTGGAACGAACCAACGCTGAGCGATGCACCAAAAGGAAGACGGGTGTCAACAAAATACGTATAGTAATCATCACCGGTAAATTTCCATCTGAGACCCGTTGCGCGCCTAGAATCAATGCTGACAGGAACATGTCTATAGGCAGACGCCAGATCCACCTTTGCCATAAACCAGCCAGGCTGCACAAGCTGCACAGCCGTGTCAACTGAAACAAACTGGTGCTTATCCGGAACTGCATAGTCATTCACTGACTTGCCAGTGGGCTGTGAACAGTCATGTATCAGCCGAATATCACCATTTTCCTTTTGCACACACGATATTGGACTTATTATTTCTGGTTTCTCACGAACAATAACATATCGCCCCAGGTCAATTTCCTTGGCAATTTGTTGCTCAACAAGTGCCCGAAATTCGTTTTCCGCTTTGCGGCTGTTGGGTCGTTCCACACGGTCGATGACACAACCACTAGTTATTATATTGAAACCGTGTTCGATGCCATGCAGTATGAAGTCTTTATCAAAGTCCGTATCCAATTCCATTTTCCATTTATCCAGGTTATCAGTAAGAGGGCTGCAAACCGAGAGCTGTCAATGTTGGTGTGCTGGGTGGCTCTTCTGACAGCCGGACTTGATACAGACGTGTGCAAACCGGCATGACGGCCCATAAGTGCATCCCCGCGTGGTCTGGAAATTGCGGCAAATTTCATTCCCGGTTTTGGGGTCTTTTACCACACGTTTCTTGTCTTCAAGCTGGCTGGTTTTGTTGTAGCTGCTCTTATGCTGTTTATCGTCAGCTGCTAGATATTTCAACCCAAGGTGAAAACTATCTTCACCCCAGCGTAGTCGACCAGCCGCTTGTTGAAGCCTGTATTCCTGGTCCATTTGGAATACCTTATCCTTACGAAAAGTCTGGAGATATTCCCCCATTTTTATCTGGTACGTTAGGTAGGCCAGGATATCAGATGAAGACTGAAGTTCACCTGAGCGCAGGTGCTGTGCCATAATGCGAGAAGAACCCACGAGGTATTGCTCAGCTGTCAGTTCTGCGGGTTTGGGTTTAGTGGTTTGTTTGTGTACAAGCCGCGTTTCGCCGCCCAGATTTACTTCGATGTCATCCTGCGGCGCAATAACCAGACCACAAAAATCAGTAACCAGTAAGGCCTTCTTACCTGATGGCCGTCCATCCAACCATGGATTACCGCTACTGGATGTCTCGCCAAATATCATATCCGCTTTCTGAATTTCGGCAATCAGGTCACTAACCTCTTGCGGTTTTAACACAGCCGCGGTCACAGGGGGGTTACTAGCTGGTGCTGAATCAGATCCTGTGTTTGATGCAGCTGTTCTGGTTTCTAGCTGTTGGCCTTGATTTTGCAGGAGTTCTTGCGCTTTAATCTCCTCAATGGCGGCTTGTAAAGCTAGTGTTTGCCCCGCAGAAAGTCCCAAAGACTTCACGAAACTGTCGTCAGCCTTTTTCAGGAGCGTCAAATCGTCCATTTCCGCCTCTACTATTTTCGCAATTGTAGGCTTGCGAACTTTGTTTTCCATCAGAAATTTGGTGCATGCTTCGCTAGCTTCCTTCTGCTGGTCACCCATTGTTACGCATATACTTTACGCTTTCCAGAATATTTCAGTAACTATATATACAGATCGCAATTTTTTATTTTATTTTCCCGCTAGTAAATAAAATGCTGCTGCTGCGTTGCTTGCAATTTCAGGTTTGAAAAATGCATGCTTTGTTAGTGGGCTAGCTCGCTCCCGTCAGGCCAAAGATAGTTGCTAGGTGACCGTGCCTGTGCTCGGGCTAGAGCCAGCACGAAGGGGTGGCGAGTAGGCTTAGTGCAACAGGCTTGCTAGCGGGGTGTAACTAGGCAACGTCGAAAGTCAGCACTGACCAGGGGTTGTATGAGCACAAGTCAATGGCCTGGATGTTTACACAAGAGGGGCGACAAGTGGTGTGCGCTCCGCCATACACTGAATTTAAACGAAGTAAACATCTTTACTAACAATAAAATTCTGCCATTTTTCGTAAGACGTGTGCGCTTTCCAGAGTTTTCTCTCGAAATGACAGCAGTTTGTTTATCAAAATACTGGGTTTCGAATCAGTAATCGAGTATCGACTTGTGTCCTAAATGGGATTTATTTAGGCATGTAATCTGGGTTTAACACCTGTGTTCAATGTGTTGTTTCAGTTACCGTTTTTGTACCGTTTGTCAGCACGGAGAGTTAGCGTTTGGACCGCTGATGCACCATTTGTCCTCTGGGGTGCGCGGGCGTTAACTTGGATAGAAACGTGAATAAACGCGTCAACAAAGCTTTTGTGTTTCGCTCCTCGACTTTCTAATACCCTGTATTTAGAATTTTTCTATAAATGAGTGAGTGTGTGTGTGTTAATCTATGTTCATATGTATTCTAATGAGGTCAGATATGTTACTGTGAGGTCATGTCATATCCTAAATATCTTGATGCAATTTCTGCCTGTCCATATATGAACTGTCACTCCTCTTTTTATGTGACAAGATCACCGCTTTAATATGGCTTTTCCAACCCATATATTTGTGATTCGTGTATTTGTATGTTTTTCGTTAAAAAGAGCACGTAATGAACCCTATATCAAATAACTTATCTTAATTACAGTTCAGTAAATAATATAATTGACGAACATCAGGTTATCATCTGTCTTGCTTTCATTGATTTAATTGATTGAGTATGCTCATTTATTTATAAGGAAACGAAAATGAAAAGGCCTTGAAATGTGTTCTTGTTTACGTGCTCTAAGTGACAGAAGGATTAAATAAAATTGTATTACAATCAACAACGCCCCGGGATATACTTATCGTTGTATAAGACAAGGCCTTCTTAAAAGCAAAGGGGCATCGGCAATGCAGTGCACTTTGTAGGGCGCTTACCTAACGGAAGGAGTCAAAGAAGCTGATATTCTGAGAAGTGAGCGTGGACAAACCTCGTGATATATACTGCAGAATAGTTACAATAGAGCCAGGAAAAGGAGCTGAACTAAATGTGTGAGATTTCCAAGGTGGCAATATTTGTGGACTCATCGTAATATTTATAAGGAAACAGGAACAGGGGGGGGGGGGGGGCTATTCCACTGGTTGTGATCGTTGGTTATTAAGCTGGCATTTAAATTTTTTCTGTAAAATGAGTTTGCATACATTATTGGTATGAAACACATTTCACATAATTTTCAGATTTTAGAGATAAAACGAACCAATCACGGCGTAATAAGAACAATTGAACACTCGATCATACGGTGTTTCTTATCTACCGTGGGGGAGGGGGGGGGGGGTATAGAAACATAGTTTCTGTTAGCGGCCAAGTTTTGTCCGGGCCATATCTGTGAAACTGTTTGAAGGATCAAACTCGCATTCAGTGATTAGACAGCTCTCATTTCTTAACCCAACTCTGTGGTTTAAACACTCTAATAAACAATGTCTTTTTGAAAGTACAAGTTAATTTATTAACACGCCCACTTCTGTATTTTAAGCACACATAACGGGAGATTATATTTTTAGCTTCTTCTCTCTGACAAATGCAACGATCAATATGATAATAAACACGCCCCATGACCGTTCATTTCTTTTAGTTCTAGGTGGCTACTGCACAAGAAATCCAATCCTTTTTTTAACTTTTAGTCGCGTGCCCTTAAACACTTCCACACCCTCAAGTGCTTAATCGGGTGAAGAAAAGCTTTGGGAAAAGGATATACCGAAATAAAAAGAATGTGAGAGCTTGGTGAAAACATGGTCTGGTATGTTAAAAAAAGGCACATCATAGACGCACACCCTTTTATGAAAACACGTGACGGCGTTATTGTGATAAGGTCTTCAATTATGACACAAAAAGCTAAGTTATATGTATGGCACTAGAGTCTGTATGAAGTCGTCTTTTTTGGAATCATCATGCAAATTTTTGTGCATGTGGGTGTAAATATTTGGAAACGCAATTGACTATATATCAGTAACGAAACGATAGTTTGGTAAACGTGTGCTTTGGACTCAACGCGCGGTAGGTTTGCGCTTAGGTTGGAAATGAAGGAAAATTAAGGTTTGATATGATTTTAAGAATAAAACAAAAAACAAAAACAAGTGACACGATTTCGATCTTTTCTGCAGTCAGAAACTGCTACGGAAAAGTTTCAAACTGGATATATCGTTCTTACAGTGTTACTCAGTCATTGCAATTGTTATATAGTTGTTGGATTTGAATCCGTGTTCAGCGTGCTGTTTCCAGTATTTACAATGGATGTTAACATTCGAAGCATAAGAAAGTCTTAAATGTAAGTAAATTGTAGTACTATATTCCGCAAACATACTTTTCCACAGTTAATAGTCTTAACAGTTTTCTCTACTATAAAAATAAGTGGTTACAATAGCCAATAATTTAACATTTTATTTAGAAACAATGCCCTCACTTTAAAGTTAAATACTTAAAATAAAATTGCTTGCAAATACAGTACAAGAGGAGTGACTGTAAAAAGAGATAAGAATTACTCATTCAAGACGGGTTGTTGAAGACTGTTCATGACAACAATAAGATTGTATAGCAACATACATAAACTTTTTGCACACATTTGAATTGGATTTACCAAATCAAATGTATAGTGTTTGTTGCTTTATAACACAGCACATTGTGTTTGCGTTTGGTTAATTAGGGTTACTTTTTGTCAGTCACCATCAAGGCAGTATAACAGCAAAAAAAAAAAAAAAAAAAAAAAAAAAAAACGTGTCTTTCCTCTTCTTGTCCTAACACCAATGAACTCCATGACCTCCTGCGTCATTTAATTGTCGTAAGCAGTTTGCACTGACGGTGTTGCAGCATATACGGTGTAACTTACACAATATGAACATCTTCACTTGAATTAAATAAATAAATAACGAACTAAATATTAAAAGAACAAACGTGTGACGATGTTAAGACGTATCAGTTCTATTTACAGCACATATTTGCTTGCGCGTTGCTGCATCACAGCGATTTATGTCGTGAAATTTAATTTTTAATACATCGTCTGAGAGAAAGTTTAACATGAAAAATTCAGATCTTTTGGCTTCCTCGACCCAAGTTTACAATTTAATGAGGCTGCATCTTTAACTTAAACGATATACAAAAGAATTGTTGTAGAACAGCGTCTTGTTTTAACACGAGTGCCATTAGCTTGTAGTGGCTGCAAGTGTTTTTTAGAAAATTTAATTTTTAAAGAATATGTTTGTCAATTAATAACGAGAACCTGTTTTGCAAAAGCAAAACATAATACTTGGCCAAAAATAAAGTCATAAAATGTATTTATTTAACCTTTATTTCAACTTGGAAGCGAGTTTTTCTTTCCAGACACTAGTTTTGAGTCAAATATTTTCTGAGAGTTCGAAACCTGTTTAGAAAAAATTGATAATTTATATAGCACATTGAGTGTATTGAAATTGACAATTTAAATTTGCATTCAAACCTCGTTCTTCCAAACCGCTGCAAGGATTTCACTGTGCTCAGCTACAGCTGCCTGATACTGGCTACAGCTGCCTGATACATGGGTACAGCTGCCTGATACATGGCTACAGTTGCCTGATGCATAGCTACAGTTGCCTGATACATGGCTACAGCTGTCTGATACATGGCTACAGCTGCCTGATACATGGCTACAGCTGCCTGATAATGGCTACAGCTGCCTGATACATGACTACAGCTGCCTTATACATGGGTACAGCTGCCTGATGTATACATGTATACATGGGTAAAGGTCATAATGAGGCTGTATTTATTCATAAACTTCTGCTTTTGCTTTGTATTTTGACCACAAAAAGTACGCAACAACAAAAATTTTAAAGTAAGGTGCACAACTTAACACCATGTGCAAAATTTGATGGTCTTCGGGTCAGCATGGTTAAAGGAAAATTAAAAATGGACTACTTTCAAAAGGGAAAGTGATAGTGATGCCCGAACAGTTTCAGCTGGTCCCTGCAAGTCATTGATTAATTAAGTCCAGCTGCATCTATCAGACAAAGGTTCACTCGCCTATAATGGAATTCCAACATTACTCCCTTTAAGTATTTCTGAGTTTTGTAAAATGAATAATTAAAAAATAACATGGCTGTTGAATAAAAGAACCATTTCTGGTTCATGTAAAATGATGTGGTATAATATAAAATAAAATAATGTATAAAAACTCAAACAAAAAAGGTTTTTTTCAGTGTCTCACATACACTAAAATGGCTCAACAGTTATAAAATAATCCATCACTTCAGCTCTTAAAGTGCTGGGTTATTTCTGGACTAATTCATTTTGCTTACCTCCAGACTGGGACTTGAGTTTGTTATTGTCTTTATATTAACATGTAAATCCTAGTATAAGATGGTAAATGTAGCTGTTGGCCGTGGAATTGGTCAATACGTTTCTCCGTCTTGTCGACAATTTACATTTCTTATCGCCCAGACCACACACCGGTAATGAACAGGTACCTCTTGTAGTTGTCTGTAACGTGTAAACCGTATACACGTGTCTGTTCTAGACGCGAAGTAAGCAAGAAGTTATAAACAGTTCTCGTATGGCGGTTCTAAGTATACCAAAATGCTCCGGGTTTGAATGTCGCTTTTGGCTGTAGACCGTCACCGGGTTGCTAAGTTGCTTGGTGAAAAATAAATGAGCGTGACGATGCTCTGGAAACCGCTGCTGGCACAGCAGACATGTTTACGTGGGGCGTGGTATGGGCTTCGGTGATCTAGCACGTCCTAAACGTGTTCAAGAGTAGACAGTCAATGTCAGGGTCTTGAAAGCAGCAAATTAGTACGCGAAAAATGTGATTAAATTTGTGCATTGCGCATTAAGATGTGATTTCAGTATAACGTCTCATGTTCAAGTTAGTTGATAGTTAGCAAACTCATTTCTAGTCAAATAGTAGAGCGCCACATTTTGCGTCCACCACAGAAGAAACCATACAAGCGCAAACCTAGCCGAAACGCTATCTTTGCCGCCTGTAAACAGGCATCATTTCGAGACAGTAGAAAATGGGAATCTTAACACTACTCGACTTTAGGAATCGAATAACCATCAATTACGTGAATTATTATGTACCTAGACCCGTCACCGGTCGTTGAACACTGGTTGCGATAGCAGACTTGCTCAGGTCTTATTCCGGTTTGATCACTGACACCATCATCTCGTCTGCTTGACGTCACAGCAGTGTTCGCAAAAGGTTGCGCTGGTTGTACTACATGGTTTTGCTTTGTCTTTCTCGAAGCCGGTCTTTTTTGGTGTCGCTGCTAGACGCGAAAATTATTGATACAGCCACTCCATGAACTATATATAGAGGCCGCCGCTTGCGATAGACTGGTGTCAAGCATACCGATGGCTTGCTGCCTCACGCTTTTCCCGAGTCCTTGCCATTGTGACACGGATTTCTTGTTTTCGATATTTGTCTAGGTTCAACTCGAACATGTGTATTAAAAGAAAAGTCCTCTTTTCCTGAAATGCTTGACTACAAAGCGTAAAATTGCTTTAGATCAAGGTGGAGTATCGGAATCAAACAAATAGTATCAGTACAACACTGGATTTTGCGTGATTGACTGTAATTTAATACCGTTGTACTCAATACTAAAAATTTAATAATTACGCCAGTGTATTTTAAAGTTGCGTATTACATAAAATTGCATGTTACATAAAAACTAAACATCTCACAACTAAATGATAAAGATTAGCGCACACTGAACAGAGTTTTTGCTGTCAATAAGAGCAGTGATCTGAGAAGAAAAATGTTGCGAATAAACAGACCGTATTGCAGTTTGTTTCATATTGGGATAACTCTCATTTTAAGCCACAATTTCGAGCTTGATTTTTAATTGTGTAATTTGGTGGCTGGGATATATAAACATTCAATCATTGCAACTGTTTATACAACTTGATTTGAAATTACGCATTTCGCTACAAAACATTTCCTGATGGGATTCTTCTAGTGCACCAAAAGAACACAATATATGTTTTGCATCTATGGTTGTTATCATTCATGTTTCAATGACGTTTGTCGTGAAATATTCACATGATAGATGAAAATAAATTATGTACTTGAGCACATGAGAAAACGCTGCTTTGCGGTACCGGACGATATAAATATGTCCTTTTCATGTGACTTCATGAATACAAGACTGTTTTTTTTAAATTTTTTTTAACAATGGGGAAGAGACTTGGGGGACGTACTCATCACAACTTTTCTTGTCAGTAGCATCAGCAGTTGTGATTGCTTTATATGTATGGTTTAGAAGCCGTCATTTTGGCAGTCACAAAGTTATGATTATAAATCTGTATCATTCTAAGATGCAACGAACATTTACTTTATTGGATTCAACAAATAATAGACAATGTTTTATTGGTATATTAAATCGGCAAATATATAATCAAAATCGCATACTTGCAGCAAAGAGTAGATTTCCATTTGCAATACATTGACTGACAATTTCTGTGCCCAATATTGGTTCACTTTGTATTCAGAAATATTTCATTTTGTGCATAGAATATATGATTTTTCCACATTTTCACCTGTCAGTTACCTGTCAATTACCTGTTAATTACCGGCGTGATTTACTACAGAAAACTTAATACTGTTGGAGACACAGTTTTCCACAAAACAACATAATAACAATATTCTTTTGTGTTATAAGCCGTATTTTTTATCTTTTGAGACTTTGATCTTAATCGCATAAGCCGACATAAACAGAGATAATTTAGAAATAAATAATTCAAATAATAAACAGCACACACAGAAATTATTTTTTTCAGCGATTTATAGCACTTAAGCAGCGATAATGTGAATTTTGATAACTCTGTAGTCTTTGATTGTCTTTTGTCAATGGACAATGGCATTATTAACAGTGACCCACATGTTCTTGCGTCATTGCTATGGATGCGTTTTAGGACGCGGATCACTTGGTCACGTTGAGCAATGCATGGTGAATCAACACATAATACACCTTGTTATACCTTGCTCATTAGCATGCTCTTTGCTATGCCTTTCCATGAAAAACTACAATAATGCTCATCAGAATATAATTTGTTATACTTGTCTACTACTAAAAGCAATAACAATACGAATTGGATGAGGTTTATTTTCGTACTTTCGCAGTGTTATTGTCGATTCAAATAAAAAAGTGACGCTTTCGTTTTTGTTCTTTTTTTTTTAATCGCTTTGCTTTGCTCCACTCCACTCATTTTATAGTTCACAGTTTGTGTTAAGGTACAGTTATAGAAATACAGAAATAAAGTTTTGGCTCTTTTTGAAGTTATATTTATCAATAATTATTTTTTTTTTTCGATATTTTGGTACTTCTCCGAGTTTTGAGGATATAAATGTAAGAACAAATAGACATCTAGAAATAGATCTAATTTTGGCCGTTGTATGGGACAGCACACATTACTTTCGTGATTCATACAAAAGGCCATGCAACCATGCACGTCGGTTTAAAGTCCATTAACGATATGCTGACGATATTCAATAATTCCCATGGCAGCATAGAAATGGTACTTGTCAATCAATGAGTTCTTTAAGACATTCCTATAAATTAAGCACCTAACGGTTTCCTTCTGAAACGTTAATTTTCTACGATAGCAATAAATGGATCGGGCATCGTATTTATCATATTCATTCAGGCCAAAGACATCTTTATGCATTATGATAAAATTATTGTAATATGGCGGTTAAGGCTAGAATTTATAGTTCTGTGTCGGTTTAAAATTTTAGACACTCAAGTTTTATTCAGGTTTCATTGGTAAGTACCAAAAAGAAAACTGAACAAACCAGAAAACAAGAACAAGAAAAAGCACTATGTATTTGGACATTCAAATACCAGCAAAAGAGAAATTCTTCACATAGAAACACAAAAAGCTTCATTGTAAAAATTTAAATCATGTTTTGTTTTGTTTTGTTTTTCTTTTTTAATTTCCTGTCATGCTTTCTTCTATTTTTTATTTTAAAAACTTTCCTGTCCTTTCAAATGAGCGCTTGCTGTGTAGAAAATCAGAAAAAATTGATATGGTTTTTTCTTATCATTGTAATGACATACTCCATCACGAAATATTGCAAATTCCATAAAAAGACCATAAAAAGGCCCATATACTACGGAAAATCAATTGAGCGTGATACAAAAGAGAATGAGACTGTTTAAGGGCTATTTATATGGGTGAGCTTTCTCACAGCTTTAGTACAATTACAGAAACGCCAGTATTTGAGGGAAGGGACAAACCAGATGACATTCATTAATGTAGCACTGTAGTGCCACAGGATCATGGTATAAACTTGGAGTGCGGACAGCATCTCATAACGACGGAAAAGCTTGGGTTATAGAACCGAATAATAGAATTACATATTTTGCAGTTTCATAGCGATTTTTTTTTTTTGCTGAAAAGTATATGAAAAATCTAAACGCTACCAAGAATAAAGGTGAGATGTCTTTTAAGAATGAAACATCAATTTTTTCTGTTTATATTGAAGTTTTAATAATACTACAGTTTCTTCCAGTGGTGACGGGAGACTTATGTGGCTCGAACCATTGATATTTAGGACTCTTTGGGTGCACAAGAAACATTTACCATCCGCCAAGCTACGTAACGAAAGTGAGCTCTTTTCCACTGCGGGACAGCTTGATCTTGGCGGTGTCTCACCTTTCAATTCGTGATATGTATTTATGCTGATTGACGTAATCTGACGGCTATTTCCGGCATTTGGTCCGACGACATATATGTCCGCAGAAATATGGCAGACGATACTTAAGTTCGGACATTGTGGAAGGAACGACTGATACCTTAACTTCGTAATACTTCGGTAGCAACTTTCCTTTTCCAAAATCCCACTTCTAATTCTGCTGCTGTTAATAATATCAATACACGTGACTAGAAACAGAATTAATGCTACTCCTACTTAACGACTATCATAACAACAACTATAATCACATCCAATAATAATAATATTAATAATGATACTTATGATAATAATAATAAAACATGGATTTTTCATTACTTTTTCTAAGTTGATGTGACTGAGCTCTTTGCTGCCAAGAGTTGTGCTGACGTTGTGATATGGAAACTAAAGGTTTAATACAGTTTTTTATCTGGAACATTAGAGCATATTAGAATCTGTCTGGAATCTTCACAACAATCAATGTTATCACGAATAGAACTGAGGATATCAAAAGCACGAATTGTTGATATAGATTTGAGTGGAAAATGGTTGCAACATACGCCGTAGAGTTGATATGCGTGATTTGCCAGTGGAACTGGCGTGAGGAACAGGCATTTTCAGAAACACAATTACCCTACAATTAGACCTTCTCGTATGACGAGTCTCTTCATTTTTAACACATTCTAATGGAAATCCGAAACTCCCAAGTCGATCGTTTCCATAAACTCAGTGAAGAAAAGCGCTATTCGTTGGTCGTGGAGATACCCATAAAATTGTTGTTGTCCGTCACACTAAGTCCTTCTCATTGGCAGCCAAAAGAAGCATTAGCCGTGTTTTCGCTATACGACATAAACTGAGTAGCTTATTACGAGCAAAATTAGAGAGACGGTCGTAGAAATTGGAGGCGCAATTTGCAGTGCATCCGGCCTCTAGTAACTTTATTATAGAGCTCAGTTGTGGCAAGGCTTGGTGACCCTGAAATTGGCAAAGACACAAACCACTGACTAGCGACTTGGTACATACAATCCAAAACCTGTTTACCAGTAAACACAGAGGCTAAATGGTGTTACAGTTAAGGAATGACTTCTTGCCATCCCAGGAGTAAATGACCTTTGTCCTTTTGTCATCGATAAACATTTAAGTTTTCAATTTTGCAAATACCATTAAAGCTTAACATCGACTGACCAACAAAGTTCTTCAAAACTTCTCAAACTTTTTCTTAGACTATATCAATTACTTTTATAGAATTTTCAGTTTCAGTTTGAGCGGCAAATCGATTTCTTTCGAGAACAAAATATCGTCATTTTTCTCATTTAGTGATGTAAGTAGCATTTTTGCAGGGTGGGTGTGTTTGATACGCAGTTTGTACCAATGACTAATTGATTGTAAGTTAACAAGGTAATGTTCTTACACAAACCTAAACAAACAAACAAGCAAACAAAAAAAAACAAAACAAAACAGGGCTAACAGCATGCCTAACTCTCTCCATGGTTGCATTGAATAACAGTAAATATAGGCACACCCCTAGCTGGTTTTGCCCTAAATACACCAAATGTGCACAGTTGTAAAGGGCTTCTTTAACATACCAGTCTCTTTACTTGGATTCTTTCCATGGACCATATGGTTAAAAATATGTCATATATAAAATAAGTTATATTTCAAAAAGTATAAACAAGTTTAATTGCTAAAATCATTTGTCAGATTGTATATATATATATATATATATATATATATATATATATATATATATATATATATATATATATATATATATATATATATATATATATATATATATATATATTTAATATTGAACAACGCGCTTAATAAAGTCTTGGCGTGTCTATGCAGAGTGAAAGTTGTTGCTGCTTTTATGTGTTTTAAATTTGTTATTTTAAAACGTTGTCTGCCCTTTGTAGCAGTTGTATCAGTGATTACTGGCTGGAAACTAGTCCCTTACTGCATGTAGACTTTTCTTATTTGCACATTAATGAACAAACACATGGCACAGTGTAAGAAAAAAACTTTTTTTTTTTTTGGAAATAAATAAGTCTCAACTACGAAGCCAATTCTTTCCATTGTTTGTAATACCAATGCATCACATTCGTTTTTGCTGCTTTTTGCTTTATTTTCTCTCGTTATTTATTTTTTGCCGAAGCCCGAGCCATCATTCTGTACAATCGCATAGTTTTTGTTACCCCGGAGTGTTGACTTGGTCCTTTGTATTTCATCCAACCTTCACCATTGAAACATCTGCTATATTCTGATGTCTTCATCTTTTCCCCTCCGACGGCAGTGGAATCAATGTTTATTACCATATATTGACAAATTCATTAAGCTCTCAGAAGAGCAATTACAAACATGCCCCCACCTCTAATCTGTTCTACTTAATCATAGGAACGCGAGTGCTCTGTTTACGCCGAGCAAGTTTGATTTTAAATGATTCCATAAGGGGAATCCCCCCAAGTCAAGTGTTACATCTTGTATTGAGAGGTCATAGATTACAACGATCCCCGCAACTGAAAATACGTAGCCTCTTAAGTGATTGGTCAAGTCGTTTTTATCAAAAAGCGGTGGAAACTAATGAATTATTTAAGAGTGGGGACCATCGTGGAATTATTCAAGAGTGGAACAGTAGCAGTAGGGTTGCTATCTGGGGTCATTGAGCTTGGTCTTCTCAGCACAAAAAAAGTGACAGAAAGGTGCCACGACTGACCATGTTGTGAAGGGATGAGCACGTTACACGTCATTAATTAGGGAAGGATTCTTGCGAGGATGGGTGGTAACTTGGGCATTAATTGCGCAGAAAATGAACATGCCCTTTTCGGCAGCGAACGGCGACAGATTGGGTACTTCATGCGAGTCCTGTTTTTTTTTTCTTCGTTGCATATCTGTCCTCATGATAGATAATTAGTATATCACTTGTTTACTTCAGTAATCTTGCGCCGAGTCAAATTGTAACGAGTCCCAACAAAAACCTCCATTGATTTCGGGGGGGGGGGGGAGGGGGTGGGGGGGGGGCTATAGGAAATCGAAATGTCCACTACTGTGTGCTACGGCTTCTTGTGTCACTGACCCCCCAGTGCAGTTTTCGGAATTTAATTACGTCTGCACTTTCACTGTGTCTTCCGTCGATAATAATTGGTATATCAATATATTAGTGGTCTTGACGTTTTACGTGATTGAAAGTGAGCTGGGAGATATTGCGCTTTGACCGCAAGACATGGAAAAAAAAATAAAATAAAATAGAGAGAGAGAAAAATGATCAAAAACAAACAAACACACACAAACAACTTTGTGAGAGGTAAAAATTAAAAGAAGCAGAAGAAGCCGTTCAATAATGATTCAGATGGAGTCTGATTAGTTCAGTTAAATCGTTTTTCTTTTGCATTTATAGATGTTCAAAAGGTAATGAGAAAATCTGCAGGAATATAATTTAATTTACAAAGATAGAATGCAAATGACTTACGAATTAAGATATTGTATTTATTGTGGTTTATACTCAACAGGAGTTATCATTGTCAAAACGCAATTTAGAATGACAGAATCTGTATAAATTATGGAAGTAGTTGAGTAGAGAATAGGGCACCGGCGGTACACTGATTGTGACAGGAACACAAGGGATATATGGCAGTGGTGAACGTAAGTAAATTAATACGTTTGACCATTAAACGCAAAAGAGTGTAAGTATTGATTTATAAAGACGAGTGGGCAAAGGCAAATGTCGTACGCAGCGGCGACTTCCTGGTTAAATGGTTTACTCGTTTTAAAAAGAAAACCTTAAGGCGCCAGGTGTTTGAGAAATTTCTTTCAACTGGTGAACGGTATAACTTGTGCTAGAAGCAAAGTTAAGGTGAAATTGTGATAAGCTTCAAAAGTAAACATTAAGAAAACGGTGATTCTCCGGATATATTTCTCTCGCTTTCAAGTCCCGATCTAAAACTTATTAGAATTTGGAGAAAACTTAAGTTTCCTTACCAACGGTCTGTTTCATATCCACACTTAAATAGATCCAGTGTTGTTGACGTTCAATTGCTCGGAACTCACGTCCTGCATACATCGTTAGTGCTAACAACATTGGTCTCGATCCTGTTGCTCACCGAATGGCTATTTGGTGATTATGTGAGGTTGTTCCATTAATAAAAAAATGTCCCATTTGTTGGTCAATACACAAGAATAAAATACAGTAGAGCACCACCTTCACCCCCCCCCCCTTCCTGAGTCATCAGCCCGACGGGACCGGGTGCGACTGTTTACAGGTTATCTTTTAATGAAAAACAACTAAAATGGGCGTATTTAAAAGTACTGTTGTATCATTTTTCGACTGAAGAGAAAAAAAACGGGAATGTTTGAAACAATAATAGGTCAGAATACGGGGCGTGCCACTAGATCGCGTTACGATATTCGCGTAATATTCATTTCAGGGATCAAAACTTACTGGTCTAGCTTGGTCTGGGTCTGGTTGACCTCTGACATGTCGCCCCTGACATCTGACATGCGATTTGTGACTTTTCGGCTTGGCTGGCTTCTCACTGTGACTTAAGGGTTGTGACTGACTTTTGACATTTAATTTCTGGCTTTTCTGCTTGGCTGACTTCTACTTTGACTAATCACCCAATGACGTAAGATTCTTTACCTATCTGGTTGACTACTTTCTCGCAAGTGACTTGTGACTTGTCACATGTGATACCCTGCTTCTGGACTGCTGACCGGTATTTTATGGCATCTGAGATCTGACTAACATCTCACATGTGACATGTGTCACTTCAGATCTACGACATGGAAATCGGACGCGTATATCAGTACACACACAAACACACACACACACACACACAGATATATATATATATATATATATATATATATATATATATATATATATATATATATATATATATATATATATATATATATATATATATATATATATATATATATATACGAATGTAGGAACAGACCCCCCCGGGCCAGACCCCCCCCGGACCAGACCCCCCCTTTTTTGGTAGGAACAGACCCCCCCAGGAACAGACCCCCCCCATTTACATATATATATATATATATATATATATATATATATATATATATATATATATATATATATATATATATATATATATTATGTCCTGAGATATATTTTTTTAAATGTTTTTTTTTATTTCATATATATATTTTTCTGTATTTTACAATTTTCACTTATTATTTTAAATTGCGTATTTATTAGTAATGCAAAACCTTTTCATCACGATGAAAACATGTGCCAATGTCCTTTCATCATAATGAAAGGGATGAAAGGATGTATTGATGTTGTTTCATCGCAATTGCAATTTGATAAAACTATTAGCAATAGCACAATTAATGACTGTGAGATCACACAAATAACACAATTACAGAACTCAAATGCAATCAAAACCTCTCTGTCAAAACAATTAACGGAGATTCAATCTGCAGATTAGCGAAACACCCACACCCCGACCCAAGAGCCGGAGATGTATTCAATAGAAAGTGAAAGTGATTCTGGATATCTGCTCGCTGCTCTGTTATCCCCAAAATAACTTGATTTTTTTAAAATTTAATTTCACAGAGATACTGAAACATTATTATAATAATTAAAAATTGGGGGGGGGGGGGGGGTCTGTTCCTACCACTGCAAAAAAGGGGGGTCTGTTCCGGGGGGGGTCCGTTCCGGGGGGGTCTGTTCCGTTTACCATATATATACATATGCTGATAGTTAATACTTAATTTTTTAAGTAAGTCAGGAGTATTGTTCAAAGATTTATGGAATCACAAACCGAAAACACTACCACCTTTTAGAAACACATCTACACTAAGAAGCTACGAAGTGATATTCACAAAATAATTACGGATGTTCCCAGCTGAGTGAAAGATCATACTCTTGAATGATTTCTGGCATTGATCCTGATATCAGCGGCTGAAACTGGTACGTACAATTGATAAAAAACAAAAGATTGTTTTATGTTGATCAAAACACACCCCCCCCCCCCAGACATATTAAATCATACAAGCATAACAGGCAACGTCCCCTAACATTTGGCCAGAAACAAGTAGGAGACGAGATACGGCGCCGCATTTCCTCATTTATTTATTTATTTTATTTTCCCACATGCCCCGGCATATACCTCAGCTTTATAGAGCAGCGTAGTACCAGAGCGTTCTCCTTTTAATGCGGCTTGACGGCTCGGCTTGGGAAATCAGTGACCGATGAGTGGTGTCCACATAATCCTGCTATTTTGTTTTTACTCTTTTAATCCCGATGCTCTGGTGTCACTGAATTCGTATGATATGAGCCAAATTTGAAGCGATCTTTGGCCTTATTATAATTACAACAGAACACCAAAATAAGACCGCCTGTGAGACAAAAATGCCATTATATCTGGGGGTCCACAATTATGGGAATAGTAGAAACGACTGAAGAAAAGGGTCTTATTTCCGGCTCCTACTTCTGAAAGTGAGTATTTGCAAGCGGGGGATGGCATTCCGGAGTCATTAGCACAGAAAGAGCAAAACAAAAGAATTATTACGTGTCTGTGGAACATATGAATGATAAAAAGCTATTTAAATTCAGCGCAGAAACAAAATCTCCCGTTAACAATACCTCACATTAGCAATACCTCACGTTAACGATACCTCACGCTAACAATGCCCCACGTTAACAATACATCACGTTAACGATACCAAATGTTAGCAATCCCTTACATAAACGATATCTCACGTTAGCAATGCCTCGCGTTAACAATGCCTCATATTAAAACCTCATGTTACCGTTACCTCACGTTAGCTACCTTATGTTAGATCTGATTTTGCAATCTTCTGGATCACCTATCGGCTAACATGACGTCATCGAATTCATCATAAAATCTTACGTATGTTTTTTTTGCGGCTTATGATCCCCGATCATTCTCCCAATGATTCACACAAATCAATCAATTAAATTATCAGGCAAATAATAGATTGAAATCTAGCAATAGCAGTTGTACAGCGTCATACGCGCCTTACCGTAACACCATATCCCGTCCAGATGCGGCAGACATGACTCCATATGTAACCAGGACAACTTCTTGATCTTCTTTAATTTCTCCGAAATCTATTGGCATATGAACAGTCGAGATTTGAGATGTTTTATGGGATGAAAGAGACTGTTTTCGCCCATATAGACAAATTACGGGGCATTTCTAGAGTGCCACAAAGTCCATTAATAGCTTTTGGTATTGACTCCGTTGACTTGCTACACTTCTCTGTAGTAACTCCTTTGCAGCTGAGCGCTGTGGTCAACTCGAAATTCTAGGTCAGCTCCACACTGATGCGCCATCTGGAGTTAACCGATGCTTTGCTCGAGAAAGAGCCACGAGTTGCGTGGCCAAAGATTTGAATGGGGGGGGGGGGGTGTGGTAGGTGGGTATATCCATGTACGTTATTGGCACCAGTGGGCATCTAAACAATGACACTGGGTGTCGTGGTTACCCATCCTTAAAGGTATCTAGACACGTGGATCACCCGGTAATGTGTGACATGCATGAAGTCAATTTTCAGAAATAT
This sequence comes from Protula sp. h YS-2021, assembly GCA_949752745.1. Taxonomy (NCBI): domain Eukaryota; kingdom Metazoa; phylum Annelida; class Polychaeta; order Sabellida; family Serpulidae; genus Protula; species Protula sp. h YS-2021. The sequence goes on along the minus strand of OX457029.1, from coordinate 49,975,550 downwards.
TTTTTAAAGCGTTGGCGAAAAAAACTTGCACCTCCTAAAATTGGCATATTTTACGTCCTCGTTTTGGTCTATATACGAAGTCATCTATCGCATTTCATAGCTGGGCTTCTTAATTCAGATATGGTTGAATACACCAACGTATTAAAAAGCAGTTGTAAAATCATTATTCGAGAAGTTATGTTGAGTTTTGTATCATGTTTTCCAAGTTAAAGTTTTTCAAGAAAGGTTTCAGTTTGCACACGACACGCTCAAGAAGTAAAATGGGTTGTAAAATGAGCAGATTGCCAAAAACATTGATCAGACGCCGATCTATGGTCGTGACGAATCACAACCAAAAAAACAGATGCAATGCTGTGATTTGGCCGGGTTGTTGGATCGACGTAGGAATGTTTGCTGGGTCAGTTGTGTTTTTATTTAATAAGCCACATGTGTTTTAGTTTCGTATGGACCTTTGGGTGAACCTCTATGTGCCTTTGCATACGTTTTGGGTAGATCTATGCCCTATGCACGTGTCTCTGTCTGTGTTTTGGAGTGGATCCCTGCCCTATGCACGTCCCTTTGCATGCGTTGTGGGGGGATCTATGCCCTGTCCATATTCCTTTCCATGTTTTCGAGCATCTATACTCCGTGAGTGTAACTTCGCTATCCCCTTCCGAGTAGCTATTGGCAGTAGGTACAGACTTGCTTTCCGCACAGGAACCACGTTCTGTGCTAGTGGGTTTACTCCTCTCACTGACCGGAAATAACCTTAACTAAAGGCAGTGGGCACATTTCTTAACAAAAAACGGATTACTTGTTTGCAGCTGATTACAACTATACCGGTGTATAACAGGCAGTGCATAGGCTTCACTTTCGTTTTGCTATGTCTCAGTCTAATTAACCGACACATCCATGTCATGCCCCGGTCACGCCACCGAGCGCCATGCAGGTTATTGTGTTAGTATCGTCAACAACCTTCACACAGCCCTAGCGCGTGTACAGCTTGACTTTACTTTTGCGTCGCCTCCTTAGAGGGGGGGGGGGGGCGTCTTTGGACCTCTATACGGTCACCTTTGGCGCATCTCTTTAATTTATGACCTTTTGAAAAAAGACTAATGGATCTCAAACAGTGTTACTTCTGGCATCTTGCTGTGCTGTTGAAGGCAGGCCGTGAGCATTGTTGCACAAATAACACGGGGCTTTTACCCTAATTGGTGTTCAGGTCAGGCAAACATGGCCGATCGGCGAGAGTAAAGCGAATGGACTTCACAGAGTCTCTCATTAGCAATGGCAGGGAAACATGCTACAATAAAGTATTCATAAAAATAGTAATTTAAGGAGATAACGCATGTATTTTATGCATTGTACTCCTGCCAATACACTGAAGTCAGACTGCGTAAGAATATTGAGTTTTGATGCCTGAGAACATTTTTTATTTTGTGTTTATACGGTAAAGCGGCTCAAGCACGTTACCAGAAAATGTCTGTTAGGACTTTCAACTAGTCAATATAAAGTATTATTGACCAGCAAGAATATGTTGGTCTTTAGGTCAACATTTTCGTAACTTTTCAACAATATCGTCATGCTGCCTTGCAATAAGTCAATATATTTTTTCTGACATTTGTTAATTGGCGTTTTGATTACAAATAACTGCAATATCTGTCGACTTTTTCGTTTCGATCAACATTAGAAAATTATTTACTTGGGAACCGACCAATCAGATTACAGCATTTACTCAAGTTATGTAACACTCGTAAATATTTTCATACATTTAGTCAACAATATTTCCTGTTGGCCTCTTTAAAATGCTGGTCTAAATATCAAGCTTTTCAAGCAGGTCATCATAGCTTTGTGTTGCTCATAATGAGTCAATATCTGTCAACACACCTCAGATTCTATTCCTGGGAGCACCTTTACCAGAAATTCCGTTTAATAAATGCTTGTGAGAAGTTTATCAAAAACAATTAATAGTATAAATTACACATGATTTTTCAGTTTATTTTGTGTCTAATAAAATCGAGAGCTGCAGTAAGACCCTGTACCACTCGATGGCCTTGGCGTGGCTAAATTGACAGAAAGTTGACATCATTGTGTTTTATTTTTGAGTACTATTATCATGAACTCAAGGCCCGAAATCTATAAGTTTTTATTTAGATTTCTCTTTGTGTATTTCAAAGTAGTTATTCTTTAGTTGTTAATTAAAATTTGAATTTGTGCTGATATTTACGTCAATTTCTATTCATTTATTTTGCAAAGATCAGAGCAAATTCAAGTCGACCACTGGTCTAGAAAAATCAAATGTGTTTTGAATTTGATAAACATGATTAAATAGACATATTATTGTGTTTCTTTTTGCAGAAAAGCCGAACTTGAAAGTGTCGTAAACGACATCTGCTGAAGCAGCTCGCCCACGTATGACGTCACACTCAAGGAAGAAACCACTACTGCAATATATGGACAAAAAGGAGGCAATGAATACTTGAACAGTACTTCTATTTTCAATGTTGGCTTATCAAATTAAAATTATTCTTTTGGTTTGTGTGACCTACACCCAGTCATCTCGGACAGGTAAGCTTAGTTTCATTTTAACACTCATTTCTCCAAAGCAAATTGCTTAGTGGCCATTAAAATTAAGCCGGTCGAAGACTTGCAAAGAGTATATTAAAGTTGTTGTATGGGGTCAGTGTTTTGGACCTTTTTTCTGTCATTTTGTCTTCACCACTCCTCTGGCCGCCCTAGGACCACCAAATTTCGCACATATGGAGTATTAGATCAGAAGCTGTGCGCAACCCTTTTTGTTTTCGCCTTTGTTTTCATTTTCATGATCAAAACGCCAAAAAAAAAATTTTTTTTCTTGTCGCAGTAAGGGCTCAGCAGCATTTGCACAAACCTCTCCGCCAAACTACGACGGCTTCCGTGTGGTTACGTTCCCATTCCTCCCCAAGAACAAGGACTTCTGAATTGCGACCACCCTATATGAAGACCCCTCTTGGTTGATCCTGTGAATGATTCCACTGTACTATCTGTGACTGACCCTACTGTACTATCTGTGAGTAACCCACTGTACTATCTGTGAGTGACCCCACTGTACTATCTGTGACTGACCTCACTGTACTGACTGTGACTGACCCCACTCTACTATCTGTGAGTGCCCCACTGTACTGTCTGTGACTGACCCCACTCTACTATCTGTGAGTGACCCCACTGTACTATCTGTGAGTGACCCCACTGTACTATCTGTGAGTGACCCCACTGTACTATCTGTGACTGACCCCACTGTACTGACTGTGACTGATCCCACTCTACTATCTGTGCGTGCCACACTGTACTGTCTGTGACTGACCCTATTGTACTCTCTGTGAGTGCCCCACTGTATTATCTGTGAGTGACCCCACTGTACTATCTGTGACTGACCCCACTGTACTGTCTGTAACTGACCCTACTGCACTACGTAATTAATACGTCAACTGTTGTGGGTCGTCTATTCACTTTGTGGGCAATAAACCTGAGTTGACACTGCCATCCAAGAGCTCTTAGGTCAAGAATAATTACGTCACATTTACCGGAAGCTTAAGTTGAATCGAAGCCGATTGTTTGGCTGACACCCTGTTATGTCCTGTCAGACTGTGGTAATCCCCTCACGCGTCTTCCCTCCACCCCTTTCCCCAACCAGTCATCATACACATTCTGGAAATTTAAAAAAAAACAACAGTGCATTCATTGCAGCTAACACTGATTTCTAAAAGAAATGGCAAGGATGAATACTTGTAAAACTGCAACCATTACTGTACCAACAAGGGAAGACTGTGCCAAGGAATGCTTTGATCCACGTGGCCCTTCCTGTCATACTTAATAATATAAATAGACGCATGTGAGTTTTTTTCAAGTCCTTATCGCCTCATGCCACTGCTAAAACCAAAGCGACTTCCAAAAAAAAAGAAAAAAAAAAAAAAACAGAAAAAAGTAATTGGAAAACGATCAATGACGTGATCAGTCCGAATGATTTTCATCGCTTTCCCTGACACGACGAAAAATTAGGTTGCATATGTTTCTGTCAAACTTGAGCTTATCGCAGCAGTAGGCTTATGTGTAAAAATGACGCCTCCAGGACTCATATCGTGGCAGCTTCATTTAAGACCAGAGGCAGCATCCAATATGAATCACAAGCTGTTTTTCCGTTGTTGTATAGTTGAAGCAAGACCATCAACAACTAGTTGATGGTCTTTAGTTGAAGTCGATATTTCTTGGATTTACGTGCCAGATGATTAGTTTGTCTCTGTCTCCAATTTATGTATTGCTCCTTCGACAAGCTAAATATGAATTAAACAAAGACAATCACTAGAGAAACGATGAACATTAATGAACGCAACAAGAGCATTTTATTTGTATAATAACTATGAAACCTAATGACATCTTGTTCCCTTCATTATGAAGCACCGATGTAACTTTTTAGAGTTTTTATTTTTCAAACTGCAATACATACACACTACGTCCTCACTGAGGTGTGTTATCCTGCACCGTTTTTCTTTTCTTTTCTTTTATTTTTTTTCTGTGTGCATCTGTAGTAAGATCTGGAAATTAGAGCACCCTTTATATGCATTTACTCATTTCCCATTTAACAAAACAAACTTATTTTAAGGATATTCTTAAAACATCTAATTTCAGATGTATACAGCTTACTAATAAATATCTGATTTGATGGGAACTTCGGGATAAGATGACCCCACAAATTAGGCAACTTTTCGTCCGACCCATTCCATTTCGCTCGCAGTTTAGAAAAATTCGGAAATAAGACCGCCAGTGGCCGTATTCACTGAAGTTAACTGTACGGTTAACTGATTCTGTTAACTGCTCCTTTGTCATCCAGAACATCTGAAAGTAAATTAGTAAATTTACCTTATTTAACAAACAAATTCCACCTAATTTTTTTTCGTGAGATGGCTAGACCAGCCGATTTACGCTTCTAGGAGTACAGTTAACTGCACAGTTAACTTTTTGCACACCAGGACAAAGATTAAGACCACTTTTGACCAGACCCACAGATGGTCTTATTTTTTGGAGGTTTTAGTGTTTTAATTTTAACAGAAACCGACTGTATGGAAATATTTGTGAAATAACATTCACGTATTATTTTCTTTAAAAAATATATGCCAACTGAGTGCCGATGACGATGTAATAACGGTGGCCAAATGCAGGTGGAAAGTGTAAATATATAGTTGCTTCACATCGGGAAAGTGTTGTTTTGGTCAAGACCTTTGAGACGACCTTTCTAGTATTTAATTTAAGAGTAGGGCACGAGAGTAGCTGTTACTTTAGGTGTATTAGTTTGTTGTGATTTCTGTGCCATCTTGTCCAATCTGTAGTCCGTGCGTCATATGCTGTCGTATACAGAGCAGTTAAGATCCATTTTATTTGTTTCTCTCCAGGAAAAATACTGATTGGCTTGGCAGAAAATAGATTGCTTTAAAATAAACAGTTCGGCGAGAGATAGATTAGCAATATATACTGCCTGTAGTTCTGTGAAGATTTATGTTCACTGTGATATTTTTCTATTTTCTTTCGTTTCAATATAATGTGCATAATTCTCTTGAGGTTTTAATCCACTTGTTTTCTACGTGAATTAGTCACTAAATAATAAGTAAATAAAACGTATCAGCGGAGAAGATCTAGGAGGACAGGTCCCCCGGCAGTTTTTATGCTCGACAAAGACAAATGAACAGAAGCCAGAGAATGGCATTGGTTCACGTCGTTTAGATTCCGAACAAAAAAAAAAAAAAGGCATTTCGATGTAATTAGCGTGATTGTTTCCCCTGTGTTGTTGCTGGTCAAGGTCGTTTTCGCAAAGCTGTTGCTTTCATTTCATCAAATTTTTTGAGTAGAAATATTTGCAGAAACCTGTAACGGTTGATTAGGCGCAGGGGTAGGGGGGTTGATGCTTGGTGTGTTATCGCAAGGAACAATTCTTATAAGTTCCATACATGGTACAAGTAACAGACCCCCCCATCCACCCCCCCCCCCCCTTCGCCCAGCCGAAGCTCGCGAAGAAGAAATGTCTGGGACACCGGGTTATGAATCAAGCTTGGTCTCAGTTTTGTTTTCTGCGGCCGTTGCTGTTCTGCCTGCTCATAGGGACTTGTATATATACACACACACACACACACATACACACACACACACACACACACACACACACACACACACACACACACACACACACACACATATACAGGTATGTCGGGAAACAAACGACGAATCGCGATTTCTTCTCCAACTCGCGAAATGTACGCCAAAAATCTAACTTCGTTATTAGGGACTTTTCAGACATAAGTTGTATATGAAAATCTCGGTAGATTTTTTTTACATTCAATTCCGAAAGCGAAAATATATAAAAGACAACAGATTAAGAGAAATTTAACAAAGCATGAACCCTGCGAAACGGAATATTTTGTTTACATAATTTGCATATTTTACACCATTTTTTGATATCTGCAACTATAAGTTTGATGTGAATCGAGACTGTGTAAAAAATGTAAACAAACCGATTTTGTTTATAAACAAAGGCCACGTGCTTTCTGTAAAAGAGTATTAGGGAAACACTAAATAAAAGCCAAACAAGCGTAGAGTTTGTTTTCTTTTATTTACACCATAATCACAATGTAATATTTATTTTCTTTCATTTCTATACATAAACTATTTAACATTAATTGAAGAGTTACAAAATATTGAAGAGCAGTACAAAAGATATTAAAACAGATGAATGTTTAAAAACATAGATTTATATTATACAGATGAATTGTTTAAAAACAAAATACAGATTAATACAGATGAATGTTTAAAAACAAAACTCTTTTAAAATAAAACCAAAATACAGAAAAAAATAATACAACAAAATCCCCTACTGATATAACCGTGATTTGTAAATAACCAACTCTATCTTATTTTCAAGCTCAGTGTTATGTGTACTAGTTAAAATTTCAAATGATAGACCGAAAAAACGTGAGGCAATGGAATATAAACCACATAAAAGCTTTCTAAAGAAAACAAAATACACAGCTGAAACTGTCAAACTAACATGCGAAATGTACGTACACAACCATGCACAAAATTTGCAAGTTTAGGGACCCTGCAACACAACTTGGGTGTACTACCCCATCTCGTGACGTTCATAAATTTAAAGTCGGTGACTTCGTATGAGAAAAGTGAACTGAAAATAACACAATTAAAACTTTCAAACTGACATGCGAAATGTACGTACACAACCATGCAAAATGTGCGAACACCAAAATTTACTTAATCACGGCAACATCGGCAAAATTTCCAAGTTTTGAGGCTCTGTAACATACCATATGCTCGTACTACCCAATCTCGCAACGTTCATAAACTTTGAAATTGGTCACTCCGAACAGTGAACTTTCGAACTGACAAGCGAAATGTACGCTCATACACAACCATGCAAAATATAGTGCAACCACGCGAAATCTACGACGCAAGTATTTCTTTTTTAAACACATCGGCAAACTTGGCAGCTTTTGTGACCTTGTCACATGAAACTTGCCCGTACTACCCATCGCCGCCACTTTCATAAATTTACAGTCAGTCACTTTATACGAGAAAAATCAAATGCAAATAACACATTGAAACTTTCAAATTGATACGCGAACGCACATAACCATGCGAAATGTACGAACCCAAGCACTTCTTTTTAAATACCTCGGCAAATTTGGCAGGTTTTGAGACCCCGTTGTATGAAAATTGCCCGTACTACCCAGCCCCGCGACGTTCATAAATTTAAAGTCGGTCACTTCGTATAAGAACAGTGAACTGCACGTGAAAGTGATACAAAGAACACTCCCCACACTTGTGTAAACCAAAACAGAATCCCACAAACATGTCATCACAGAGAAATGTCCCCGAAATAGTTTCTTTTTCTTAAATGGATCTGAAGCTTCATCCGCCTATTTATTTTTCTTGTAAAAATTTGAAAGGTATGCTCGCAACTGAACTTTGTCCCTGTGCCCCAAAACATCACATGCGAAACGTACGTCCACAACCATGTATGTGACAGGGTCCCAAACTTCGAAAATTTTGTCGATGTTTCTGTGAATTAGAACATTTTGGTGTTCGCACATTTCGCATGGTTTTGTACGTACTTAAGTCGGTCACTTGGTGTGAGAAAAGTTAACTGAAAATAACGCAGTTAAAGCTTTCGAATTGACAAGCGAAATGTACTCACACAACCATGCGAAATGTGCGAACACCAAAATGTTCTTACTCACAGAAACATCAGCAAAATTTGCAACTTTTGAGACCCTGTCACATGTCATTTACTCGTACTACCCAATCTCGCAACGCTCATAAATTTAAAGTCGGCCACTTCGTTTAGGAGCAGTGAACTGCAAATAACACAGTTAATACTTTCGAACTGACAAGCGAAATGTACGCACACATCCACAACCTTGCGAAATATAGTGCAACCACGCGAAATCTGCGAAGCGAGAATTTCTTTTTTTTTTTAACACATCGGCAAACTTGGCAGCTTTTGTGACCCTGTCACATGAAACTTGCCCGTACTACCCATCACCGCCACTTTCATAAATTTACAGTCGGTCACTTTATACGAGAAAAATTAAATGCAACTAACACATTGAAACTTTCAAACTGATACGCGAACGCACATAACCATGCGAAATGTACGAATCCAAACAATTCTTTTTAAATACCTCGGCAAATCTGGCAGGTTTTGAGACCCCGTTACATGAAAATTGCCCGTACTACCCAGCCCCGCGACGCTCATAAATTTAAAGTCGGTCACTTCGTATAAGAACAGTGAACTGCACGGGAAAAGTGATACACAGAAAATTCCCCGCACTTGTGTAAACCAAAACAGAATCCCACAAACATGACATCACAGCGAAATGTCCCCAAAATAGTTTCTTTTTTCAAACGGATCTCAAGCTTCATCCGCCTTTCTATTTTTCTTGTAAAAATTTGAAATGTAGGCCCGCAACTGAACGTTATCCCTGTGTCCAAAAATATCACATGCGAAATGTACGTGCATAACCATGTATGTGACAGGGTCTCAAACTTCGAAAATTTTGTCGATGTTTCTGTGAATTAGAATATTTTGGTGTTCGCACATTTCGCATGGTTTTGTACGTACTAAAGCCGGTCACTTGGTGTGAGAAAAGTGAACTGAAAATAACGCAGTTAAAGCTTTCGACTTGACAAGCGAAATGTACGTACACAACCATGCGAAATGTGCGAACACCAAAATGTTCTTACTCACAGAAACATCAGCAAAATTTGCAACTTCTGAGACCCTGTCACATGTCATTTACTCGTACTAGCCAATTTCGTAACGCTCATAAATTTAAAGTCGGCCACTTCGTATAGGAGCAGTGAACTGCAAATAACACAGTTAATACTTTCGAACTGACAAGCGAAGTGTACGCATACATCCACAACCATGCGAAATATAGTGCAACCACGCAAAATCTACGAAGCAAGAATTTTTTTTAACACATCGGCAAACTTGGCAGCTTTTGTGACCCTGTCACATGAAACTTGCCCGTACTACCCATCGCCGCCACTTTCATAAATTTACAGTCGGTCACTTTATACGATAAAAATTAAATGCAAATAACACATTGAAACTTTCAAACTGATACGCGAACGCACATAACCATGCGAAATGTACGAACCCAAACACTTCCTAAATACCTCGGGAAATCTGGCAGGTTTTTGAAAACCCGATACATGAAAATTGCCCGTACTATCCAATCCCGCGACGTTCATAAATTCAAATCGGTCACTTTGTATAAGAACAGTGAACTGCATGGGAAAAGTGATACACAGAAAATTCCCCGCACTTGTGTAACCAAAACAGAATCCCACAAACATGTCATCACAGCGAAATGTCCCCAAAATAGTTTCTTTTGTCGATGTTTCTGTGAATAAGAACATTTTTATGCTCGCACATTTCGCATGGTTTTGTACGTACCAAAGTCGGTCACTTGGTGGGAGAAAGTGAACTGCAAATAACACAGTTAAAAAGCTTTCGAACTGACAAGCCAAGTGTACGTACACGACCACGCGAAATGTGCGAACACCAAAATGTTCTTACAGAAACACCAGCAAAATTTGGAAGTTTTGAGATTCTGTCACATACAATTTACTTGTACTACCCAATTTCGCAATGCTCATAACTTTAAAGTCGGTCACTTCGCATAAGAACAGTGAACTGTAAATAGCACAGTTAAAACTTTCGAACTGACAAGCTAAATGTACGCACACATCCATAACTATGCGAAATATAGTGCACCCACGCGAAATCTACGACGCAAGTATTTCTTTTTTAAACACATCGGCAAACTTGGCAGCTTTTGTGACCCTGTCACATGAAACTTGCCCGTACTACCCATCACCGCTACTTTCATAAATTTACAGTCGGTCACTTTATGAGAGAAAAGTGAAATGCAAACTAGAGCAGTGTGCATAGGCCACATATTCCCCACAGGCAGTGCTCTACCACATCCCTCAAAACACATGTCGCAATTTCATGTCCCGCAAATACCTCCGCATCTACCCCTCCAGGCCTCTCTACCATCCTGCAAACAAGTCCAGCAGCTTCTGCAACAAAACAAAATGACAGACATGAGAGTTATACAAGCAAGTGGTAAATGCATTTATGTGATATAAGCGAAGACCTGGAGGGCCACTACTGCTGCTGCCGTACTTGGATTTTGCAAGTGAAATCCTGCTTAGGCAGTGCTTAAGCAATGCCTTAGCAGGATTTAACATGCAAAATCCAAATAGGACAGCAGCAGTAATTGCCCTCATGGTCTTCCGGAATCACAGCAGTGGGCATTGATAAGCAGTCCGTTTCGCCAACAACCATAACGCACGAAAAATGTTTTGAATTCTTTAAAATGCCAACACCTGGTTTGCTTGACCAAATCTGCACTACTGCTACATATATCAATATACTCCTTCCGACACACCTCAGCAACAATTCTCTTACCCTTTATAAATGCTTTATAAATGCAAAAGCCTCACTTACCCAGCATCTTCTCAGAAGATGCCCCTTCAACAGCCGATTCCGCATTCGCTGAGAGTTTTGTGTCTTTTTCGCCCTGCGATGAATGTGTGTGTGCCCCATTTTCACTGGTCCCTCACAAAGCTCTTTTGACGTGGTATCGGCGCCCGTAATGACGCAATCGCTGTCCGAACTACGTTCTTCGGATTGCGCCACCCCCTCCCCAACTCAGACCGCGACTTCTGTGTCACGGCTTCCGATTGCAGCAACGGGGACATTTTCTGAAAAAGTATAACACTGTTATTACAAACGCTAAATCACTGCGAGTTCGTACGACAGAGACACTGACAACTTCACATCAAGTCAAAATAGCAACTACCTTTGAAGAGACCATGAAGCGCCCAGGAATAACCTTCACATTTCATCTTCAATTCAAAGCTGAACTGTACAAAACTCTTACAATCACAGCAGTGGGCACTGATAAGCAGTTCGTTTCGCCGACAACCATAACGCACGAAAAATGTTTTGAATTCTTTAAAACGCCAACACCTGGTTGGCTTGACCAAATCTGCACTAGTGTTACATATATCACGATACTCCTTCCGACACATATCAGCAACAATTCTTACCCTTTATAAACGCAAAATCATCACTTACCCAGCAACTTCTCAGAAGATGCCCCTTCAACAGCCGATTCCGCATTCGCTGAGAGTTTTGTGTCTTTTTCGCCCTGCGATGAATGTGTGTGTGCCCCCTCTTCCCTTTTCACTGGTCTCTCACAAAGCTCTTTTGACGTGGTATCGGCGCCCGTAATGACGCAATCGCTGTCCGAACTACGATCTTCGGATTGCGCCACCCTCTCCCCAATGGTGACCGTAACTTCTGTGCCATGCCTTTCGATCGCTGCAACAGGGATATTGTATGAAAATGTCAACCAGTTAATCTGTGCAAGCGAAATGAACAGATGCTTTTAAAATTATTTTAAACTCTGTGGTTACTTTTCTTCCAATGTCAATGTTAATGTAACAGCCGAGTCATAAACTATAACGTCCTTATTTCATCCTTGAATAATTTAAAGCTTAGCCGCACAGGACACGCACGTTCAAAATTCTGACAACAGTCCGTTTCGCTTCAGTCTTGCAAGTTCCGGTTCAGTAAAATAATGAAACTGCCCTTCGGATCACACTCACACAGACAAAATGAAATGTTGAATGAAACGAGAAATACGCGTCAAGCAAAATATATGTTGTATATTCGTCCACCTGTAATTACCTGAAACCGGCGCAGGGATATTTTCCGCTGCTTTCTTAATCTGTCTATAGGCTTGGTTAACATCCAAACTGTCATCTTTAACCGGTCCCCCAACAATTTCACCCACAAAATGGGTCAAGTGGCTCTGATCCCTGCCGCATAACCTCTTTGCGGCTTCTGCCCAGGCCTTGATGTATCCCTTCCCGGGGTATTTAGACACCTCTTCTGCAGAAAAAATGACGGAATGCTTAATCATTTCACATTTCATTCCATACAAGTTTAGACGCACATAAATCATTCCCAAAAACCATGCGAAAACACACAGTGCGTAAAGAAAAACGATACTTTTTCATAATTCCAAAGCGTGAGCACAAAAATTACACGTACACAATGGTCACTTCAATTTCCCTTCCACGCAAGTTACAGAGGGAACAGACAACTAAGAGAAAATTTAAAAATAGGTGGTATACGAATAAGTAAAATCTCGCATATACAGTCCGTTTAGCAATGAGAACGTGCAACTGGCAATACAGGGATTAAGCACTTCTTCTAGGATACTGAAAAAATACAAGTCCTTTTGGGTCTGATGCTTCCGGCTAGATAATCGAACCTGCAAACTTGTGAAGCACTATCATGCAAAACTCAACGGAAACGGAGATTGGCAAACCATGAAACGACAAAACAGACATTTAACCCAATCACAGGGAAGGAAAAAAAATCTGTCATTTCTTAATAACATATTACCAATTCCCACAGCCATAGGAAACGGTTTGAGCTTCCTGGGATCGGAAACTGTCTCCGGACTAAAAATGAAAGAATGTTTTGAAATCATGCATCACTCTCAGCGGCTGTAAGGACGTCACTTCTGTCCTTGTCAAGTTTTTTTTCAGTTATTACAGGAGCAAAACAATGCTACAATACACTGGTCTTTCAACTCTACAAAAGTATAATTTCGGCGAATAGGACGTCATCATTCCACAAGAACACGCAAAAACAAAAGGGAATCTAAATCAACCTGGTTTTACAGGAAAGCAATAGAAAAATGTTAAAGAACTTACGCAAAGTCAAAACCGCAAAACGAGACTTCTATACTTCCGTCAGGGTCCCGGCCTTCCACACGTGCAGGCCACCACTTCCCTCTATACATGTGAAGCACAACGTCACCTGCTCTGTAGCGCTGCAGATCAACGAACTTCTCTGGGACCTTTGTCTTTTTAATGCACCCTTTTTTCAGCGGCATCTGTGAAAGCAATAAGAGAATTATCATTAGCTGAATATATTGGGAATTTGAAATAACGACAACACAATCCATAAATCTTAGCGAAACTAACCGACAAGTGACCGGATACATTTTGTATAGCATTGTCATTTTTCTATCTTTTTTTACTGCTATGGCCATATCGGGGCCCCCTGCCACATTATTCTGATATGGGACATTCAAAATCACTCTAACCGTTGTATGTGGAATCCCTCATGGAGTAGCAAGAAGGAATCCCAATCTTAGGTATGACCCGACAGCATAAGCTATAACTGCGCGAAACTGACCGATTTTTTTTTACATTCTAAGAGACCATCCATGCAGTTTTTTTTTCTATCATTTACATCCTAATCCCATCTGAATTCAGCCGAAACGCAAAAACTTTTCCGCAAAAGTCGAAGTGCGAATTGGCTTATTCTTTTAAGCGTTCAAGGTGGAGGGGGCGGGCCAAAGCATCCGGACTGCGTTCAGGGGAGGGGGTTTAAAATTGGCAAAAGTCTGTGTACGTATTAACAGGGCTGGAAATTGGCAGGGGTCCGAGACCCTCCTTTTTGGCTACCCAGACTCCGACTGAGCCGCGAAAAATCAGGTCTTCTTGCGCCCTATTTCATCTTAACACGGTTCGGATCCTTCCTAAAGAGCTTTGGACCCTCCTTTTTCAAAGACCCGGGTCCTTGGGCCTAAAAAAGCTAGTTTCCAGCAGTGGCCACTTACAAAAAATTGTAAACCAAGAAATCCATGAAAAGACAACATCGACAGCATTTTCAAGCGAAACTGAGCAACAATTTTCTGAGCAAACATTCCTAAACACTTAAATCCGTAAAATGAAAAGAGATGTTAGCCCAGAATTTGCCGTCCTCACAATTAAGCCTGTATTTTTACAGCAGCATCTTAAACATTCTTAAAAAAATGCCACAAATCACACCAAACACGCTAAAACAACATTTTCTCGTGATTCACAAAATAACCGCGCTTTTAACATGTGTGTATTTACCTTTCAGGCATATCCTCATTAACTTTTTATCCACTTTTAATTTTTTACCCGCGCAGGGATATTTTCCGCTGCTTTCTTCATCTGTCTACAGGCTTGGTTAACATCCGAACTGTCATCTTTAACCGGTCCCCCAACAATTTCACCCACAAAATGGGTCAAGTGGCTCTGATCCCTGCCGCATAACCTCTTTGCGGCTTCTGCCCAGGCCTTGATGTATCCCTTCCCGGGGTATTTAGACACCTCTTCTGCAGAAAAAATGACGGAATGCTTAATCATTCCACATTTCATTCCATACAAGTTTAGACGCACATAAATCATTCCCGAAAACCATGCGAAAACACACAGTGCGTAAAGAAAAACGATACTTTTTCATAATTCAAAGGCGTGAGCACAAAAATTACACGTACACAATGGTCACTTCAATTTCCCTTCCACGCAAGTTACAGAGGGAACAGACAACTAAGAGAAAATTTAAAAATAGGTGGTATACGAATAAGTAAAATCTCGCATATACAGTCCGTTTAGCAATGAGAACGTGCAACTGGCAATACAGGGATTAAGCACTTCTTCTAGGATACTGAAAAAATACAAGTCCTTTTGGGTCTGATGCTTCCGGCTAGATAATCGAACCTGCAAACTTATGAAGCACTATCATGCAAAACTCAACGGAAACGGAGATTGGCAAACCATGAAACGACAAAACAGACATTTAACCCAATCACAGGGAAGGAAAAAAATCTGTTATTTCTTAATAACATATTACCAATTCCCACAGCCATAGGAAACGGTTTGAGCTTCCTGGGATCGGAAACTGTCTCCGGACTAAAAATGAAAGAATGTTTTGAAATCATGCATCACTCTCAGCGGCTGTAAGGACGTCACTTCTGTCCTTGTCAAGTTTTTTTTCAGTTATTACAGGAGCAAAACAATGCTACAATACACTGGTCTTTCAACTCTACAAAAGTATAATTTCGGCGAATAGGACGTCATCATTCCACAAGAACACGCAAAAACAAAAGGGAATCTAAATCAACCTGGTTTTACAGGAAAGCAATAGAAAAATGTTAAAGAACTTACGCAAAGTCAAAACCGCAAAACGAGACTTCTATACTTCCGTCAGGGTCCCGGCCTTCCACACGTGCAGGCCACCACTTCCCTCTATACATGTGAAGCACAACGTCACCTGCTCTGTAGCGCTGCAGATCAACGAACTTCTCTGGGACCTTTGTCTTTTTAATGCACCCTTTTTTCAGCGGCATCTGTGAAAGCAATAAGAGAATTATCATTAGCTGAATATATTGGGAATTTGAAATAACGACAACACAATCCATAAATCTTAGCGAAACTAACCGACAAGTGACCGGATACATTTTGTATAGCATTGTCATTTTTCTATCTTTTTTTTACTGCTATGGCCATATCGGGGCCCCCTGCCACATTATTCTGATATGGGACATTCAAAATCTCTCTGACCGTTGTATGTGTAGTCCCTCACGGAGTAGCAAGAAGGAATCCCAATCTTAGGTATGACCCGACAGCACAAGCTATAACTGCGCGAAACTGACCGATTTTTTTTTACATTCTAAGAGACCATCCATGCCGTTTTTTTTTCTATCATTTACATCCTAATCCCATCTGAATTCAGTCGAAACGCAAATATTTTTCCGCAAAAGTCAAAAGTGCGACTTAGCTTATTCTTTAAAGCGTTCAAGGTGGAGGGGGGGGGGGGGGCAAAGCATCCAGACTGCATTCAGGGGAGGGGGGGGGGTTAAAATTGGCAAAAGTCTGGGTACGTATTAACAGGGCTGGAAATTGACCCTCCTTTTTGGCTACCCAGACTCCGACTGAGCCGCAAAAAATCATGTGTTCTTGCGCCCTATTTCATCTTAACACGGTTCGGATCCTCCCTAAATAGCTTTGGACCCTCCTTTTTCAAAGACCCGGGTCCCAAGGACCGGGCCTAAAAGAGCTAGTTCCCAGCAGTGGCCACTTACATAAAATTGTAAACCAAGAAATCCATCAAAAGAACACATCGACAGCAAGCGAAACTGAGCAACAATTTTCTGAGCAAACATTCCTAAACACTTAAATCCGTAAAATGAAAAGAGATGTTAGCCCAGAATTTGCCGCCCTCACAATTAAGCCTGTATTTTTCCAGCAGCATCTTACACATTCTTAAAAAAATGCCACAAATCACACCAAACACGCTAAAACAACATTTTCTCGTGATTCACAAAATAATCGCCCTTTTAACATGTGTGTATTTACCTTTCAGGCATATCATCATTAACTTTTTATCCACTTCTAATTTTTCAAAAATTATCCACATGTGTCCTGGACGCTTTCTGCATTGAAAGTGATGTCACCAAGAACAAAGACGCGCGCGTGACAGGTTAATTTGCATACTGAGTAAAAAAAGCATTCAAGTTCATGTACACAGTCTAGTGTTTCGCAGATAATTTCATTCCAAACCCTGCCATATTTTTATAAACTAACACAAGCTAAAAGATATCACCAAACAAGCATTTTAACGACAAAAAACCTTAACAAAATAACGGATTATTTCGCGCGTAAACAGTAACAAGGCAAGCCAATCATAAAAGTAGTGCTCACACAATTAAAACAGCGCACAATAATATACAGTTAGCCTGTCATGAGCGTGGGAATCTCGAGCTTTTAGCCCGTTCACAGATCAAAGCAAATCAACTGCGCAATAGAGCTGATACGTGTTTGAACTGGCAATTCCGCCGTGAAGGAGGACGGGGGTGTGGATGGAGAGGGGGGGGGGGGATCTGAGAACCATATATGGAAGATAGATATGACATTTTTCGCGTGTAAATAGTAACAAGGCAAGCCAATCATAAAAGTAGTGCTCAAACAAATAAAACAGCGCACAATAATACACAATCAGCCTATCACATGTGCGTGAGAATCTCTCGCTTTAGCCCGTTCACAGATGCAAGCAAATCAACTGCGAATAGCCGTTTCCGTGTGTTTATCAACTTCAATTTCGCAGTTGGCGCGTGCAAGAGAGGAGGAAGAAGGGTGAGGGGGATCTGGCCGGCAAATTTTTTTTTCACTTCTAGACTTTACCAGAGCATTTCGCTTTTGGGGAAAGGGTTGGGTTTACCCCGAATGTACCCCACCCCGTTGTTGCGCCAATTTAACAGTACAAATACTACAATTTTTCGCTCGAAAAAAAGCCGTTTTGATGTGCCAAAACGTAAAGTCAATGGGAAACGAATCGATTTCTCTCTCTCTCTCTCTCTCTCTCTTTGTTTTTTTTTTAAAATAAAGCATACTCAAGATTAAGGACAGTGAAACTCAGTTAAAGTGATATTTTTTTCGATAAAGGGAGGGGTGTTGCACGTCATTGTCTCCCACTAGCTACACTAATGGAGCAACATATTTTTGAAGGATTGCGTCCTGCAGTGAATAAAATAAGCCGATTTTAATGCGTTTATCAACTACCAATTTCGCAGTGGTTGTATATGGGAGAGGGGGAGGGAGTTCGCGCCTGCAAAAATCTTAAGTTTAACAATGTTAAACATTTTTTTATGACTAATAGGCTTTACCATTGCATTTTGCTCTAGGGACGGGAGGGGAGGGAGGAGCGGGGGAGGTCGCGCACCCATTCTATTTGCGCTAATACAAAAATGCAGTTTTGGAGTATTAGTTTCAAAGTGAAATAAGCCGAATTTAAAAAAAAGACAGCACAATTAAGATAAAGGTCACCAAGCAGTGAGAAACGAAACTCAGTTTAAGTGATATTGACGGAAAGGCTGAGTGTATATTAGACTTGTACGCACATGACACACGCTTGTACACCCCAGAAAAATATAAAATGGCATCACTCAAGAACCTGCCTCTACACAGCGAAACCAGGCGAATTTGGGAGAATTTGGTGAACACAGCAGTCAAGTTTAAGGGCATCAAGTAATGAGAGATTAAGTCAATTTCAGCGCTAGCCACAGAAAGATTGAGTGTAAATAAGACATGTACGGATACGAAACACGCCTGTTCGCACAACAAAAGGTTATAAATTGTACTGAGAGTTTAAAGTGACTGCAATTCACACACAACACGCATACATGAGGCTTGCGAAACAGACCGGCTTACATAAAGAAACCGAGAATAATATGTCAAACGAATGACTTGGTTTAAAAAAAAACAAGAATCTACGAAGATAAACAAACCCTAACGATTGCTTAATAAATTATGTGACACTTTGCTTCAGTTAAACAAAAATATGTACTTTAAAAAATGAAGTGGAAACTTTCTGGTATTATCGTCCACTACCAAAAGGGGTGTTGCCTTGTTTACCCTCAACTTTAACTTTGATTTTTGAGATTTATAGGGTACAAACAAAACAATAAATAACTTTAAAACGTATTTGCGATATTATTCTTCCTGTTTTAAATACAATTATACGGATATGCCACCCCAGAATCTACTAAAATGTAGGCCAAAAAGTAGACAACCACCCGGGGCCGGGTCCATTCCAACACGTGGTCGCGCTCCCCTGACACATGTGCTAGCACCTGATTGGTTGAAATATGATATAAAAATAGATTTCACACAGATCGAAAGATGTGTACGCCTTCTGATTGGCTCTCGTTCCACGTGCTTTTCTCACACAGAGTTCATGGTAGGTAGCCACCTATATGTTGGTGTGAGAACTATTTTACACAGAAATTTTGAAGGTCTCTGTAAATTTCTGCGAAATAGGCATGTGGTCTCAGGTGAAAGAGCACGTCCTGTTTCGCAAAATGAGCCCCTTACACAGATTTGCGAAACGGACGACCCGACCAAAATGCGAAACGGACCGAAATTCGGTCCGTTTCACTTTAACATTGCAACGTGATACACACCAATTCGTCTTGTTTCCCGACGAAGCCGCATCCACACACACACACACACACACACACACACACACACACACACACACACACACACACACACACACACACACATATATATATATATATATATATATATATATATATATATATATATATATATATATATATATATATATATATATATATATATATATATATATATATATATATATATATATGAAATGATTTTGGTATGAGGATTTAAACATGGGTTAAATGTTAAGGTGATTTTTTTCATAAACGGTATATCGGATAAATAGCTGTGAATAAAGTCTAATCTAACCATAAAGAGCATTGCATGCTTTTTGAAATAAGATATTTATTAACATAAAAGATAAATCATTGAATTATAAATAGAAAATGATATCCATAATATCAGGTGAGGTTGGGGTGTGTTGGTGTAATGAGCTGTGGTGTGTTATTTTTTTTAAGAAACTAATAAAAATTACATCCAATTTATTACCCAATTCGACGTGCATTATTCATGTTTACCCTTTAAATAAATATGAGATTACACTACGAGATCCACCGGGAGGGATGTATACCCTCTCCATTGCGAAATAACAAGTTTAATTGATATACTCAGCGTAAACCGTTGACGTATACCGGAGCACGCATGTCGCTTCGAAGGCACAGTAACCAGGATAAAGCTTAGTAAACATTCCAAGGTCGAATCAACGCCGATCTGAGATTGCGGCGTCGTCGACCCGATCAAAATCACAACGATAACTCTGGTTTCACTTTGGTTGTGGCTGGTAATGATCACAGATCAACGTCTTACTTACGATATCAATACGGCGAGGACGTTGAGAAAACGTTGGATAAGCAACGTTGTTTAGATCGACGTTGTATAGATGTCTGAGTCACCATCAAAAGCAACCTCCTTGTTTCCTCGCTCACCGGAAATGGTAGCCATAGCCCGTCACTTTGAAAGCAGACTAAAAAAAAAGAAGACATAAAATATGAGAATTTCAATTTTTCCACCTACATTTGAAAAATATTCATGTCACCGGTTGACCCCAGGGTGAGGGTACTGTGACAGAGTGGTCTCCACGCTATGAGTGTGGCTTTCTTGGCGCCCATTCCAAAGTAATAGTTCCCCCGACTCCTGTGCAACGCCGCTTTCCTGACGTTTATAAACCATTGAGAAATAGATGTTGTTTCGACTTCCATTTGCAACCTTTGTGCAACGTTGATTAGATGCCAGATTAATCGACGTTTGTATAACGTTGGAAATAGATGTTGTATCTACTTCGATAAACATTTAAAACCCGACGTTTATCCGACGTAGGGTGCGACGTCGATACAACGTCGACATAATGTCACAGTGTTTGCTGGGATGGCGAGTTCATTCAAAACAAATGTACTCCCGCGAAAATATGGATTTGCTTTTGTCAAAAGAAAATTTAAACATTCTCAGATAATGGAAATAACATCGTAACTGCACGATTCGTACGATAGTTTCACTTACACCTAACCTTAACCTTAACCTCCCCCCCCCCTCCTTCCCTCGATGGGTGTGCGTGACACCTAGTGGCTACTCATGACCGGTGGGAGCCACAGGTTGCCTGTTGGGCACAAGAAGCTCCTTCTGTGGACGCATACTCGGTTCGTTTCACATGAAATTACGGTTAGTATCCATACTTAAACTACTTTAACATCCAACTGTTTTCGTTAAAACCGAGACCATGTAATTGAAAGACAGACAAGTAAAACCTTAACTGATTTCTTCTCTACTTGAAATGTCGAGTGCATGTATATGAAAAGTTGAATGGTTTCCATTCATCCTCATTGATTTTAAGTGGCACGATGTGATTGACCATTTTATTCAGCTCACAGCAATTAAATAATTAATTGCCAACACTGTGAAGATGGAATGACAGTAAAATATTGTTCGTGGTACTTTATTTATTGGGACAGTCCTGCAGCTTAGGGCAGATCTTTTACATGTCTCACACCTGTCATCGCAAATGGGGGGTTTTCTTTTTCATTCCAACACGCCAGTGAAGATCGTGTATTGAAATCATACAAAAATGCTTACAAAAATGAACACAAATAAGTGAAAATATTTGTTTTGAACATGTGCAGTGTAAAATCCATGTATTTAGCAAAGCCATCATTGGAACAAGGATCGATTTGATATCGTATCAATAAGCCACAAGCTCTTAGCCGGTATTAGAAGGCCTATTCTCAAAAAATGGGTTCTAAATTGCTCAAGTTCACCATTTATGATCAATGTTATAAAGATGAAATCAAACATATGTAAGGGACAAGCGGGGAATGGGGAGGGGGAGGGGGGCGAGGGGCGGGGGGGGGGGGGTGGCATACATTCGTGTGAAGGGTGGAGGGGGTTTGCACAAGACGTGTTGTTGTGTTCGTACTCTTTGCACGGCCCGTAACCAATATGCGACATAGAAAATGGCAGATATGAATGTTTGCTTGATTTGCTTTTGTTTCATTTGAAAAAAAAAGAAGACACATAATGAAGAACACAGTGACGGGAGATAGAAGTGTGGATTTTTCCTAGCTATTTTAGTTCATTAGTTCGTCAGAGCTTGTTTATTTTCTTCTGAGGTACTTGTGAATATGCGTGATACTAGGTCGCCCCCCCCCCCCACCCCTACCCCTATAGTGCGGCTTGGGTGCCATATTAGGAAAACATTGCATCAAAAAGGTACCTTTTTTCATATTGCCAAAGGCGTAATAACAGCATATTTTTGAGCATCAAAAGGTTGTTTTTAGCGGAAAGCTTCAAAAGAAACATGTGTTTCAATGCATCCGTTGGTTGTAGTTTAGGGTATCGAGTAAACGAAGTGCTTTGTGTGAGCCACCGCACAAACACATCCGAGTTAGTCGTTCTGACGTCATCACAACAAATGAATTGTACTAGGGAGTGTAGGGGCACTCACCCCACCTGCCCACTCATACTTAGTCTATAAACTTTACGTCTCTAATCGCAACAAACATAAATATTACCCGGAAATAATGTGCCTTTCGTGATTTTTCTTTATGAAAATGAAATTCCAGGGGGAAATTCTACCATAATTTTTTTGTCACATATAGCTCATAATTTACAAGAGAACTGCCACCTGAGGAAGCTGGCGAATCATGCACTTGGCCATTCACCAAGCTTCAATTGAAGCTTGTAAATTTTTCACTCAGCTCCGTCTTTTTTTTTATAGCGCCTTTGCCTTCGGGTAGAGTGCCGCATTTGTGTCATCACAGATGTGCTGTTGTTGGGTGTCACGGATGAGAAATCTGAGACATTTAGAGCACCTTATTTTGGATTTATTTATATTGTATTAAGTCTAGAATATCTGCAGTTAAATTCGATGCTAGCCAGTTTTATGTGTTAGTAAACGCATTCCGAAGTCGATGTAATGTTGATTTGAGGTCTCCGAATTGGAGAAAGTAGAATTCTGTTTGCGACTAAAAACGTCTATTCAACGTTTTGGCCAATTACGTTCATTAGACGTTTATCCATATACAATCCAATCACGACCAAATTACAACAAGATTTAAAATTTCCATTTGTTGGGATCGACATCGCAACCTCAAATCGACGTTAGATTGACGTTTCAATGTTTACTAGAAAAGGAAACTTTAGTTGCGTTATGTCCCTGCCTCTCTCTGTTTTTCTCCCTTCTGCTTCCATTCTTTCCTCCCCTCTCTCTCATAAAATTATTTGCAAAATTCTGGACGGGATCCGTTATCATAGAGTGTTTCCTTGCCCCCCTCCAAAAGCCTTAATTCGATGGTGGAGTGCGGCAAATGGGCTTCCCTCCTGCAAATTCATTCGACATCTTTGTTGTCATCCGGAAATTAAAAGAACCAGAGACTGCATACGTTGTTTGTTTCTTGTACCACTTGTACCAGGCCATTGTGAGTACCTAAGATAGTAATCAGTACACAAAATAACATCACCAATGGCACTAAATTAAACACAGGCTTTTTACTTGCCTGGTTTATATAGAGAAATGGCCTCATTTGCTATCGATGTTATATAAAAAAACAGTGTAATGGACATTTCCTACCCAGCAGGCAAAAGACGTAAAATATGGTCTGAAAAAGGTCTAAATATGGTCACGACGTGATTCAGACCAAATCAAGACATTTAGAAAATCCCAAAAAGGTCCCATTCTGGTCGCGACATAATTGAGACCATATATGGATATTTGACAAGTCCAAAAAGGTCCTATTTTGGTCACATCGTAAAAAGGTCACAAAATAAGCTCTGCAATCCAAAGTTGCCTTCCTTGCTTGTTTCATCCAATAATTAATAAATATTTTCAGTTCTAACGCCAGTAAAAACAAGATTTTAAAAGGTTACAGATCGAAATTGTTTAAAATACGCCAAGTGTTAGTATTTCCAGTTTGGTTAAATATATATTAGCGGGACGACATATATTTGCATATTTGTCATTTTTTCTTATGAATATATTTGAATTATTGGGCAATTTTGATTGAAAGTCAATATTTGAGATATAAAATCACGCATAAAGTAAAAAAATATAATCTTTGGATATATAATATTATTTGTCAAGTCTCGATAGGTCTCGATATTGCCTATTTTTTACAATATTTAATATATACAAGAGAAAAGTAATAAAACTAATAATCTATTAAAATAACAAAACCCATGGAAAATATTGTAGTGCAAATGATACCCCGATATATTAATTTTTTACAACAATAGCTATATATATATATATATATATATATATATATATATATATATATATATATATATATATATATATATATATATATATATATATATATATATATATATATATATATATATATATATATATATATATCTGTGTGTGTGTGTTTTATAAGTATTATTTTCGGAGGAATCCAAGTAGGCCTCCGAAAAAGGTGTTATCCACAAAAATCCCAACAGTAGAGGTTGGCTGTTTAACAACAACGCATCTGTAACAGACATATCTCACCAGAGGTCAGCAGTTTTATAACAACGTTGTCCGGTTGAACACAAGGCGGTTTATTTATAATCATGGATTCAATTTTTTGCTATATTTTAAAGAAATTGGGATTTAAATATCAATTTAAAAGGTAAGGTTTATTACTGATTTTAATATGAATGATTTGATTTGTTTGCTGATTATGTCGTGTAAAGTGCATTTTGAAATCAGTGCTCTAAATGGGCGATAATATGTGATTGTAGGAAATCGGCAAAATAAAATATTTCTCTGACAGTTTTGTTTTACCTGACAGGTTTATCAACAGTTTTGTTGGACAGTTTTGTTGAGGCGAAGTAAATGGCAAGATTATAATAGGTTGAATGGTTACAGTAGATCCAAATTGGTGAAATGAAAAAGAACATCTTCCGTAGTTCAAAACAAATTTATTTTGTCAAATATCACAAAATGGCGCATATTTAAGTCGATAGGGTTACAAAAATTGCAGCTGGCTTATTTAGTGGAGTTGGAATTTAGCATTTTGTTGTCACCAATTACGATCTACTCTAGCCAAATATATATCTCCTGTCCCTCGTATAATTCTTCTATTGTTTCTTTCATTTGCAGTTGCAATCGAAATTCAAATTTTTTTCGAATTTTATTCGAAACACCCGCAGTGTGATAAGGCTTATTACGTATATTTCAGGGTGTCCTGCGGCTTTCCGTCCGTCTACGTTGTGTACTGGGTCTGTCAAATGAATGTCAGCAGGCTTTGATATCGGTAAATAAAATAATTTTACGTGATTTGGTATTGATCTGCAGCAGTAAACAAAATTTTGGTGTTAGTATATTCACTCCAATATCTTATTGCTTAATGGGATTTATGAGAAATTATTCAGTAATAAATTACTTTTATTGGTGTAAATCTAATCACAGATTCTGTCGTATTATTTAACTGGACTGACAGTGACAAATTACTTAAATTGAATGGTTTTTGTTGTTTATTTAAAGTGCATGTCAAGCGATTTAAATTGAATATATGTATTCATTAATTTATATTTTTTATACAGTTTCAACGTTCATTTGGGAGAAATAAAGAAATCCGTCTGTTTGGAGTACGCACTTCCACAGAGAAACAATGAACTCTAAAGACAGTTCCGACCACCAAGAGCATCCTTTGTTGTTCAGCGCGCTTTGCGTGATTCGGTGCGCTTTCTTCACTGCAATTTGTAATTCAGCGCTTTTCCGCAGCGCACTTTGTGATTTAGTGCGCATTTAGTAGGACAGCAGCGTGCATTTTTTATGTATTTGCGTGTTCGGGTAAAATAATGATTATACAGGTTAGCTTCAAGGACAACATTTTTATTGCTAAAGCATTATTGTGATTATGTATTCAATGCGTTCATTTTATAATGAAGCAATACAATTGTATAGAGCAACAGTATTGTATTTTTCTTGTGTTTAATCTAGTTTGATTCCCCAAACAGACGTCTATGAAATTGACAGAAGACTCAGAAAAAACTGCGGAATCGACCTTTTCCAGATGTCGTAAATACGTCCGAAAACGACGTCTTTTCACGTCCCACAAAAGACGTCCTTTTTTGTTGCAAAATCGACCTTTTATAGACGTCTTAAAGACGTCAAGAAACGACGTCTTTGTTACGTCAAAACAGGACGTCTTTTTACGTCTTATGAAGACGTCTTATTTACGTCTCAAAAAGGACGTCCGTTTTTGTTGCAAAATCCACCTTTTTCAGACGTCTTAAAGACGTCATGTTGGTCCAAAAATTACGTCATATAGACGTCTTAAAGACGTCTTTTTGCCTGCTGGGTATGTTTCCTTTATATTGCAGTGAATAAAATCTCAGCCCATCTGCCGCCGAGCATATATAGAGTTGAGCAGGGAACTTAGTTGTGAATGGTTATAATCATATCAAAGGGTCGCTTTCAGCAGTTGGTGCCATACCTGATTTGGGCCTACTGGGACAAGCAAACAGCGATCTGACTGTTAAGCTGTTCTCTTGAAGGCTCTCACTTATTCTGATTATTTCACACATCCACCGGTCATGGAACATTTCACGGGGCTACACACGATATTTTCGGCTCTAGATTCATTGGTAATGTTATTTATTTATAAATAACACACATAAAAAACGTCACATATTTGACAGAGACATTGTTATTTGCAGGGTTATTTTTGTAACATTTCAAAACGAAAAATGATCCGCCGAATTATTTCACACATTTGTAAGCTACAGCTTAATTTACAGCGTTGTCTTACAAGCACGTAAGTTAGAATTCATTGGCAGTCTTACCTCACATATTGCTAAGACATAAGTTCATTAGTGGCTTTAGCTCACAAACAACATACAGGTGAAGTTGTTTTAAGAGTACTCGGACACCTCTGTAAGAGACACATTCCTTTCTGGGTTACTCATGCATTATTTAGGCACATATTCATTGGCAGGGTTATCTAGCCCATGCATTGGACAAATTTAGCAGCAGGTTATATGGGGGATATAATGAACATATGTTCATTTGCTGGGTCATCTGTAGGTGTCTAACCATCCACTTAAAAGAAGCGATTAAAAGAGCAATTTCATTCCAACTGAGAGGAAATTCTTTTGTTTACTAAGTAATATTTATCAACATAAGTACGAAACAAGCCATACGAGAGTCTGCATACTTGTCTCACACCATCATCTCGGAGCCCATCGTCGTTTTTCGTTTATTCACTTATTATATTCTCTGCATGCTTTTTCGTCTTTTCCCGAAACAATATTTCAAAATGGGTGTGTAACTGAGCGCACAAACTAAACAATTTCCCCAAAGTCCGTACGGGAATATTCGACCACAAAAGGGGACAGATCATATGGTTGGTTACATTGTTTAAGATTCGTGCACACATGGCAAGCCTGTGAATGTACCCAATGATACAACGGAAAATCACACAGTGAAGAGTCTAGTGAAACGAAAATTTCCTCCCTTTGCATTATTACAGCATAACCTTTGCGTGACGAAAACACTTCTGCTGGCAAAGCAAAATTGATTCCGTTACAAAACGACAAGTGAACGTTACTTAAATTACTTATGTCCTCACACGGAAGGTGTGTCTACCTATGTGTGTTATAATATGCGACAAAAAAATTTCTGTATTATATATTGTCTTTGCAGGACATGAATTCAAAAACATTTCCTGCAAAATGTTGAATTTATTTAAGCATGTGTTGCCCCTAACAGTTTTTCCTTTTGACAACTTAAATAGAGAAATGGTATAATTATATCACTAGACTGTGGCCGAGTCTGCGCGGATGAAATAAACTTGTTGTTCATATAATCCTACATAATAATGGATTATTAACAAATTAGACACTGTATGTGAGACTTAACATGGACAATTAAGTGAATAAATCCCACACAGAGAAGAACCAATTATTGATCTTTCACTGATAGTTTAAAAGGATATTTATACAATATACTTATTAACTGAACTACTGACTCATGAGTAGTATATTTTTGTGTACTTTTTGTGCTTGCTTCACAAGTGATATGTCGAATGATCATGGGTGGCTTATTCTTGTGTACTATTCCAATTTGTAATTCTGCAAAAGTATTTATTGCAGGAATTCAAGGAGCGGAGTCAAATTTTGGGTTTTAGGATCATTTATAAATGATTTGCATAGTTACTTTCTATGTAATACAGTAATTACCAATTGCGCCCCATAAACGAGTGGCATCGATCGAAACACTTATTATGATATCAATCTCTTAAACCTTTTCTGATAACTTTGTGGCTCAAAATGCAAAAAAAAACAAAAAAACAAAAAAAAAAAACCAAAAAAAAAACAAAAAAACAAAAAAAAAAACAACAAAAAAACACAGCGCTTTGCCTCATCTATCAAAATTTATTGTAAAACTATCTGGCTATGTTTTCGCAAGAGTAACTGTTAGTCTAAAATAGTTGCTGAGATGGAGATCAGCGACGGTATTGAGTATGGTTATGGTTATGAAACGTTCTGCTGCTTAATTAACTATTAACAAAGCACGAAGAACAACTTTAAATTCACAGTGCTTTATCACAGACAGGACCAGTTAATCAATCTGGTGAGAAAATAAGTGATGACATCACATTAATCAAATGTATATGATATTTATATTTAGAAGAAATAGTAGAACAGGAAGTTGACTTTGATTAAAAGTTGCCATTTAGAAGACCACAGATTTGTATTTTTATATTAGTATTTTTTTCTTTCTGTATGACATGATAGGGAACTGGATCAGCCATGAGGCATAAATCTACAAAGCATATCCTGCCTTCTTTTTTACCGAGTAGTAGTAAAATTCTTCCTATCTGGACTCAGGAACTACGAAATTTTGCCATGTGAAATGATCCAACAAACTTAAAATTATCATTGACTCCAATTGAGTTATCAATCTTTCTTATAAACTGAGGTTTCGAGATTTCTGCAAAGTCATATGTTTTTGATAGATCTAAAATATTTGGATTTCATGAGTTAGATTTGAATTTTTACCACTTTAAATGGTGTTTGTTTGAATGCTGAAAATTTTTTTAAAGTCAGTCTAGGCTTTTGCTCAGGAGAATAAGAGATATTATGTATATTGCACTTGCTGTGTAAAAGACAAAGCATGGTGATGTAGCGTAGCACAGTAAATTACTTGAATTACCCAGCGTTATACAGGTTTAGCTTATGAGATCAAATGAGATATATATGATCGTTTTTCAGTTAGAAATAAAAACACAATACGTTTCTCACCAAATAATTGGCTGTAAAAATACATTTTTCAGAAATCAATAAAAGGGAACTTATGATGTGATATGGATGTGTGGCCGCTACTCAATAATCAGCAATATTTCAAAATGTAGTCTCGGGGAAAGCAAGTCGAGGCTAATATGCTTAGGTCAAAAGCCCCTTCGGTACTAACAAACAAATTTTTACACACCCAGCAAACCGCCTCCCATTTCTACGTTAAATTCTTTTTGCATGTTCCAGGGAGGGTAGTGAGATAGGGTGACTGGAAATCTAGGTTCAAACGGAATATGGCTGTTAATTGCAATTAGACGTGCAATTTAATTGCAATTGAAGTGCAGTTAAACATTTTGACACGTTATTGCAACTGGGTTATGATTCCATTGTTCACTAGTTCTTTAGAAATAGAATCGAACTAAACTTGTTAGAAGATGAAAAATGTAATTCAAAAACATCTAAAGAAGGGTCAAGAACAGTATAAACTCTTTTAAGCCTTTAAAACACTTAAGAGGAGAAGTGGGGGAAGGGGACATATTACAGCATATGTAAATTGGTTGGGGGTTGGGCTTATTATCTGATGGGTTATTTAACGGGGGGGGGGGACTTTTTACCGTTAACCGAGAGAAGTCTAACATCAAATATTTCAGGCAGTTACTTGTCATGAATTGGCGATTATTTGTGCATCGCTTTGCACGGGTACATTTACAGTCTGAAGAAATGAGCACGATTCATCACGGTCTTCTCTGCCCCGCCGGCACATTTACAATCTGGGAAATGACCACGATTCAGTGTGGATAGGTCTGCGCGGGCACATTTACAATCTGAGCAAATTAAGTGTGGACTGCTTGGTTTAAGGTGGAACTTTATTGGGGGTAAAATGCTACAAGGCTAACAATGCCTTTCAAATTATAAATTTCTTTAATTTAAGTCTGTTACTTCTAGAGATGTATCGTTGTGATGTGGTATTGTTATTTGTTTGCTGAAAACCGGTTTTTGCTACTTCGCAAAGATGCCCGTATTGTGGCAATACGAGTTTAAGCAAATTTCATTATCTTAAAATAAACTAATGAAGGAATTTTAAAGAATGCCCCAAGCACTGTATTTTATTGGTGCTTAACAGAAAGCAGTTTTTGTACCAAGATGAAAAAGAAACATGCAGCTGAAAATTTAAGTATGTAAGTAATACACATTTCTCTCATATTTGAAGAGGAAATTTCTGTAAACAGATTTTTGAGTGCTCCTGATGAGTGATCCACATTCCAAATATAGCCCAATCATTTATAAATAGGAATTTTATTGCTAACTTTTTATAAGGAAGGCAGTATAAAGCTTAGTTTATGGGTGTCCATTAGCACTGATTTTCCTGGGGTTGGTACCCAATCAAGGACATTTAATACTTTAATGACAAGGAGTCGAAAGGTTACGAGTTCTATTTGATGGTAATCTGTGATATATTGCTAGGCGGCATTGATAAAGCAAGATATTAATTTCTGTAGTGATCTAATGATGAGACTTTGGATAGACTTTTAGAAAAGATGTGCTTTCATAAGGAATCAACTGAAGGCTCTGACAAGGATTTGATAAATAGCCAGTGTAAGCAAGACAAAAAGGAGTTTATAGTAATGTTCTTTGCAAGCAGATTGTGCTAAAATAATAAAATTTATAATGCGTCTCCTAAAATATGAATTGTCATTAAAGGTGCGATATATGGTTTGTTGAGATATAACATTTGCATGTCAGAGGTATTTTTTCTAAATAAGTCCAGTTATTGCTATTTTAAGGATGTGATTTAGTGATTTTAAAGTGTGGTCTATTATGCGATGATTTTGAAATCAATTTAAACAGAATAAATAAATGATCCATATCATGTTGTTCGCAGGCATCTTGGTCGGATGACGCGCTGCGAGATCAGAGCGACGTTGTCAGTGTGGCATTATTTGATCGAGATTATTTTGGCTACGTCTAAGAAACGTCATTTTCCCGGCGTTTCTATATCTTTGGGAAATATACGTTGTTTCAACTTCCATTTGCAACCGTTACGCAGCTTTGATTAGACGTCGGGTAATCGACGTCTGTCCAACGTCAGAAGGTAGAAGGTTGTTTCGAGTTTCACAAACGACCAAACCCCGACGTTAATGTTAACTGGGAGGTTGCTAGATATTGTCTCAGTCCGAAAGTTGAGGGAGAAATGTTATCAACAAACTCGATATTTTTGTTGACGCTTACTTATTAATTATTATTACTTTATTTATTATTATGATCATTATTATTATTTGTAATTTTAGGTAAAGTTCAGAGGTAAACATACATAATGGGTCACACTATTTTAAAACCGTACTTATATAAATTTTTCTAATCCATTCAACGCTGGTTCATTTTCCATAAAATATCAAAAGTAGCTGAAGAAGGGGTGGGCGGTGGCGTAAGCCTAATCAGAATTGGCTCGCAGCTATTTTGGTTTTGCTCAAGTAATCTCCGCAGTGAGAACAGATGTACGTTTATCAATGTTTTATGTTTTTGCCGATACCGACGAATTTAAGATGTATTTACGAGCTCCGAGGCAATGGCTGGGTTGCAATCTCATTCATTAGAAACAGTATTCTCGCATATGCAAGTGAAAGATAAAAATAGATTGTTTTATGAAGAAATCTCTTTTTCTCTCTGTCTCTGTTTTGTATTTTATATATCTCTTTCAGGCAAACACATGAGCTCGATAATAACCCTACAGGGCTAGATCATTAGATATGTGGGGAGTGGCCCATTCTTGGGATTTTTCTACGTGCTGTTTTGTGAAGAGAGCAGTCATATCAACACAGCAACAGAACTTTCTGTTTTTCTCCTAGCTAATTATCGTTAAAAATAATATTCTTATAAATGTTTGTCACGTCTTGGGTTTTCTGGACATGGACACAGAGAAAAAAGGCTTCTTGTTTATTCATTGTTTCCGTTGTGGTCAGTGAGAAAGGGTTTTCCTCTTGCAATTAATCACATTTGGTTGTTCCGAGACGATCAAATTAATTTAATTGTGTAGCAATTCTGTGTGCCGAACACGTTTGAGTACGATATCCAAACGGTGAAGCAAAACGCTTCTGGTTATCTGTCGTTCTCTTTCCATTGTTTTGAATGCCACGACGCCGCTGGTTCTTGGTTTTGACATTATGAATTTGTACTTCGTGTTGTTTCAGCTCTGTATTCATTGGTTCTGACAACAAAATGTAAATCATATTTTTATTAAATAGTAATGCTGACATCCATAATTATTTATGAATTGTTTATCAATTAGTGTCCTTGGATCATCGTAGCAAGATTAAGGTAAAATGTATTGAAAAATGGGAGAGGGGGGTCTTCTTATTTTTTGGTTAAATTTAAAACCTGAAATACAATACTTTATGAGGTGAGTTGTATAATACAAACAAAGAATGGTAAGTGTGGCGCCTCCCTGCCTACAAATATAGGTTATATGCTCAAACAAAACGAACACAAAAATGGTTCCCCAGCTAAATTGGGAAGGTATATTAGGTTTTACTCAGAGTCAGAGCTGTTTGCAATCATTCACGTGGAGTGCCATTACTGCTGAATTACTCTATTATTTCAAATGAAACTTAAATGCTCTTACAGCAAATCTATTCTCCTGCGAGTTGAAAAGGTCGGAAATAGATTTGTGACCGAAGTAGGGGGTTTATAAGCGTCATCGCCATTAGCCGGTACTGAGGAAATACCAGGTCTATTCAAAATGGCTTTCCTATCAGTGGGGGAGAGGGGAGAGAACTTGCTCGGCTGTTATTTTGGACAATTTCATTTCATCCGCCTGTCATAGAGCTCATAGAAGAAAACAAGTGCAACCGTTAACAAGTGCACCTTGTCCCGTACAATAACAACAAATTATGACAAGTAAAAGCTGTCATTCTGCTTGCTTCATGACGCAGTTCCTGGCAAAAATGCCATGAAGGATCAGATAGGTGGATGCATAATATGTGTAAAATTCGAGCAAAATAATCCAAAGTTAGCCAAAAGTAGCTTGTCTTTGGTCGTATTTCCTGGCCTGGAGAGCAGTTGGCTCCTGATTTGATACCATAGACAATATTCAAACTTAGTACTGCAATGATTAGAAATCCAGGTTTCCTGGGAGCAAACAAATTATTTTCAAGAATTACTGACATTCCTAGCACAGCTCGATAAAACTTCGTTTGATATAATATCTCTCGAACAGTCTCTTCCACTATCCACCATTCCATAGTCATTCCACTGGTGTAACGTAATACTTTTAGCTTTAACTTTTCACCTTTTGTTTTTATTTACCGCTTTATAATACACAGCGGCGTCTATGCTGCTTTTAGAGACGCTACATTGTGAATAAAGACAAAGATCCAACAGCCGACTTGAAAAACTCTCTTTATAACTACTGAGTAAAAAAGCCTTTGGAAGACTGTCTGTGTCTTTTTGATACGGCGTGGGATTTGAGTGAATGAGCTGATTTTTTTAGCTATTAGCTGTTGATTTGATCTGACTGGTAGATGACGCTTTTCTGTCTTTGTTGCTTGTTGTTGTTATAAATGGTTGCATGCTGAAGAATTACTCAGAATAGTGATCATACCACTGAATGCACTCGGACAACGAACACTCCCCAAAGTGGCTCTAACGTTTTGCTTGCCTTCATCCTTTTAAAGCGCTCCTTCAAAACAACTTATCCATTTTATTCTTCCATTTTCTGGCGTTCAAATAACAGCATAGCAAGAATACCAAATAGTTTGATACAGTTTGACAAGAAAAATTCAGTTTTTAGCATGTTTTTAAATTTTTAAGCTTTTTCGCATTTTATTGCTAACTTAATGCCATAAAAACTGCAGGAAGCAGGAAACATTTACGAAGGTAAAGCCATGAGAAAAATTGACCGGTAAGTGAAATGATACAAATTATGATACTCACCTCACCTTGCTTCACATTTCAGATTTTCTTCTGTTATATGCTATGACATGTCATCGATGGTGTAATATAGGCATTAGTGCTGCTGTGGCGAAAACTAGACTAGGCAATGAGATCATAAACAAGCTAGAAGAAATTGACCTTTTAATTACTAGAGAGAGGAAACACTGGATACGTTTTCGTTTGTGGGCAGAATGTTAGAAGCTCCTTTGCGAGATAAGGATCTTTTCATATCATGGAATATTTAAAGATATATGTAACTCCAGTTCCAAATAAAGCGATTAATCTGATTTAATATTTGGTCGTTCAAAATGAATAAGAGAGATCTTACTGAATTGGTTAAATCTATGAAAATATGTCAGTTTTATAAATATTTTATTACTACTGTAATGATTTAAAAATGAATGTAAAACTGAAAAATCACCACGAAAAGTTGTGATCTTACAAAGCATTATAACTTCGTTTCGGAAGGGAAGTGAATTAAGGCCATTCCCAGAAGGGTTCAGTAACATTCAAGGTTGCACTTGTCTAGCAGCTTGTAACCTTTCATATGGATAAAAACAGAGCAATTTTCATAATTGCTGTATGTCAATTTCTTAGAATGGAAGTACCTTATGCTTAGCTGTGGTGGATCCCTTAAAAGGGCGGGGATTCTTGAATGCTTCATACTCTTAGTGTAAAATGCTATTGTCTTTTAGATGTATCAATCAGTTGATGGCAGGCTTTTTCCTGTAGAGTAGCGAAACGACACAAGTATCCTGGTATTTCCGGCTTCTCAGCTCCAGATTTCTACAGAGTTTTCTCCGTGACAACCTATATATAAATTATGAGACATATTCATGTAGTAGGACATATAACCTCCCCCTACCCCCACGCCCGCAGATAAACAATCACTAAAATGACGTCGCACATACTATGCAGAAGAGGTTATTTCCCCGAAGAAGGCTCGGACGTTGTTTCGTCTTACAGAGAATACAACTACTAATAGGTCTTCCTTTGCAGACAAAAGGGTTCTAATTAATAGATATCAGTTATATGAAGGCATCTTAATACAGACATGTAATATGAAGTTGCCAAGTACCGGAAACAAATAGGATACGATTTCGTTTCCTGAATTTATGCGACTGTTTTAAACGAAATGATTTGAAACAGCGGATATTTTTCTCTTCATTAGGTTTTAAATTCATAAAGAGAAATTAATCTGTAATCAATTTAATTGACAGGCTGTGTTTTTTGTATGGTCCGCCTACTGTGTTGTAGGCCAGTGTGTCCACATGTTTCTCTTGGAACAAGCTAATGGATACTATCATTTAAACAGTGTAGTTAAAGTGTAGTTATTTTTCATTTACATTTACTTTGCAGATCATTAGTCCTCATTAGGAAGCAGTTTTCCTTACGAGGTTTTGATGCGCAAACACTTGGACTCAGACGAGTTTTAGGCACAACGTACACAGTAATGCACTTAAGACCTTGTGGAAATTTAGAACTTGAACAAATGTTCTAAATTTAATTGAAATTTTCAAAATTAAACAAAATTATCCATTTATAACCATCTATTGAATCTAGGATTACCTGACATTACTTAAACTTTTAACTCCCTAAAATAGGCAATTTCTTTCATCGGGCAAAAAGAATGTAAGGAAATTTGACAATAAATAAATAAATAAATAAAATGAAAACAGCTATCCATACCTTGTTTATCCCAAACATATCTAGATAAATTTCAGCCAGACTGTATAAAATACAGCATCTTACCTTATAAAGTGAGGGGACAGATTAAAGATATCGCCATAAAATGAGGAGTCAGCGACTTGATAATTTTGGACCAGTTGTGGGAGAACTGTTTTCTTGCTTTCCATTTATGCCCGTGATCATTTACCTTAATTACAGATGTGACAATTTTCTTATCTTAATTCATTGTTGTGGATACATTTCTCGGGGGAATTTCCGATAGGAGTTGGGGTCACAAGACTATTTAAAAGAATAAGTCAAAGAATTAAAAAGCTAAAAATTAGCAAAACAATCTGACCAAAAATATGCTGTTAAGCACGACAGGGATTAAATGGAATGTGCATTTACAAGAGCATGGGTATCAAAAAGGGGAATTTTTACCGTTAGGGAAATGACTTGCAAAATATTATTTTCCAAAAATTCTACAACGTTGTTTTAGCTATGCTGATATAGTTTTCTGGTGCCTTTGCGAAAAATGCATCCAGTCCAGTCTGTGGCAAAGGGTTCAGTTGAAGTCTTTCTCGTAAAGTAGTGACACAGAGGTTTAATAGTATCGCTGACAAAACAACCTAAGTAACGCAACATTGCTTAATAAAAAGCCGAAAACACTTGATGAATGAGTCCAAGAAGCAGGACAGTCCCAAACCATTCCATTCATCGTTAACAAACGCTGGGGGTGAACCCTTGATCTCATCACCAGCTGTCTGGCACAGAAAGACGTTCCCTGATTAGGCTGGTGCAGTTTTGACAATGCAACATGGCCCGTTGCTTCTCTTATTATCTGACCAAAAAGGCTGAAACAGAGTGCGTCTCTTGAACGTAATGCGTTCCCAAATCAAACATCATCTTATCTTAGACATAAATTACATTGCAGTCCCAATAACTTGTATTACTTAATTAACCGATTGTTTGTTTAGAAGAGAAAGGACAGAAATATCTCAATCACATGACTATGGCCTACATAGTTCATCTATTAGGATGGTGTTCAAGGGCTGTGCTCATGCAATACCGACGACGTGATTTGGGTGTGGCCAGTTAGGTACAAAGCTGCGTAAAATCACATGCGCCAAAAGGTAGTGAAATGTAAATCGCATTAGTGTGTTAAGGATTAGGAAGGTTTCTATTCGCAGAAGAAAAGCTGAGGACGTAACGTTTATTTTAGGATGCGGATTCGCTTCATGTGAATCAGCCACAGTTTTAATCTCATGTCCTAACTTGACATTTGTTTATGTTGGGGCAACCCTTTTGCGCCACGTGATATTGATCTAAGCAAATATACTGTATATACGAACACTTCACTTTAGATACCCACAAGCAAAGAATATCTTGAATATTCTAGAATTATGGTATAATTTGGAATGAATGTGCCTTGCATGAGCTACAGTTTTACAGATAAACAAGTCTATTGATCACTGATTTCAAAGCACCACAATGTAGCAATTTATCACAATCAAATATTAATGTCAGTATGCATTACTGCAAGAAATCATAGAATCCAGAGCTCTTTTTCGTCCTCGAGGAGCAACAGAAGTGATAGAGTCCACTTGCTTGACCAGAATACTCGCTGCAATATAAATCTGGACAAGTTTATTATTTGTGAATAACTGGTTCGTATCAAAAAGCTATTTGGCAGCATAAGGGTATGACTCCTGTGTTTGTCCCAGGGATAGCTGAGGTGCAGTTGTCTGGCGATTTATTGGCTTCATGGCATGAGGCAGTAGATCATGTGTAGCATATCAGCTTTTTGATTTCACCAGAAGCTCAGCTGTGGCTGTGAATGAGGTCTGATAATGGCTAAAACATCAGAAGTCTGACAGCAACTCATGGCTGTCCAGGAGGTGCATATATGCACATATATATTTATCTTTCTGCTATTTGCAGAACGTACGTCACATAAAATCTCCGATAGCGTTGATATCGACACAACTGGGACTCGAATTTTATTGCACACACCAATCGATACACAATAAAATGTACAGTTATTTGTGGCCATTGCGTTCCTTCTCAAGGCACTTGGTTGAGATTTTGCAATGATATCAATTCAGTTATGCCCCATAGAGTCTTGGAATATTAAATTTGCACAAAATGTGCCAAAAGATATCTCCATATGGGCGACTGCTTTCGATAATCCCAGGGCAGTGAGAAACAATTTGGGAAAGTGCTATAGTTGCCGCAAGGGTTTTCCTCACACCTGCATAAACGTGCAGCCAACTGCTGTACTTTTCTCGTTGCTACAAAAATAACAAAACGCGCTATGGAGATATCATCTGAAGCAATGGCTGACGTCATATGTTTTCTGTAAAAATCTTCCTTTTCCAAGGTTTTAAAGATACATAGAGAACATACATAATATAAACCAAGGGTAAATCTAAGATATGACAAATATGGGGTTAAAATAAATATTTATCAAAAGTCTTTTTCTCTCTCTTTCAGAATACGGCATAGATACATTCTAAATAGATTTTTATACAGTGAATTGTTTTTATCATAAATTAAGACAGATCTCGTATGCTTTTCTTTTCTTTTTTATTTAACTCTTAAAAATTAATAAAAAGTATCCGATAAATCATAAAAGAACAGACGAGGGCATGGTAAAACTCCTCCGGACTAACCCCCCCCCCTGATTAAACCTCGAAGACAAAACCCCTGGGGGCAAAATCCTATGTAGATATATAGATATGTCACTTGTGCCAATTACAAGAACGTTGAATCGTACTTTTGGTATCTTAAATTTAAAGCTTTTTTTATTTGTTACTTTGTTGACTCCTTAATGACATAAAAAAGACATAGAAACAGTCTCAAGAGACCATGTTATACATTTTAACAAAATTCACACCAATTATAGCCTCCTATGCCGGACATGGGATCAAGTAACATTATTTTTGCTTTAATTTTGCAATTTTATTGTCATTTGTATTTACTTGCATCTCACATTCTACAGTAATTATCCACTGTGTTTAACATTACGACCCTTGTGTCATGTACATTTGTAAGGTATTAAAGTCTACGGTCTGTCAGCTCGAATCAAAAATAAGTTTCTGGTTGAAAGATCCTAACCTACTTAAAAAACTCTTGTTTTTAAGAAATCCGCTATTCTGCTTTGACACAGCTGAAGTCACTACAGCTGATGGCTAACCCTAATAAAGGCATCTTCAGGCTTTTGGCAATCGATTTAATGAAATTTTTACTTATTGTTTTGGGCTCTGGTCGATCGTTAACAATATTTTTATGTTGATTCACTGATTTACGTTGTTGATAGAAACGTTTCTAGTGTGTAACTACTTTTGTATTTCAATAAAACTAACCATTTTCTCTGTTTGAAATTCGAAACGCGTAAGCTAGCGTGATAATTACAGAAATATTACATCCTTCTCTCAACCAATTCAAGAACATGAAAGGAATCAAGAGTCTGTATGGGGGGAACGTGCAGTCACGATTTTCGGACTTATGAATTGGTTTATTGATTTTGGCGTTGCACAATATCCGCTTTACCAGGGCGTCAGGTAATTGCAGACCAAAAAGTACTTTTAAAGGTAATTTTGGAAATTAACATGGTCATTTCTATCTCGAAACACAACAAGTAACGCCTGAAACAATTGCATTGACTAATCGCATAACCCTTTAGTGGGTTGCTACACTTTGAGATTTTCAGTCCTCGTAGTTTATTGAATTCGTTCGATGCGATGAGGTGTTTCCTCATGAATTCTTTTTCTGCCATTATGTGAAATGTGAAATATGTCTGAGACAGTAATGACTAAGAAGACCAAATTTTGCAGAGACATAATATAGGATGTCTAATTATTCAAAGCAATTGTTTTAGAAATTCATTTACATTTTATATTCAAAAATCAGACCTTGACATTTTGTCATATTCTAAATGCGAATTATATACATCTATTGTTTCTTTAATTTTGATATTTCGGGTTTCCACTTGACTGTCCAAAAAATGACAACAATAAAATTTAAAAAAATGTTTCTATCAATGTCCATTTGTTACAAGAGTGTTGCCCTATGGCGTCATATTAAAGCTTATGACATCAATGCTTATGACATTATTATTATTGTCATAATTATAATCCCAGTAAAAATTTGACCTTCCATCAACGTCTGGTTTTCCTTGCTTATGGAAGATTGCATGGCAATCGGCAGGGAGGGCAGTCTTTTTTTTGCAGTAGCCTAGATCGGAGTGGGGTGGGGTGGTTCGCCCATTAACTTCATAACATGTACCTACCGACGTTGTTTAGATGTCGGGAGCGTGGTATTCTATAGGCGTAGCGAAAATATTAATAAGATCGCCGTGTAGACAATGACAGCGACCAGTCATGGCTTACCTTTTCTGTGAATGTTAACCTGAATAGGTTTTCTTTTTATATTGTAATCTGGACATCTTTACGACGTCGACTTTTTTATTTCTATCCAAATCGTCGATTTTGCGAAATCTATTTATCGTTACATCAAAAGCGTTAATTGATTGTCTGAGAAGTAGGATTTTTGGAGACCAAAAGGAACGTCACGTCTGCAGAACATTTTTATCCTACATCTATGTAACATATTTCAAAGATGTTGATCTGTGGTCGAGATAAATCACAATCAAATTACAGGTGGATTTATTGTTGCCAAGGTGGGTATTTATTTGCAACCAAAATCACCATCTACACATATCCAACATCTACTCAGTATGGTGCCAAAGACGTTGATCTTTAGCTGTTGTTAATGATTGTAGATAATACCATATTGACCTGATTCGTGATGATAAAAGTTAAAGTGTTACAATTGAACTGTATAAAAACTTTCTCATGCTGAGGGAGTATGTTATTTCAATATGCTATGGAACTTGTTTAATGTTAGAGAACTACTGCATGTTAGAGAACAACTGCATGTTACAGAACTACTGCATGTTAGAGAATAACGTGATAGAACTATTGCATGTCAGAGATCAACATACTATGATATAACAAATATTAACAGTGCTTCATTTATAGAAATCAACCCAAGTATGGCGTGGCGAGACTATTAATGGTTTCATCATAGAGCTTTACACTGTGGTAATTACTTAATTTCCAGGCAACGAAAATAAACGTCATTAAGGAAGTTACAAAGCGAACGTTATTTTCTACCACTACAATCGTGCACGTTCACGTATCTCCATGCACACATCACCTGGTATTACATTTTGCGATACACCCAGGCTTCAATACACTTATCTGTTGGAAATTGAAGCATAAATTAATTTTGTATTTTCATTAAATGTACTTATATTTTGCTTCCAGTTTTATGGTTTTTGCCGTTTGTTTTAATATTTTTTAACTTAATAGCGTAGTTCCATTGTTCAAAATATTTTATTCCTTTCATATCGGACGTTCCAAACGCTAAAAGTTAGTCAGAAGGTTGGCTGAATCCCATCCTAACATTACGCTGGTGGGATTAATGTGGTCCTATTTTCATTTCATGTTTGTGCCCATACATGTTGCCAAACATGGCAGAACTTAGGAATGTAGATATGAAACTGCAAGAAATTCAAAATTTGACGTGAATTTGGAACTTGTTCTTATAACACAAGAACTAGCTGTAAGCTTTTGCTCATTTTTTTACAGTCGGTTGTTTTGTATTATGTCAACAAATGTAAGTTTGACCGAAATGGCCAGCAATTCTCTTTTATTTAAGAGGTCTGATGACTGACAACTGCAGGCAATGCTGGACGAGGGAACTCTCTCATGCCACACCAAGGGTTTACTTGTATTTGTCGCCAACATAGGCAGGAGATGCTGTACAGTATAAAAAGTAACGTACAGTTACTTTAGTACAGTTCTTTAGGCAATACTTCAAGTGAGGATAGAGGTCCATGCTAACCTGAAGATATCTTCTTTTATGGATGCTTCATTCAATTTAAAAAGATTTCGTGAAGAATTCTTGATTTTAAGATCACTTTCATCCCTTTTCAAACTTGGGAAGGCAGGTATAGGTAGAAGTCTTGTATTGTTATGGATTTAATTTGTCTGGTGATAATGATTTTTTTCATGCATTTCAAATGCAAGGAAATACTTTGCTATTAGAGATGTTACAAAATGGTTTTGTTTTGAATATTTCATATTCTTCTTATTGAACAATCTAAAAATTGAACAATCTGAACACATCTATTACGCACATGCATGCAGAATCCGAATGAATGCTCTTCTAAATGGATTTCAAGCTTTTCCAGTGCCAGATGTGTGCCCATAAAAATCCTTTAATTGTTTACTGAGTAGTTTTGCAACTGTATTATGGCTGGTTAGGTTTTTGCTGCCACGAAAGATTTTTGCATTTGCTTTTATTAACAATAGTAGCCAGATGTTTATTTTTTATTTATAATCGGATCAATGCGCTGTGTAACAGGAAAGAACGCTTTGTCACACTTTTTCACTTTTCATCCCACGCCTATGCGTTTGTAATGCTTTAGAAGGTAATTGCCACATATTTTGACTAACAGTATAGCCAGTAAATTATGCAAAACTTTCATGAATAGACAAACACATAATTCATGAGATGTGATGGTTAAAACTTTATAAGGGCAGAAAAAATTAGTAAATTCTCGAAGGATATTGTAGAATTAAATAGGATGTAGAGAATTAAATTGCGGTCAATTTAGTTTTCAAATTATACAAGATTAGATTAAGTGTGATATAGAATTTAAATCGGATGTGGTGGTCGAGGGTTTCGATGTGTAAAAAATTTCTAGCTATTAAGGTTAATAAGGTGATAAAACTGTACTGACTACATTGCCATTACTACTATTAGAGTTACTGCTACATCACTATTACTACAGTTACTGTTACATCACTACTATTACAGTTACTACTGCATTGCTACTAGTACAGTTCGTGCTACATAACAACCGATACTACAGGTACTGTTACCTCACTACTGCTACAGATACTGCTACATCACTCCCACTACTACAGTTACTTCTCACTATTTCGCTACTAGATTTATTGCTCACAACGTCCATTACATCAGCATATCACTACTACATTTGTTGCTCACTACAGGCATTACATCGCTATATCGCTAGCTTTATTTACTGCTCAATATACCTGCTAGATCGCTGTATCGCTACAACATTTACTACTAGCTACATGCATTCCATTGCAATCGTGCTAGTACATTTACTGTTCACTGCGCCTATTACATCACTATATTGCTACTACATTTACTATTCACTGCATTCCCTACATCACTATATCACTGCTATATTTGCTACCCAGACTTCTTCCACTGCTGCTGCTCTTGAAATTATGAGACCGGAGACCAACATTGCCATCCCGTAGCATTTTTAATATTACGTTTTACGTATAAGCTGTAATGAGAATTAAAAGTATCAGCTGATTTTAATGTATATTTTTCATCGTTGTTTAAATATGATGGCAATTAGCATTTAGGTGCATTAAAATGTAGCTCACTATGGCTTTAATTTTCAACATAGTTTCAATGTGCACAATTTTAAATAACATAGATTCGATTTATAACACCGTGCATTGATGTGTTAGTGATTAGTCCAAAAACATAAAGGCAGGAAAAGCTTTGAAAATAAATGATATTTATATGCAGTCTCTCAAAGCGACGATATTTAAAGATAATATCTCCAATTGCATGGCTATAGAAATTCCAACAACACGTCCTGTTTTGTTTTATTTTTCCTGCAACTACTGTTTACAATTACGGGTCACGGAAATCACACTGTTATGCTTCATTCCACGTCTCTTTACTGTCTCTTGTTGTTTTATTTCTGCAATTCGAAAGCTGCTTATGTCTAAAATTTATATTTTTGTTCACTTACTCATATCATTAGGGTATAGTGGACTCTTCGATAAAAATATTTTTCTATTACAAGAAGTATTTTGCAATATACATTTTTTTCATTTTCTGCAATATATTCTACATCACACACGAACACAAATGTGGATGCATTAGGCATACCAGACATACCAGTCTCCCTATCGCATTCCTCAGGCATATGAACGGCACAAATTAAGAATGACAACGAAACACAAACCCATACGTTTTAGTCATAGTAATTGTTAAAAATAACAACGCCGTTGCCATTAGTGCAAGAAAGTAGACAATGTTGTAAAAT
The DNA here is from genome assembly GCA_949752745.1 of Protula sp. h YS-2021. NCBI lineage: Eukaryota > Metazoa > Annelida > Polychaeta > Sabellida > Serpulidae > Protula > Protula sp. h YS-2021. Next base: position 49,931,677 of record OX457029.1, on the reverse strand, counting down.
GATTAAATACATGAGGATAAAATAAAGGAAAATTTTGTCTTTGTTCTTATAATTAAGGGGTAATTGTTGGAAGCAGCACTTGCAACAAGGAGACTTAAAATGCAGGCTTGTAAAATAACCAAAATTTAAGGACAATCGATTTTACGTAAGGGGTGCTGTATGTAGAGCAGTATTTGTCTACTAAGAAATTTATGAAACTTCTTTAGCTTATTGGTTATCTGGATTAGATCAGAATCAACCTTCATGCTCAAAGTATTTGTATTACAACGTGGCATGACGCATTTGACAAATTTCAATAATAACAAGTTAATCATTTATTTTCCATGTAAGAATAGTGTAGTGTTAAAAATGACATATGCTTTAGCAATTTAAAGACACAATGACCGATGTAAATTTTTATACTTAAAGAAGTGTTCAGCAAAACTTCCTGAAAAATTTACAAAGCAACAAAACAGATATTTGCTGCAAATTCAGCTCAGTGCAAAGTTGACAACGTCGGTAAATTAACAACATTCTGAAGTCATGTTGCACTTTTAGTATTTTAGTTTTAATATCTTGTGTATACACTGCTAAGTCTGGATCAATGCATCGACGCGTTGCCGTGTCGACATAATTGCGTGCGATCTATACTCCATTGCAGAAACCTGTGCCATTCCTCAATCAATGCGTATCTAAGTTCTGTCTGGCTTTGAGATGGCGCTGCAAGTGCTAGACTTCTACGATCCAACATACAAACATGCTCATTAAGGTTCATATTACATGAGTGCCAAGGCCATTGAAGTGTCTGGATTTGATAAGCGCGCAATAGATTTGTGCGAATTCCAGCCACATGAGTGTGCGTGCTGTCGTGCTTACGGTGTTTTATACAGTACAGTAGGATTTTACCTTCTGACATGGCCATTTGTTTGCCAAATGGTTGGTCAACAGTCTCATCGAAAACGTCGTCGCGTTTGGTTTCACACTAATCCGACGTAGGCCCGTCGGAACATTATTCCACGCTCGGTTTTGCACAGTTTATTTACTTGCACGATTTGTCTACTGGTGGCCCGGTCGTGGTCAGACTCATATGGGGCTTGTCTCTTAAAGGCGTTGCTGACGAACACAAACCAGTGTATATAGCCATTCTGAGCATTTTGTCTACTTCAGCTTGTGACATCCCCGTATGAAATAGATCACTTGCCTATCATCTTTTATTTTTGATTGGCAGTTTAGAGACTTTCAGATTTTGTCTACTGCAGTTGCTTTTGCCTTTACTTTGACCTAAGATACATAATTTAAAATACTAAACATCACGTGAACATACCGCCGTTGTGGAAAAGCTGTCAGATTCGGACTTTCGGTGAAATAATATTGTGCATTAATGTCAAACAAAGTGTAGCAGAAAAACATATGGTTTCTAATTGATAAAACAGCAATTTCATTCCGCTGTGCTTAATACAGAAAAAACTAAAAATTACACCATTGTGTTTAAATTCTGTAAGCATTCACCAGAGCCTCACTATCGGACCACCCCGCAAATCATACGACTTTTTACCAGAACCGAAATTCTTCATTCATTTCTATTATCTTCCGGGGTTCTGGTATATACTGATTATTTCTCAAAGCAAATTATAGTATAAACACAACACAGTAAATGGAAGAAAAATTAAGTTTAGCAACACGTATTGTTCCAACAGAGGGTTAATGTAGAGTAGAAATAGAAAAAAATCATTCCGGTAGCCGGATCCGCAGTTCGGTACCAAAGGCAATCTTGTCTGTATAAAGAAGCTGAACATACAGGACGCTCTGGAGAAGATCCTGGTTTTATGTGCCTGAACGTGCAGTGTTAACTGTTGTGAGCAGCATGCAAAGGTCATTTTAGAACACAATTGTCATAGGAATTTGCGACACATTTACTTCAACAACCTTTAGTGCAAGAACATTAAATAAAGATCTAAATGGAACGAGTTAGAGGTCAAACGTACTCTTTATAGACCTGTACTGTTGAGATAACAAAAGCATTCCCAAAACAATTAGATCATAATGATTTAAGGAACAAAAACATTAGGAAGGAAATACGTAGTAATAATTACAATATAACATGAAAACAAAAACAAGTTTGTGAAATTATAACTTAGAAATAAGAAAATATAATATAAAACAGCATTGCGATAGAAGCGGCTTAAGTGAACGTCGATTTATTCTTTAGAATAGTTTTCTTATATTAATGAACAGTACCTAATTATCGCTTAAAAGTGTTGTAGAAAACAATGCTTTTTTGGGGTGACATTTTGTGGTGTATTGTTATTACCAGCTAATCCGCTTTACATGCCCTTAAATAAGCAAAACAAAAAGAAATAGTTTATTTTAAAGCTTAGATTTAAAAATAAATTGAATGAAATCCGCTCGGCATTAATGTTACTTAGCTCGACATCTTCTTTATATCAGCCGACTGCAGTGTCTTATCAGAGTAACGTTCCGGTAAGTAAAAGTGTCAGGTGACAAATTGATCTCCTCTAGCAATTTGACCTCATTAGGATTTAATATTTAGCATTAAAGACTTATGAGCATCAAAAGTTTTTAAAATACATTTTTAGAACTGAGTACTCAGTAATCCGAAAGGAAGTTCATTAATTTGAATATGAAATCTAAGTTATTTTGAAGTTGAAATCTGAAATAAATACAAACACGTGATTCAAATCATGTTTGGTCAAAATCATTTATTCTCAATGCAGCATGTGTTTTAAATTATTCAAAACACAAATCTGCGAAATTCAATATTCCGCGACTGTCAGTTCAAATGTTTCCACAGAATGTTTAGACATATAAGGAAAAACATTGCAGGGGTACTTCGTAATGTAAAATGATGATGTATACTGTAATGGTACTTATGAAAGCCAACAGAATGATGTGTTATACAAAAATCAGTATACGAATAGTTAAATGGTACTATCAAAGAATATATTAAAATTTCACTTGATAGCATATCCATGATACGGTTTCGTATCATATTATTGCTTGGTGGTATGAGTATCGCTATTAGACACATTATATCCTGCGGCAGGCTTTCATATGTAATCCTGCAGTTTTGATGGGATAGTCTTTCTGCAAAATAGTTGCAATGATATGAATTACTTGTGAAAAGCAATGTTCTCTACAGGTGCAGACATGTTCACGAGTTCATACTCGTGTACAAGTGGTAACTGAACCCCGGGAGGGGGAGCAGGAGAGGGCACGTGGTTTCATGTGGGTTACAATGCGTGTCCAAAAAAAGGAGAGGAGGGGGTATTATTGAGGTCCACGTAGAGTGTTAATTTCATCAAAAGGGGGGAGGGTAATTGACGTTCAGTTCTCATGGTTTTCTCGGAATGTACTCCATGTTTCGCTACAAAGGGGCAGTAGTTCAACTATGCACTCCACATTTAGGTCGTTTTAAGAAGTCATGCACACGTCGTAACCATTTGGTATGTGGAAAGCTCCGGGAATCTGAACGCCATGGTGGCAGCAAAATCATTATGGTTAGGTGTAACAGAAGCAAACAGGATATACAGAAACAAATCACAGGTTCCACCCTGAGAGTTGAGGGTTTAACCAATCGTTTTGGGGAAAGTTACTGAAAAGACCACCGGGGTGGTACAGGTGTGTGCATTGCAATTAAAGCAATTACTTATTTATGAACTCATAACTTTAAAAACATGGCAGGGGAGAACCTAACTAGCAATTGGCCAAGCACAGTTTGTCTGAAATAATACAATATTTAAGCTGCAAAGTTCTTTGAATGTTTAAATGTGGGAATATGTGATCCAATGACAATGGACAGATTTAATATCCACTAAAACTATTTTCGACACAGAGTTAATGTAATCTGAGTATGGACATTGTAGTCCTAATCTAATCAAAACCAAGAGAAAAGGCAAAATATTAAACATATAGCAAGCTTGTTTTATATGCAGCTTCACCAGAGATTAAGTTCTACTTCAAGGGAATACTATTAAATCTGAGTCAAATTAATACAGCTATGCAAATTAGACACATTGTTTTGTGTGATGTTTCACATGAAATTGCTTCTATTTCCGATGACGAGTAACGAAGGGGAATAACAAAGCAAGTGAGTTGAAACATTGTAGGATGTAGACAATCACAATAATCAGGGCTTGCTCAGCCGTAAGTATAGCTTTTTACGTTAACGAAAAGACTAAAAAGCCAAAAATAGACTAAACGATATTGTATTTGGATTTTTAGTACAAATAAGCTTTTGTAACATTTGGTCTAACTTAGATTAACGTGGAAACTCACAGCATAAGGAATAAAGGAGCGGGTTTCTTTCTTAATATGGAATCGTTATCTCTTTAATGGATAATAAACACAGACATGGTCAATAAACTTCGGTTTATGGCATTCTAATGAATTTCACACTGAAACATCTACTGCTTGTTTCAAATTTGAAACTTGTATCGTTGTGGCTTTCTACTCCTGCTTCACTTGTTGTCAGATAAACAAGTGCTACCGAACAGTGCTGGTAATTATAATAAAACGCGGCTGTTTTACAGGTTTTTCAGAAATTGTTCCTATTTTATTAAATACCATACAGACCACGTGACAGCGAGAGAGACATTGAGGATAATTTAATTTGTTTTGCTGCTTACCTAGCGGCAGTTTGTGGTCATTAGAATACATTAAAACATTATTTTCTTACAAAGTCTGTCTCAAAGTTTGATTTAGCTGCTGCCTGTTAACAGTTTTTGCTGACATTGACACTAATAAGCCTGTGTAAGGCAGGAAGTTACATCAAACCTAGTGACAGAGATGTAAGCCATGTCGTAGAATATGTGAAGGCAACGAATGAATGTGAGGAGAATGCTTTAAAAAGTAATGTGTGTTTGCTACTACGTTATCTCAGAAACTAAAAACGATTTGCAATGTCCGCAATATAGCAAAGAGCACCTAAAAGTGTAGATTTAATACAGGAGGAGTAAATATTCATTCAAATTTATATGAATCATAAACCCTTTGTAAGAAAAATTATATTTAACCACATCTATTTCTACTTTTCTCGTTATCAATTCAAATCACCACAATAATACTTAAGTACATTATACAACAATGGAAGACTACAATGAAACAGACAAGAAGGAAAACAGAAAACAGTCTATGGTCAGATCTCCTTCTCGTCGAAGACAACTGACTACTGAGCAAATTAAGCGTATTATTAATTTTTCTCCTTTCTCGCGGCATATGGGTGGGTGGTTCGCACTAAGTACTGCAGGTTGCTTGTAGAACCAAATGGGTTGTCCCATGTATTGCGTTTGTTTTAAACGTGGGTGTATTGCACTAATTACTTACGTTTCAGTCCTTGTTAACATCGATTCACGTCAATTCAAAGGACTGCCTCCTAATCTGTTCTGAGTACATCACTGGTTTTTACAGTTATGGGCATCTTGGTATTTTCAATTTATATTCTGCAGTTCTTAAACACTATTTAACACTGTGAAAAATAATGCATTTAAACTTTGGGGCTAAAAATAAATTCATGACTGCGTACCGTGTTTTTTTTTTTTTTTGCCTTATTAAAAGACAAGCTAATATTTCTTATCATTGTGTATTAAGCTATTATTCTTTATACATTTATCCTATTTATTGTATAACTTTATTAATATCTTTCACCAGATATTCTCATTAAAGCACTGCTTGATTGGTGCAGGTTTTTCATTATTTATAAACAAACCTCTACATCAATCAATGAATGCAATAGACGCATAGAGATCTGAATTGAAAAGAAATATCATAACTAATAACCCCAGCAGCATACGCTGGAGTTTGTGGTCCATTTTGTACGAACCATGGATTACTCTGTTTTTCTCACCATTCATTTAATGGGAAAGATGTGGCATTTATCGCACTGTACTGGGTAAAAAAATCAACAATTATAAATGCGGTATTCTATGCGATAATCGTTACTGAAATAGCACATACGGTTTTTTCTCTGGAAGTAGAAAATTACTCAAGTTTATAGTTTTTAGTGTCTGTGTGTTTTTTCACAGGTAGGATTTATGTGACAGGTATATCTTGATGTTTAACAGTTTGTTCTGTTTTTGGCGTTTGGTTCCAAGGATAAAGCTTCCAGTCTAAGAAATATCGTTCGCTATTAACACTTTGATATGTCAAACAAATAGTGAGCTTCGCTTCTAGTTCTAGAAAAAGTACAAGAAATACCAGATGCAAAATAAGACAAAATGCAAAAAAAAAAAAAAAATAAAAATAAATAAATACAATAGAACTTTGAAAGAAGAGAACAAATGTCAGCAGAAACAGAAGCGCGATTTCGTAGCTTCTAGTGCGTAGGATTTCATGTCGTTCTTGCTGTATTTCATCCTCACAATAATCCCAGTCCGAATCATCACAATCTTCTCTATCATTACCCGCTCCCAGAGGCTTTCACCATTTTTCTAATCTTCATACCTTTGAATGTTTCAGTATTATTTCAATCAATAAGATAATTCTATCTTTTTATAAATGGTATGTTAACGTACTGATTAAAAGATTTAGCACTTATGTGATATTTTTATGGGTACCTCTGTGATATTTAACTGCATGTTTCAAACTGAGCTACTGGAATAAATAGATACCTTCTGTTAAAGCAGAATATTCAATCACTTTTACAGCTAAGGGTAGCTGTTGTAGTTGGTTTACGAATTCAGTAGATGAAACATTTCCTAAAATGTTTAAGGTTGGGTAAATGAATGTACAGTTTCTGGATTAAGTTGTTTGTTTTCTTAGTTCTTCTTAGAATGACTAGCTATTTCAATACAAAGCACAATTTCACGTGATTTTTTCCAAATGCTTTCTGTATCCAGTATTACGCAACGTCCTTTCGACAGACTGATGTTTTTGTTTTTTGTTTTTTTTTTGTTTTTTTTTTTTTTTGCTGTTATTTTTCATCCTACTAAAAAACTTCTGAGCCGTTGGGAAGCCACGGCAATAAGGGAAAATCCCACAGTGTGAGTGAGGAGATAATTGGGTTTAGAGTGTCACAACGGCTATAAAAATGATTATCTGCGGACATGAGTAGCATTTAGCAGCAGCAATTATTGCAGTATCCAGAGACCCACACTAAATACAGTCTAATGCCTAAATTGTTAATAGCGGGTTTATGTAACAATAACCCGTGGCATAAGTACTTAGCCAAAGACATAAACTGTAATAATTTCACTGTTTTCTGAGAGATATTTCCCTATTTTTAAATGAGCAATCATTGGTCAATTCAGTCACTTGTCTTTTTGCACATGCCTAGTAACGTTTTTGTTCTCAGTGAAAACTACACAGACAAAGTGGCCGTGGTTTTGATGGTTTGCATGGAAAGAAGTTGCCAGATTGCCAAAGGGAGTCTTTGTCAAGATGGCCGTTATTGTACTTTAGTATCTTTTCACTGACTGGTTCACGAGTAGGGTTGTGAAGTACAAGCCCCTCTCATAGGTGTGATTGACAAGAAATGAAGCAAAATAAACTGGAATTTGCTAGGAAAAAAGTAAGTCCAAACTGTCCACCTAAAATCCAACCAAGTCATTCGAAAAAAAAAAAAACGAGATTCGTTGATGGTACTATTTCAAACATCGTAAATGGTAGTGAAAGGAGTACAGAGGCATAGGAAGATCGCTTCGTTTGAACGGTCAAAATCACCAACGAGAAAGCAGTGTTTTCCTTTTGACATAAAAAAGGCGATTCTTGACATAATACATGTTCAACAGGAATCTGTGCCGTACATGACCGTGCTAAACATATGCCATCCACAAATGTAACCATATGATAAGTTTGATCGTGGTGTAAACAGAAGTTAATTGTGCCTAAACATGTGGTTACCTTGAGGTTTACACATGTATGTTTGTGAATAATTGGCATATGGCTGCTATCATATGCTCAGATTTCACTGCGGGTTATTATGTGATTAACGCATGGCTGCATATTCCTATCAAATATTCTCGGCGTGCTTTGGAAAATAAATCGTAAAAGACTGATTACTTTTGTTTTTAGATTTAGTTGTTCATGCAACTTTGATATAAATTTCGAAAAAAATGTGCATATAGAGACAGTCAAAAGCCGTTGCTTATGGCGATTGAAGGAAATAAAAGTTAGTAGTTTCCCCAGCAAATGCTTGGCTAGGATAGCACTGACGTCAGTCAAACTGGGGATATACAGACTGCTAAGTAGCCACTATGCTGCGAATAATAATTATGTAAGAACTAATCGGTTTTTCATTGGCCAAAACGACAGTTGTCCGACGTGATGAAAGTAAGCGTGATTGTGATCACATGGCATCGGTCCGGTTTATATTATTTCGTACACGAATGACGGGAAGTTTTGTATGAAATTTGTTAAGTTTTTATTCGTTGCTAAGTCCCTTTATGCCTTTTAGGAAAACACAAAGAATAGTTTGTTGCATGTGCGTTGGTGAGTCTGCGGTGATGAATCCGCAGTTTCCGCTTGGCTGCAATTAATAAAGAAGAAACAAATGACCCGTCACCCATCACACATGATTGATCCAGACACTAATTAAAAAATACTTTATTGCTACATTATTAAAATTGTTAATGTATTTTTCAATTACAGAAGTTTGGAATAAAAGGCCATGGCTAGATATACATTACTCATAATCACTGCTGCCAATGTATATTATTCTATTGGCGAGGTTTTTAAATTAGTAAAGTTAAGTATCATTTACAATTATTATTTTATTGTTGCGTTATCAAAATGCTATTTTGTTAGTTTTTTTTTAATTAATTTTAGCGAATTTTTATCTATTTTTATTTCACCCACACCAGCAAGACTCGAGTCTTTGCACTAATCGATATAAAAAAGTAGAACAGTTTTTAGGTAGAAGTAAATAAGATTGACCCAGTTATCTACAAAACAACATTATAAACAAGAGAACTATAGTCATGTTCTTGGAAATTGTTATCATTTCCAATTGTTCGTGAACAGACGTATTCAAAAGTGCAGTTAATTGATGTGTTTGCTTGCATTATTGTGCCAAAAAATTACTGACGAAAACAAATGGATGACGCTCGGGAAAATGTAAACAGCTATATATGTAGCTCACACGAGTATCAATTAAGCATTAGTCTATTAGTACGGAACGTTTCTGTTTCTTCACATAAAGTGCGCAACTGCCGTAATAAATTTCACTTTTTGGAGAGCTTGGAATTTACATTGGGTATCTAAAGATGTAACACTATTTGATGAGGAGCTTGATTTTTGGCTGGTAATATTACAAGCACTGTTTTAATTGTTATTTTGTAAATAAGATTGAAATAGGGCAGGGTGTGTTTTACTGGCAACAGCTCTGATCAGCATTGTTTCATCAGTTGAGAACGCAGACAGGCTAAATATCAGTCGTCCATGCGTTATGGAATGTTGACCTGAGCAAATAGCCCCGGGGGACAATTTATCATAAGTGTTATCATGCGTGCCCCCCCCCCCCAAAAAAAAGGCGGCGAAAGGGGACAATGTTGAGACCAGACGCGCCTTTCGAGGAGTGCCAGTTTCGTTAAAAAGGGGTAATTTTCGTTCAGTACTTGGGGTTTCCCACGAAGAGGGGGGTGGGGGCTATTTCGAAATCACACTCCGCATTTCATAAAAAGGGTGTATTATTTCAAAATTAGTACTTCGCGTTTAAGGGTCGTTAAAAAAAAACATGGACAAGCATGTAACCATTTGGTACGAGAGTCCCCCCCCCCCCCCCGGGGGGCAAATAACACATGGCGTTGAAGGGACTGCGGATTAATGTTTGTTAGTGGAAACAGCGTCCGGTAGCTGTCTGTTTATGCGTGTGGAGATGCTGTTTGATGTCGGCAAGCTTGTTCCAACTGTTGTCTGCAGTGTATAGGTCAAGCAAAGTAAACGCGAGTACTCGTAATCAGCTAATGTAAACACACGAATCCCTGTCCACGTAAACACACGGATCTGGACCCGCGTATATGTGAAATCAAGCGTGAGGGATCGGGATTTGAAAATTGTACATTTAGCAAAATAGAGGGTTAACGGAATCAAACAATAACACACACTTTAACGGCTTCATTGGGATAGTTACTGAAACTGCACAGAAAAATCTGCGAAAAAAATTGTTTGCTGTAACTTCGGTGAGTTATTTTTTCTTTTTCCATGATACAGTAATAAACCGTCTAAAACTTTATCTGGCTGTTTTTTATCGTTAAGAGAACTCAAACAGCCCATGCAAATATATATACAAAGAAACAAAACAACTCATAATTAACAAAGAACTAATGCTGAATTGATTAATCAACACCTCTCCATTGAGTAACACGTTATACAGTTAAAAAACGAATCTTGGCATCTGAATATGTGGTATTATTCAGCAGGCACAGTTTCAACTGTTCTTCGAAATATTACAAGTGAAAAACTGTAGTATAGGTTTCAGTTCCTATAATTCCAAATGATACAGCAATGTTTGGTTTTCCGGGTATTTTTTTTTAGATCCCGTCTCAAACAATCGATAAGACAAACCAAGAGCTTATGGCCTTTGTTTAAAAAAATCATAGCAATAAAAATATTCTATTCCCTCAAAAATCATTTAACATTTTTTGTGATACAATTACGAGAAATTAACAAAAATTACCCCTCAAGATGTGATCAACAAACTGTTTCACTGCTTTAATTTCCCATCACACCACAATGCTCTAGATTATTTTATTCGTTTGCTGTTATTTTATTTTGTTTATTTTGCCCGAGCGCTCCTGTTTATTGTTTTATTTTTTGTTCATTGTTTTATTTTTTTGTTTACACCTCGACCCTTACTCAAACCATTATTTCATGTAAAACAAAACAAAAATGCAATTCAGCGGCATTTGAGAAAAGATGCCTGTTTGAGGGAAGGGGTTCTTTTCTTTATATTCCACGCGGGTACAATTATTGCCCTTTCCCTTATTCACGCATTTATTTGCCCTGTGAACAGCAATAACAAGTACCGGATAATAATATTAACACCATTATACCATGATTATAACCATGCGGCGTGTCTGGAATGTTTTAATTGCAATCAATAATTAAAAAGTAGCGTCTGCAGCTACAGGCTACATTCACATTTGTATGAGAAGTTGACGGATTTTTCGATGACTTATCTGCATTCACTACACCATGGTTAGTGTGAAAACATCCCTAATGCACCACTCAGCGATCTTGTTTCACACCAGTACTTTCCATCAATGTTGCCTGTTTGAAAATTGACATCTTTGTGCAAAAATTATCGCAGAGAAATTAATTGATAAACAAACCTGAAGTATTGATAACTTATTTTGCAGCTCAGAATAATTTATTTGAAGCTTTTAGGACGTTCATTTGTCTTCTTGAAATAACAATTTGAGTGAATTGTACAGTTTTGGACTTTTTGAATGGCACACTAAAACCTTGGTTAACTTACTATAAAATTATTTTATTTATTCGAAAACCTAAGAGAATTTACTGGAAGTAAATTTTATCGCTTCTAATCAATTATTGCTAGCTGATCTTGTGGCTTCAGTAGCTTTTATAAGGCTTATTTTTTTGGCTTCGATTAACATTTTAAAGTTTTTTAGAGTAAACTCTTTCCAACGTTTTAATACCTTTGATTACTAATATTTCGATGTTATATTATTGTTTATCCAGTAATTATTGATCAGCGGTTGCAAACATGTCAAATGGCTATAATGAGTGAATGGGAATGAGTAACTCGCTGTCTGAAGTTGTAACTGATGTTACCAAACCAAGCGTAGAAAGTGTTTCATTATTTAGTTTTTGCTCATTGTTACTCTGCCCAGTAACGGAAGCCTGTTCGTGCATTCCGTTTGATGTCAATGTGACCTGTTAGATGCTAGGAAATGCACATGCTTTTTTTTTACTCATCGAACCACATCATTAGATGTTGTTAAACTTGCTAGGCTCTAAATAGGTAAGCTTGGTTTTATTGGGCGTAGTATGAAAGTGTTATCGCCGGATTGGCGTTGCTTTTAGTAAAGCGCGTTCGACTTTGAGAAAGTTACGTAAATCTCAACAAGCAGGCAGGATAGCAGTCATTTTCAAGGACATTCCGACCAATATTAAATGTTTCGCCCAAGAAGGTAACAGTACTTTTGTCTGCAATATCAGTGAAAGGTTCAAAGGTGTGACAGCAGTTTAAGGTGTGAGAGCAGTCATAGGTGTGAGAGCAATCAAAGGTGTGAGAGCAGTCAAAGGTGTAAGAGCAATCAATGGTGCGAGAACGCTCAAAGGTGTGAGAGCAGTCAAAGGTGTGAGTGCAGTCAAAGGTGCGAGAACACTCAAAGGTGTGAGAGCAGTCAAAGGTGTGAGTGCAGTCAAAGGTGCGAGAACACTCAAAGGTGTGAGAGCAATCAAAGGGGTGAGAGCAGTCATAGGTGTGAGAGCAATCAAAGGTGTAAGAGCAATTAAAGTTGTGAGAGCAGTCAAAGATGTGAGAGCAATCAAAGGTGTGAGAGCAGTTAAAGTTGTGAGAGCAGTCAAAGGTGTGACAGCAGTCAAAGGTGTGAGAGCAATCAAAGGTGTGAGAGCAGTTAAAGGTGTGAGAGCAGTTAAAGATGTGAGAGCAATCAAAGGTGTGGGAGCAGTCAAAGGTGTGACAGCAGTCAAAGGTGTGAGAGCAGTCAAAGGTGTGAGAGCAGTTAAAGTTGTGAGAGCAATCAAAGGTGTGGGAGCAGTTAAAGGTGTGAGAGCAGCTAAAGGTGTGAGAGCAATCAAAGGTGTGGGAGCAGTCAAAGGTGTGAGAGCAGTCAAAGGTGTGAGAGCAGTTAAAGTTGTGAGAGCAGTCAAAGGTGTGAGAGCAATCAAAGGTGCGAGAGCAGTTAAAGGTGTGAGAGCAGTTAAAGGTGCGAGGACAGTCAAAGGTGTGAGAGCTATCAAGGGTGTGAAAGCAGTCAAAGGTCTGAGCGCCAAAATTTTGGAATTTGCAAGCGTTTTGACCAATCGCCATAAAAGGTAAAGGCTTTATTAATCTTGTAATATTAACACTTCAAGCACTATGCCAGTTTTTTGGTAAAGGTTCATATATAACAGCATTCCAGACCGGCATTTAAAGTTCTGACTCTTTTCGCCATTTCGATTGATCGCCAAAACAGCAAAAATCGAAGTCTATTTTTCCAAGGTTTTGCCGTTCCAGGAATCGTCAAGACAAATAATAGCCCAAACAAAGGTTATAATAAAAATAATAATGATAATAATAATAATAATAATAATAATCACAACAATAATAATAATAATGATAATGATGAAGATGATGATGATGATGATGATGATGATGATGATGATGATGATGATGATGATAATTTTCGCCCGCCTATCGACCCCCGTCCCCACCCCACACTACCAGTCATCAATATAAGGCGTTGCTCGCCATGTGCCTGGACATTTCAGTCTGTACTGGGGCACAAACTGTAACGACCGAGATAACAAGGTGCCCGTCTTAATTTGTTCGATCTAACTGGGAAACATAGAAGTAGAACAAATAAGAATGACGGCCCAATTCACTTGCGATCCCTTTTGTCTGAGTGCATTTGCAAGTCCTTACGACGATGCAATTTTAAGACTACACAGTACTGGTAGATGAGTTACTGTTTATACGACGAATCCCCCTCTCTCCTCATACCCCTCCCCCCGCCCCGCCCAAAATGCCTGTCAGATGTCAGACAGGGGAAGAGGGGGAAATTTCTCCGGACATGGTAACAGTCATGTGGTGTCTTTTTCCGCAATTGCAAAAATAAGGGGAAGGGGGGATTGTTTTCTGAGGTCTAGTGACCATCGGTCAAATGACCTCCGGGTATTTTTTTTTTTTTGGGGGGGGGGAAGGGGAATTTTTACTAGGAGAATTTTCTCCGTCCACCATGTGCCTCATGCATTTATCTAGATCAGCCAATTTCAGTAGAGAACATGACCCCCCCCCCCCCCACCGTTTCAAAATTTTTACAAATGCAGTGTTATGTAGTGCGATGGTTACCCGGCTATCGCTTTCGACTATAATGCCAAACGGCATCGTGCACCCTGTACCAGGCCATTTCTTTTGAGTAGTGATCCATAAAAACGGCGTCAGGCATTTAAAACGTCAAAGGGATGTTTAGATGTTTCTTGTTTGCAGCTCAATAACGTGTTCTATAGTTAATGAGCTAGGCCACTCCTAGATTTACAGACACCATTGTGTTGTTCGACCTGGATCTGACCTTCGGTCATGTAAAAAGAACCAACAGCTACTGTAACTTTTTTCGAAGTTGTTGGAACAAAAACAAACAACTAAACAAACAAAAAGAACCACAACACGCATGAGAAACATATTCGACCTCAAATGCTGCAGTACTGCTCTTGTTTACATGCTGGTGACGCTGTACAATAAACAAATACACGGCCGAGTAACTTGCTGCGGATCCTACACACGGGAGTGTTAATTGTTGAAAGGTAGGGTGTAGACATTGACGGTTGTGTGACGAGTGTGGGTGTGCGGTATCCAGACATCTCGCATCTGGACATCTCGCATCTGGACATCTCGCATCTGGACATCTCGCATCTGACAACTCGCATCTGGACATCTCGCATCCAAATGAAAAAGTGGACATCTCGCATCCGTGATTTTGGTCTGCTTTTAAGGGGGAACTTTTAACACTGTGTTTGGGAAATTTCATAAAGAAAATAAATTACAGGGGTTTCCAAAACGTAAGTTATTTGAGTAAATAAACTGAAAAAAAAACTCAGTTCAGTTTACGGAGTAATTCAAGAGTTAGACTTACATTTGCACTCAGTGAATGCCATAGTGAGTAGTTCAGCGTTCGGTACAGCGCGAATCCACATATGCTAATCCCTCGAAAGAGGCACTTAAAAGCATGACGGATATAATGAACGTGCGGCGGATCAGTATTAAGAATGAATCCCACTGATCTATTCAATTTTTAAAAATTTATCTTTGATGCACGGTTTGGAAGGGAAACGTGCACAGGTTTGAAAGTGCGGAGGGTAAGATGTAGTCACGAATCCACATGACATGACGATGACAAATGGTAGTAAAGTACAGTGTCAAAATACACTTAATAAAAAGATTACCACCTACCCCCCCCCCCCCCCCCACCGCCAAAATACAATGATAAATCAAGCAAAAAATCACGGATGCGAGATGTCCACTTTTTCATTTGGATGCGAGATGTCCAGATGCGAGATGTCCAGATGCGAGTTGTCGGATGCGAGATGTCCAGATGCGAGATGTCCAGATGCGAGATGTCGCGGATTCGGGTGTGCTATAGGTTGATGTGAAGTTTATGATCGATATACAGAGAAATAGGTTGAGTGTGATCAAGGGATAGTTCGGACAGGAGATAAGTTTGTAAGAGGGAAAGGTCCGATACAGACAGTTATTTTTCTTGAAACGCTTCTAAGTCTTAATGTGTATGCCCCTTAAGGATTGTGTTAAAGGAGGGCAGTTTTATTATACATGAGATCATAATAAATTTCAGAGGCTGGAATATTTAAAAAAAAACTGAATCTCTTTTTGTCCTGGTTAAATTGAATTGAAGCGAGTATTCCTCAGACAATTATCTACTGCGGCGCCCATTTCGGATGAATAGATGAACTTTTTAAAACGAGAAACTGAATTTCTTTAAAGCCTCAAGACTTTGACACAAATGTACCAATAAGTTAAAAATAAAAATACAGGTATAAATTGTCTTAAACTCGCACGTAAACTGTGTAATACATGACTCAAAACAAGTATCACCGAATCCGGATAAAAAAGAGAAGAAAAAAAAAGGTGGGGGGGGGGGGGCTGCCAATGTCTGAATGGACCATGTAGATTTGAAAACAACTTGCTCATAATTAAACATAAAACTCTTTCTGTATCAATGCACGAGTTGTGATTGATGCTTTATGAGGAAATTAATGCTTTTGTGCGTCTTGTCAATGCTGATTCAGATTAACAACTGAGACAAAAAGTGAGGGATACCCCATTCCATAATCTAAAAAGCCGTTGTCTTTTTCAGGTCTTTGGGAAGTCTTGTGGTTGATGTCTGAATAGCGTGAGCTCCAGAAAGGTCGGCTACAAGGCAAACGTCTTTATATACTGATTTATTTATATTTTCCTAAATAGTCTGGGCTTGAATATTTTTATTGGAGATTAGACATGTCGGGAGATTAATTCACATATGTCATAGTTATGTGATTTCGAGTCAATATTTGAAAGTAGCTGCCAGTTGTTCGTTCATTTCCCTGGATGTTGTGCCCAACGGAACGTAGAACAAAGAAAATGTTGACTTATTTTCAGTAAACAGTGGCTTTTTCTTTTGAAAGCGAAGCAAGAAACGCACCCTTCTTTTGACTGGCTAGTATCAAACATATCAAATATTAATTAACTTTTAAACAGGGATGTGTTCACATTTGTTTGTGTTCGAAGCCACCTCTTCAAGCTAAAAGGATTATACCTGTAAACTATCAACAAAAACAACAAGAATAATAATAATGATAAATTGTAAATAAAAACCTAAATAATTGAATAAATAAAAATAAATAAATAAATAAATAAATTATAATAATAACGATGATGAAGATGAAGATGATGATGATGATGATGATGGTGGTGATGATGATGATGATGATGAGATGATGGTAGTGATAATGATGAAGATGATGAGATGATAATGAGATGATGATGATGATGAGATTGTGATGATGATGCATGATGCTGCTGCTGCTGCCGCTGCTGCTGCTGCTGCTGCTGCTGCTGATGATGATGATGATGAAAATTGGTCGCAATTAATTAGTTCCGTGAAATCTTTTAGGCATGTCAGACATAACCTTCGGCCTGGTGGCATTTTGACTTTTCCTCGCTTCACCGATCAGAGGTTAAGGACCGCTGTGGAGCAAAACCTTTTCACATAATCATTCACACTGGAGGGCATCCCATCTGTCTTACTTTGGCTCTACATATAATACTATGTTACGTAGTTCCTTGAATAATTGATCCATACTAGCCTGGAAAGCGAAGAATCATCAGCTTTGACTAGGAATGGCACTTAACAAATCCATTCATTCCCTCCAGCTTTACGTAATTAACTGTTTATTTTCAAACAAAAAAGTTTAAAAATAGAAAGAAAACCATGTTTTATTGGTTTACTTCCTTTTAAATACAATTTTCTTTCAAATAATTAGAAGTTATCGTTGAAAACGGTGTGAAGTTAATACACAGCTGTCTGTTCCTTCCAAAGAAGGGATCGCCTGTTTTGTTATGAACTGAAACAACGTTGTGTCAAATGCAATTATTTCTTGAACACGCACCTCCTCTAAATGACTGGTCTGTAATGCCAGTATTCTAACTAATGAGCTTATACGGAAGTCATGTCAACACACCCATTCCATGATCTTAAGACCCTTATTAGTGAATGCACCGAAGCTGACATAACAGTTCCCATTTGAAGCTGTTTCTACCTGGCAAATGTGGGTCATGCGAGCATCATCTTATGCACAGCTCAAAGTGTCCAAAAGAACGGAAACACTTGCTAGTCCCATCACACCGTTTTATGACTTACAGTTTAAAAAACTAAATTCCCCTGTTTATTTCTTTTTCAAGTATCGCATAAAAAATCTATTTTATTCGCGGACAAACTCCAAATAACAAACAAATTTTGAGTTGCTATACAAAATGTTAAAAATCCTAAGTACACAAGGTTTTTTTTTCGTCATAAAATAGCCGCCACGGTCGCTAAGGAAACGACCAAGGTATGGGAGACTTTTCACCATTCTTTGTGCACTTTTAATGACTTTGTCCGCGATCGCATCAAGGTTGTTCCGAGCGTCATTCGTTCAGTTCAAAGAGTGATCTTCTTTTGGCTTTTAGTAAGAGAAAAAGAAATGCAAGGTTTCCGATCTTTTCTGTTTGTGTATGACAAGGGCAGTAAAAAAAATGAGCAGGCTAATTTCAGTCACACATGTAGGATCAGGTTTTTTTTCATAAAATTTCAGCTGCTGTTGTGTAATTTGGGCATATCTGCAAATCCTGATTATTATATTGTAGGTAATATAAGGCAATCCATTTTTCTCTAATTTAAGAGTATTTCACTAGAATTTAATTTGATGAGAATAAATTGTGACTTTAAAGGTGATTTACAGCTAAATTGGTCTATTTTAAGAACAAATAATTATCAGAAAACAACAAAACCTTATTCTAAACGATCATTTCGTGATTATAGTTCACTGTTGTAAAAGGGACACATTTCAGGTTAAAACCCGTATTTTGTTTTAGAAAAGGGCAAATTTTTTTAAAGATCTACAATCGAGTTGGCTTTCAGTTTTTTTTTAACATGTGGTTCTTAAACCGTTTCTGTGGAAACATTTCTAAGTGCAAATTATTACTTCGTCAAATTTAATAACTGTCAAACGTCGTTGAAAACAAAGTGATGAAAACACAAGTTATTGCTGGTTCAGTTGCAAAAGGCAATCGACCGTTCTAGTTCAAAAGATTTCGGCCGTAAAGTGAGTAACTCCTAGACAGTGTTTTCACATCAGCGCTATCCAGGCCATATCGGTGGAGTGTACTTGTCACTGAATCTGACAGAACCACGCTTTCTTTTCGGTTGACAACACGGAGAGCATCTCGTACGAAAAAAACATTGATGTTTAACCAGAGAGGGTGAAAGAACAAACATGGTGCTCTGTGACAGCGATCTATAACACGAGCACAGTTTGTTACCGTCAACGGCACAATGTTATAGTTCCAATGTGTTCAAAATGACCTAATTGAGATTCAGATGTTTCTACTCTTCAGATATCTCTTGTGTTTTATTATGTGATGAGAGAGAGAGACTCAACAAACTTCATTACATTGTTCAATGTTTTAGGTATGGTTATAATACAAAATAATACCAAAATTTTCACATATTTGTCCACAAATTTTACGACTTGTTTTCATATATTTCATTTATATTTACAAGGTAACGAGGGTGATCATATGGTTACACCACGATATGGTTACACGACGATATGGTTGCAAAACGATACGGTTACACCACGATATGGTTACGCCACGATATGGTTGCAACACGATATGGTTACACCACGATATGGTTACAAAACGATATGGTTACACCACGATATGGTTACACCACGATATGGTTGCAACACGAGATGGTTACAACACAATATGGTTACACCACGATAATATAAATGAATATCTGGTCGTTGACAATGCCATCAGCGAAAATGGCCAATATTTCAGAGAAAAATGTTGTTGAAGTGCTGCCCCAGTATGAAATTGCCCCCCATTATATGTGCTTGGCAATCACTGATCCATAAATGTGGCACACATTTGTTATTTTTGTTGCATTTCATATTTATATGTCTATTGAATCGACATGGATTAATAACTTAACAGCATTCTTTTGGGTCATCATTGAATCATACATATTGTAAATAACCTATTGCCTTATACTGAGTTATTAAACACGACAGTTGTGAGTTCCATTGACCCGAATTCACATATACGCGACAAGTGACGATATTACATTAACTGCCATTACAATTACCGATAATGTATCCTTCACACGTGGGTGAAATGAAATTAGAACTCACTTGATGAATGCTTGAAGAAATGTAATGATTTCTCAACCAGCTTGCATTTGGAGTAAACAGTTTTGTCTCCTGTTTATTGTTTTTTGTTTTTCTTTTTGCGTATGTTATTGACAACGTCATTACTGGTACTTACAACAGTGTTTCGCAGGACGCTCTAGTGGCTGCTTTATCTGCGCTGTAAAGACGATACAGGAAATAGAAATCTTAGTGCAGGGGTTGTTCGGGTAAATTACAATGTCGATCAGACTCCTTTTGGTTTTTGCTGTAAACTATTATCTTATCGTCATATCTAAATTACTTTTTTGCAATTATCCTTTTAAGTGCATTTCAAAATATGCTTTCTGCTGCACTTATGCTTTCGAAACATAAAGGTTAAACCCCGAACAAAGCAGAATAGCCTTCCAGCCCTCTCTCCCACCCCTCCCCCCCCCCCCCCACGAGCAATTAAAAACGACCGGATCAGCTCATGGCATGATCAGATAAGCCAATCCACACTGAAAACAACAAACACCAACACAGTCACTGCAAAATCCATAAAACCTGCCTACGCCGGTTACAGGGAGGACTGGCGGATTTTGTCCGTTATATAGAGGTGTCCGGTATTTCAGGGGTCATGTAAACCAATGGAGAAAAACGGGACTGAGAATTCTTGTCCGGTATCGGCAGTTGTCCGGTATATCAGGTTTTGTCCAGAATGAGGTTTTATTGTACTAAATCTTTTAGAACTCTTGTTTCATTGCGAGATCGGGTGTTAATTGGTGAATTTTAGCACAGCTGGTGTTAAGTAAAATCTCTGACAACAATTGGGTGCCTTAAATGCATTTCATTGACTTTAATTGTAATACCCATAGTTACGGCCCGGTGATTGCTTCATATTTATTAAGTCAACTGCGGAAGCCAACACACTCACGACAGCTTGATCGTGATTCCACAGAGGCTGGTTTCCGTTTTCATGTTGACATTGAAGCTAACGCGGTGAAAGCATTTGATATTGAAAATAAAATGTGGGGGACTCTAGAGCTGCAGTTTTCCATTGCACTGTTGCAGACAAAGTTGCTAGTAATTTATCTCCGTGTGTTTTATGCAGTGCTTCTCCCTGATAAAACTACATCTGAATTAAAACAACCTCCACATTAAGATACCAGTAAATTAAGATCGCATTCGAATAAAAAAAATGCAGTTCATAATAAAGGGACTTCTAAAATATAAAACTACATCTAAATTAAAAAAAAACAACATTTTGAGTGGTTAGGATGGGAGCCTTTATTCAGAGGTCTAAAAGCTTTTTTAAAATTTAATTTGATGTCTAGACACATCTCAGTAAAATTCTTTCCATCCAGTCAAAATCACATCAATTTTAATAACGGTATCTCTTATTTTACGTGACTAATGAAGTCGGAACGGCTAAGGATAAAGGTATAAACATAATACGCTGGTGTCTTGGATGCTTAAATAGGGGGTACTTAGAAATTACATAAATATGGACTGTGCTATAGACATCCCCACATTTTATATTCATATCTTTCAGGACTGGATTTCGGCAATTCTCAAGTCAACATTTTTCAAAATGAAGAACGATTAAATTATGAAAAAATCTGGACTTACAGCGATGTTATTTTATGTGTTTTTACTTGTACTTTGGAAATCATTTCTTTGCTAAAGAAAATCAAGCACCACTCGTTAAGCTTGGTGAGTGTGAATGCAAGGATTGCACTGTGTAGACTTTTCTTGCTTTGCTTACGCAAGTCTATAATGTGTGGACATAAAAATGCATGACAAGCTTAATATATCTGTATAGGTTTATTTTGCCATTACTTGGAAACCGCCGCTTAGGCTGAATCTGTCTGAACTTCACAAAAAAAAAAAAAAAAACAAAAAAAAACAAAAAAACAAAAAAAAAAAAAAAAAACATTTTTTTACTCGCTCATGTGTTATGTCAAATAATTTGATATTTTCAATGCTGAACAAGTAAACAGGGCTGACTGAGTGAGGTATTGTTATGAGCTCACAGACACGCAAGGTAAGTCTTGCCAGGCCCTAGTTTGCTCTTTTAGATGTCAGCTTTAAATCAGTCAGAGAGCAGTTTGGAAATGAAAACGCATAATTGCGACCACTTCCAAGAAAACTTAACTACGTAAGTCGTGTCGGTTAGAAACTCTGCTTGTTCCTGATATAAATGCGAAGAAATATAGCTGCTTGTCTTTGCAAATGAGTTGCTATCGGTGTAACAGAAATGAATTGAACCAATAACCGATGTAATGCTTAGGCCAGGGGGCAACAATAGTCTTGGTTATCATATTGGTTATCATCAAAAGTCTGACCTGACCCATCGGCTATCTTTAAAAATGCTGTAGTTCTCAAATAAACTAAGCCTAACACACTAACATATAAACACACCAATAATCTAACATACAAACACACTAATACACTAACAAACAAACACACTAACACAACTCACTTACAAACGCACTAACACACTAACATACACTGTTAAGAACGTTAATAAGGTTACATTATTAATGAACCTTTAATCAATATGTTAATGAATTTTTACGAGTTGCCAAGGTTCCGCACTGTAGTGAGCGTTACGTTCCCAACGACCACTCCCCCTTTGATAATCCTCTGCTCATTTGTCTTGTTTAAATGTATCCGTTAATCTGTCAAATGTATTTTGTTTTCTTAACCGCAGTTTCTGGTTATGACAACCCGCTAGCGACTCATCATTTTCTTATACTTTTCAAAGAAATTGTAAAATTTTTGATTCTTCCAGAGATTTGCTCCAATCAAATACCGTTTTACATTGTTCCCGGGGGTCGGTTTTCCGCGCGGTCTTCGACTGGTGGTTCATTTAAAATCAAGAGCGCTTCGGCGCAAGATGAAGAATTGCAAAATTGTTATTTTTTTGGGATAATTAAACGCCTCAGATGACTATCAAGTTGTCGTACATTAACAAACGAAAACGGTTTAAAGCCCATAAGGCAGGCGTGCGACTGTCGTATTACCGTGCTCTCCCTACCGTGTTCTCTACCGTATTAACCCAACGAATCGCACAAATTTATCGTGTGATTAAAGTGAGAAAATAAACACGCATAAACGAGTCCACAGTGTGTTCTTCTGAGCTTTCTACATACACTAACACACTTACACTAACATGCACATACACTAACACACTAACATGCAAAAACACTGACATACAAACACACTTTCATGCTGACATACAAACACACTAACATGCACATACAAACCCACTAACATGAACAATGCAAACACACTAACATCCAAACACTGACATGCAAGCGCGCTAACATACTAACATACAAACACACTAACATACTAACATACAAAAGCACTAACACACTAACATACAAACACATTGACATACAAACACACTCTCATACTAACATACAAACACATTGGCATACAAGCGCGCTAACATACTAACGTACAAACACACTAACATACAAAAGCACTAACACACTAACATATAAACACACTATCATTCGGTGGAAATTGTTGTTTTTTCTCGCTCTCACATTTTCAAGCCCTGCTAGGCTAGCTGCCGTTTTAAGTGATCCTGTATTGGGATTCGGCTCAGCGTTATCGTTACGTGGCCTCACCTCAGACAAATAAACCACGCCTCCGAAAATATTTATGTTAAGCTTTTTTTCTTTTTTTTTCTTTTTTCTTCTTTCAAGTTTATGTGCGTTTATTAAACTTCTTCCTGTAATTTAGTCCATAATATTTTTTGTTGCAAAAAGTGACTTGAATGATTGCAAGAGAAAGCGCATATTAATCGCCCTGGCATTTTCGAGCAATTCGCAGTTAGCACATGTGGGATGTGTCAAAAAGCAGCTTGTCTATGGCTTGTGGCTCCTTCTGATTGGCTTCCACATAATGATACCAGCCATAATAGCACATAAATTGAGGGGGCATATTCCGGGGGAAGAGGGGGTGGGGGCAGGGTGTATTTTGCAAGACTAATTGCGACATTTTACGGAAAACACAGTGGCATTTGAGTGTCAGTGACAATGTACGTCCGTTTAAAAGAAATGATAAATAAATTTGGCGTTATCTAGCCAAAGTTTCCAGCTGACATGCAGGGAGTCACTGCACTGTACAGGGAGATCTGAAAGGTAGAAGGAGTTTATTTCTGTTCTGTTTGGATATTAAAAACGTGATTATTTGTCTTATAAAAATGATGGGCAATGGGGCTGGTGCTTTGCGCTGGATTGGGAGATTTCTGGAAGCCAGTGAACTCACCCCTGCGTGGTTCGTTCACTTGTCGGAATCCGGGACAAAACATCTGGCTCTATGATCTATCCCTTTATTAAAGCATTTGGTTATGTGAAGTTGTGCAATGCTTAGAAAATCAATTGAACTTTAGATCGATAAAAAAAAAAAAAAAAAAAAAATGATTGACGCAAGAGCTATTTCTTTTACTTACAACGGCAGATGATTAGTTAAACCGTTTTAACTGATGGAAGAGAAGCAGGGTATCAGAACTTATTTATCCGGTAAATACGTGGGGATTTATTTTTTTCTTGGTATTAACGCAGCTGAAGTCAACTGGGCGTAGTTAGGCAATATTTAAAGGAGTACGCACTGGAATTTGCACTATTTGTACTGTTGTAGGACGGCTTCCCGTAACGTCTTTACAGACCGTAAAAAAGTATCAGACGTAAATTCAACTATGAGCTGGGGTTTTTTTTGGCTAATTCTTCTTGTCTTTCAGCTGTTTTTATGTAGCAAAACAGGTAATCGACAACATGGCCTTATGCTTTGCTTGTCAGTAATTCTATAAACCAGGCCAGGAATATGAGAATGATTGCAATTAAGAAAACGCTCGGCTGTGGAACGTTACTAATGACTTAGCTGATCTAGTCTAATCGTACAGCAAAAAAGTCATCATGAGTAATTGAAAGATAATGTATTATAATCAATATTCCAACTTGGCGTCATCACAGCTCAAATATATAAATAAACGAATAAAGTATGATAAATTGTACGTCGTATTTTAAGTGAATAAAACCTGACGTCTGTGAAGAGTGAGACTTGCCAACAATTTCCTTTCGCTCCCGTTTTCATCCCATACCATTCTCCACACCCATGAAATTCTTCTGGTGTCGATTAGAAGTATGTGGAACGTCACGAGGTATTTCGAAAGAAATCGCAACTGTTTTTTTTATAATTGCAATTCACTTTCAGTCTGATCGAAGGAAATCTCGTGCATCTCATAAGGCTCGTAAAACATGTGTTCTGAGGGGTTTTTTGGACGGTTTTTTATTTATTGAATAAGTAAATCTCACAACTGGCTCACCCTTTGAATTTGAGCGTGGGTTTGAATGTGGGTTTGAGTGTGAGTCTGAATGTGAGTTTGAGGAACAGTTTGAGTGTGAGATGCGTTACTGAATATGGGTGCCGGACACATGCAGTAAATTTGTACTTCCACTTATCCAAACTCTTGATTACCGCGAAGTGTTAAATCACACACACACACACACATACATACACACACACACACTCACACACACCTCTCTCTTTCTTTCTTTCTCTCTCTCTCCCTCTTGCTCTCCCTCCCTTTTTCTCTCCACTCCCCCTCCCCTCTCTCCTCTCTCTCTATCACTCTCTCTCTCGCTCTCTCTCTCACACACTCTCTCTCCCCAACTCTCTCACTCACTCTCTCCCTCTCTCTATCGGATTTTCTCTGTCCTTTTCTCTTTCTCTGTTTCACTCCTTTTCTCTCCCTTTTCTCTCCTTCTCTCTCTCACACACACTCCTTCTCTCTCTTTCACTCTCTCCCTCCCTCTCCCCTCTCTCTCCCTCCCTCCCTCTCGCTCTCTCTGTCTCTCTCTCTCTCTCTCTCTCTCTCTCTCACACACACACTCCCTCACCATCTCTGACGCACTCTCTCACTCTCTCACTTTCTCCGTCTTTCTGTCTCTTTCTCTGTTTCACTCCTTTTCTCTCACTTTTTTCTCTTTTTCTCTCTCTCCCACACACTCTTCCCCTGTCTTTCACTCTCTCTATCTCTGTTGATCAATTACGCTTCCTTTGTTCCGTTCATTTGCATCAAATCCTCGGTCAGTGCTCAAACAGATAATTAAATAATACCATTTTGGAATAAGTTATGAGCGAGCACAGTGACTGACCAGAAAGAGGTAATACGGCTTACAGCGCGCTTGACCATGAATAAGCAACGTTCTCCGTGAGGAATAATGGGAATGTTAACCAAGCAACGTCATGCAAACCTAGTCCCGGTCGAAGAAAGCTCGTGTGGCTATACGTTGATAAGGTGATTGCTCTCCGTATAATGGAAAGGAATAATTACGACTGTATAGATTTGCTGCCCCTGCCTTCGATATATTTCATTCTGGTGAAAGGTCGTACCTAATCAGAAAGGCTACATGTATTCATAACTATCTGTACACCTCATAAGTTAGAAGCAAAAACTTTGATTTTATGTACGGTCTTGTTCTTTTTGCAAGTGAATAACTGATGTATATGTGCAGAAGCGAAGTTCTTCAGCAACAGATACACAGGCAGATACACGATACAAGCCTGTAGGTTTGCAACACAAGACCAGCTGTGTCAGTTATATTTTGAGGGCACATTTCTCTTCGAATTATCTTGCCTTAAAAAACAGTTGTTGTTTTCTGCGAACTTGAGAAAAATTAACATATTTACGGTATTCTAGAGAGTAATTAGTCTAAGCCGAGTATCTTAATGCAGTAATACTTAAAAAAAAGCAGTGTTTTTATGACACTGTGAGTATTATGTAAAATCGACTCAGACATGTTAAGGGTTTCACATTGATTTCACATTTCTTGGTGTACTTTGAACATAGGGATAATTTAAAGTTCCGTACATTTAAACAACTAAAAAAAGAGCCCTAACATCACTGTGTTTTTGGTGGTGGTTTAGTTTACAGAAACTAAAATTAGATAAGTGAAGGGTCTTAATAAATATATGAATTGAAACTTGGAAGAAAAACTTCAATGGCGGAGAAAATCCAAGAATCAGGAAGCGAGAGAATATTAAAAGAAATGATCCTGAAGTAGCAACAACAAAGTGGAGCCTTTGAAGTAGGGGAATATCAATGAAACTGAACTGAAGTGGTCCTATTCCCGGGGTGGTCCTATTCCCGGCCTGGTCCTATTCCCGGGGTGGTCCTATTCCCGGGGTGGTCCTATTTATGGGGTGGTCCTATTTGTGGGGTTCTTCATGATGCAAGGCGCCACTAAAATGAGCGAGTTAAAAAATGGTCCCATTTGTGATATGATCCTATTTGTAAGATGACCCAGTTCTGAGATGATCCTATTTGTTAGATGATCCTATTTGTGGAGCGGTAATATCCCAGGTTTCGCCTGTGCTTACACCTGCAAAGAAAAAGTACACTAAAGAACGAACGAAAAACTAAAAGAAAAATGTCCCTTGGGGAACAGCACGAATTAATGATCACCACGATGTTAAAGAAAGTGAAGAAAGTGCCGCTTCAAATTGGAAAATTTCTTGAATTACCCAGTTAATAAACACATGCATGGAACAGGTCGTGGTTTTAATATCATTGGCTGTTGCAAACTGCGTTAACACTGGAAAATGTGATAGAAATTTTTTTCATAAAAAGTTGACGTGCTGCTAAAAGTTACGTTTTAACTTGTGATCAGGGTCGGATTCTGGATTTTTCAAAAGAAGGGTTGTTGGTGGGGAGGAGGAGCGGAGATCGCGATGGTGGGGTACCGGGAGGAGGAGCGGGGATCGTGATGGAGGGGTACCGGGAAGAGGAGCGGGGATCGTGATGGAGGGGTACCGGGAGAGAGGCGGGAATCGCGATGGAGGGGTACCTGGAGGAGAAGCGGGGATCGCGATGGAGGGGTACCGGGAGGAGGAGCGGGGATCGTGATGGAGGGGTACCGGGAGGAGAAGCGGGGATCGCGATGGAGGGGTACCAGGAGGAGGAGCGGGGATCGTGATGGAGGGGTACCGGGAGGAGGAGCGGGGATCGTGATGGAGGGGTACCGGGAGGAGGAGCGGGGATCGTGATGGAGGGGTACCGGGAGGAGGAGCGGGGATCGCGATGGAGGGGTACCGGGAGGAGGAGCGGGGATCGCGATGGAGGGGTACCGGGAGGAGAAGCGGGGATAGTGATGGAGGGGTACCGGGAGGAGGAGCGGGGATCGTGATGGAGGGGTACCGGGAGGAGGAGCGGGGGTCGCGATGGAGGGGTACCGGGAGGAGAAGCGGGGATAGTGATGGAGGGGTACCGGGAGGAGGAGCGGGGATCGCGATGGAGAGGTACCAGGTGCATCCAATCCCTATCTTGGATTTGTAACTGGCGCTGGTTGGCTTTGAAAAAAAAAATGCAGCGATAAAACTATGAACAAAAACAGCAGTCAGGAAAGACTGTAAATACGGAATATGCAGTAAATATGCAGAAAAATGCAGCAAATGTTTAACAATGGGGTGAATTGTTTCTCGAAATGTCACTCCTTTCGCCCATCTAATTTCAACAATTTTAAGACGCTTGAAGAGAACGACCGATGTAAAGAAAAAGAAAAAAAGGAAACAAAAAAAAAAAAAAGAAAGAAAGAAAAAAGAAATTACACATTAAACTGGAACAGGACTATCTTAGTTAAAAGAAACAAGCCATTCGTTTTTTTTCCTGCAATAAAAAGTTTCCAAATAAATCAAATAGGAAATGTTTCACTTTCAAAAGTGAAATCTCATGGAAGTTTTATTGTGAGTTTGCAATACATGTACCAACATTTTTCCTCTAGATATTATTCCTCTGAGTTGTGCATATGCATCTCTAAGTTAAAAAAAATATATCCGAAAAGGAAGATGATTGAGATCTAGAATTGTATGATGGTTTTTTAAATTCTTAAGGGACCATTCCTAAAACCTGTACGTAGAGTTTGGTTGGGGCTGGGGTTGGTTGTTGGGGTGGGGTGGAGGCAATCTGAGGCTTTGCACACGCTTTTGTCACAGTGAAAGGATGGCTTGGCAACGCGGGTAGTTAGAATTTAAGAACGCCTGCCCTCTTTACCTCTTTAACCCATTTAATGTGGCTTTTTTTGCCTGCTTTTTTCCATAGACCTTTATTGTTACTCATTTGTCTTCATGTGTGGACACAGTAGAACCGAGAAAATAGGACCCGCTTGAGATTGGACTGAAACGGCACTTTTCGTATGGTGGACTACGCGAAAAGAGAAATTTTGTTGAACACTAGAAAAGTGGTCAGTTTTGCACGATATTTTTTCTTGTTTCATGACGGTCTTAAGCCGCTAGAAATTCCCTATTAATGAACACTGCGGTGCATATTTTATTCCAGTTTGTCATTAAAGTTCGCACTGCGTAACAAGGAAGTCACACAGTATTTTTTATACTAAGATAAAAACCGCATTGCTTTCCTCCTGAACGTGGTTAAGGTATGGAGTTACACTAAAACCTCATAACTATGGGTATTACAATTAAAGTCAATGAAATGCATTAAAGGCACCCAATTGTTGTCGGAGGTTTTACTTAACACCACCTGTGCTAAAATTCACCAATTAACACCCGATCTCGCAATGAAACAAGAGTTCTAAAAGATTTAGTACAATAAAACCTCATTCTGGACAAATCCTGATATACCGGACAATTGCCAATACCGGACAAGAATTCTCAGTCCCGTTTTCCCCATTAGTATACATGACCCCTGAAATACCGGACACCTCTATATACCGGACAAAATCCGCAAGTCCCCAAGTTGTCCGGTGTAGGCAGGTTTTACTGTATATTTCTAAACAGAATCTCAAAATATGGCGTGCTGAGCTTTACCAACTGATTGTACATTGTCTGGTGTTAGTTGTGAGGAAAACCGGGAAAAAGAAAATGACAGAAATTGCTCTACAAAATTGTGTTGCAGGAGATATTATATTATGGGGTGAAATTTTTCCAAAAAATGTGAACAAATTACAAGTTGTTAAAACAAACTAAACCAGCGATATAGTCCTTTCTTAGAGCGGTAATATAAGAAAAAGGAAAAAAGCTTTTTAAAAATAAAAACCGTGACGTCTTTGCTTTAACTTTAAATCCACAAGTGTTGAAGAATTGGTTACACTGTAATAAAAATGCAAAAACTCTTTCTATGAACTATAACTTACATTATTCAGATATATAGGTTCAATTTGCGCCCACTATTATGCCCCCCCCCCCACTTATAATGCCAAAAGTAACACCAAAGAAAATTGCTGTAGTACACAAAATTGTTACACCCACATTATAAAGATGCTTTTTTTCACTGTTTTCTTGAAGACGTTTATCCCTTCCCGTTATAATACCTCATAGCTTCTTCCTAGAGTTACTTGTAGATAATAATAATAATAATAATAATAATAATAATAATAATAATAATAATAATATTCATGTCTATTTTTTTGTTTATCTTTCAGAAGAGAAGATTTGCTGATTTAAAGTAAATAAAGGCTCCAAAAAACCTGGCTGGCGGAGTCATAAGTACACACTAAATCACCAGGATAAAAAAGTCTGCTGTGACGTTTGCTATTCATTCGTTTAAATCCCATTGAATGAGACAGATCGGGGGAGAATTAGAGACATGTTTTGGTGTTCTGGAAGAAGCTACTGATCGAAAGTTTTCGCGCACAAACAGAAGCACTCTTCTTCCAGCTGCTATCTGAAAACCAATAATTGTCTCATGACACTCGGTCTTGCATGGTCTGCCACTCATTTAAAAACGGAACGAAAAGCCATGCCAGCAAGGCGACTCTTTTAGAGCAAAATTGATCAGCAATACCATACAGTGCCATAGAGGCCATTCGCCTGTCATTGCCGCTCCAAGCTCCTCTTCGACTGGGGGCACTTTTAGGAGAGGGGGTGAATGAAGCTTTCTTCAGTCTTATATGTTCTGGGTGTTTTTCTGAAAGCAGCACAGACTGGAGTTGGATATTTATTATTACAATTGTTTATAAGATATTATAGTAACAAAGACAGCACGACTGAGCAAATAGGTGGTAGAGAGTAATTCAGAATTTGGATAGAAGATTTCCCATAAGGCGTTGAATTTCAAGAAAGAAGTAAAATTTACGTTGTCGTAAGGAAATGGCTCTGCATTTGTAAAATATTTGTGAAGTGAACGATGGACCATAATTACAGTTAGTGCGTGTAACGGCAGTTACAAACAAAAACAAAAAGCGAGTCTGAACTTTGGACTTAAACCATTAAAAAATCTTGGATAGTTAAAAAAAACCATTATTTTGACGAGACTTTGGCTCTGGAAGTGTCAATGAAATTTTTTTAAGGAATGTATTACCAGGAACATCTTAAGGAATATTTTGTTTTTTTTCTTGCATAAACTGGACCGAAGTTGTTTCACAGTACGCTTAGAAAAACAGCACACGTGATGTAGTTCGATTGTCAGCTCCGCAACAGCTCATCTGCACGGATAAATGTTTTACTGCACTTAAGAAACACTTCAGAAAAAAAATAGCGTGCAATGGATATATTGCTATTTGAAAACTGAAAATTTCATAACTTTGTGAGCGGCATATTTTAAAGAGCAGGAGAGAAAAAGAGAGAAAAAATGTGATGACTAGTTATTATGAAGCCCGAGTGATAAGCATATTGAATGGATTCCCACAATTACTGGCTTATATGAGGTAATACTGCAGACCTTTCCCTTCGTTATGTTGTTGTCAAGGCAGGTTACTGCTTTAAATGATAGATCACTTTGAGTAGTTTATGGAATGAAGATGGACGCCGTAAAATTGTCCTCCGTGGTTGGAATGTCTTCCACCAGTGTACCGGACGTTGATGGACTCAATGTAGCCTTTTCAGCCGAAGATGTGTATTATTTGACTGTGGATAATTCCAGTGCAAATTGGACGAGAAATGATACGAACGAGGATGGGCCTGGCCCACCGGTCTCGTCACACTTAGTATTATGGCAAGCTATTATTGTTATAATCATCTGTAGCATCATCACCGTGGTGACTATATTAGGAAATATGTTAGTTTGTTTAGCCGTTGCTTTAGTTAAGAAATTACGAACGCCATCAAATTTGCTAATTGTGTCGCTGGCAGTGTCAGACTGCTTGGTCGGTTTGTTAGTGATGCCATTGGCGGGGGTGTACGAGGTGACGGGTACGTGGTTGCTCGGCACAACAGCCTGTGATGCCTGGACCTCTTCAGACGTCCTCCTATGTACTGCCTCAATATTAAACCTATGCGCCATATCAATCGACCGCTACTTCGTCATCACGCGCCCATTTCAATACGCCATGAAGCGAACGCCGAAGCGCATGGCTTTGACGATCGCGTGTGTGTGGATTGTGTCGGCGCTCGTCAGTATACCACCTCTGTTGGGGTGGAAATCCAAGCCAGAGCCAGGCGTTTGCCAATACAGTGATTCTAAAAGCTACCAGATCTATGCAACCGTATGTGCCTTTTACATTCCTCTCATTGCGATGATTGTCGTGTATTACCGTATCTATATGGTGTCTCATAAAATTGCTCGCGATGAAGCCAAATCGAAGCCATCAGGCGAGGGATGTGGGGGCGGATCGTCCGGAGTGACCACCCCTCTCCGACGTGACAGTAACGAACTTACCAATCACATTTATCAGCCAAACGGTAAGGCGAATCAGTACAAGCACAGTGATGCCAGCAAGAGCAGTATCGAAGTTGGAGAAGATTCCGAAGGACGGAATAACCGATGCTGTGGCTTTCTTCCCCGGTGCTGTAAAAAACCAAGGCTTGGTGGCAAGGAAAGTAAAGCAACCAAAACTCTCGGGGTCATCATGGGAGCCTTCACTGCCTGTTGGCTTCCATTTTTCATCCTCGCTCTCATCAAACCGTTCTTACCTAGTTCCTACGTAATTCCACGTTCGTTAAGCTCACTTTTTCTCTGGCTTGGATATGCTAACAGCTCCCTCAATCCAGTCATCTACGCACGATTTAACCGTGAATTTAGGCAGCCCTTTAAGGAGATCATACTGTGTCGCTGCCGCAGTATTAACAAGCGCATGCGCTTAACAACGTATACGGAACAATATGGCCGACCCGTTCCGCAAGCGCATAGTCGCCATTCGCTAAGACCACCACAAACAAGCGTGGTGAAATACAACAGCCAAGGGCAAACCGTGATCAAACTGGACAACGGAAGTAGCGTCAATAACAACGGAGCTAAATTGTGATAGTATTTTTTGATATTTAACCATATTTAACATGTGCCCCCTCCCCTTCTACTCTTCAAGGTTTCCTACGGCGCACACATAACACATAAACACTAAATTGCTAGCCTCTGCCTGACAAAAAGTTTGAAGGAAGTTATATATCACAAAACGATGCTATATAATTATACTACAACAAATTGCAACATGCATAATCTATAAATCAAGCGATGTGCATGTTCTTGTTGTGACACTCCGTTATAAACAGATGTTTGAAGGCATTGCGAACGCCTTTCAGATTTCATCCACAGATTTGGTACGAAACGAGTCTTTTGTATCCAAACCGCTTTATCATGCGAATAACAAAATAAATAAGTGTTTAAATTGTTAGTTTTGTACATCTCAACCATTATTATTAATAAGGCCATGGTAGTAACTTATTTTCTGTAAGGCTATAAGAAAATGATAATTTGAAAGTGATTAAAATTTAAGAAACGTGTCAATTGAAACGTTCCTTCTTCTGCAAGGATACTCTATAGTGAAGTGTGTGATTAGTTTACACTTTTTGAAACGATGTTTTATCGCAAATTTGCGTGACGTTACCCCTGCACCCCCAACCCCTCCAAAAGTATTTGATAAGCGCCCTTCTCCATAAAAGACCCCATCCGCTCCCAAACGTGACGTCAATTCTGAAAAAAGAGCACTTAAAATACGTTGCCTGGTTCTAGTTTGATTTGGGAAATACCTCACCTATTTTGAGAATTTTTTAGAAAATAATCGTCGCTTTCTTATATCTTCGGTTTTTTGTAGCAATTTTTTGTATTAGAGAGAAAAAAATACCCAACTCATTGGAGTCCATTTAGTGTAGTGAATTATCAAAATGATCTTTAATGAAGTGCTCATGTTGTCACCTCGGATAGGTAGGTGTACTCGCTTTTCCTAGGTACTTTAGCGGTAAGGTCGAGTACACATAGGGATTCTTTGAAGTCCAAGTGTAAACCGAGTAGGATTCTCTCTTAATTATGCAAGATTCTTGAAGCTCCCAAAAGAGCATTGTTCTGTCTCAAAGATTCTCCTCTTTTGTGACCAGCCTGGCTTTTCACGTGATGCTGAATTTAGGGTTAGAAGTTCAAGTTTCGTGATCGTAGAATCCCTGTGTAAACTACCGAGCATCTTGCCTCACTAAGCGCTTTTGAAAATCTCATTGTGTACCCTCCTCAAGTCTACCAATAAGTATCAAGTAACTGTCCATTAAATGAGTAAATAAGTATATTGAAAAGTATAAATAAAAAATTATTTAAAATTTTATTTCGACTGAAAATACTGCCAGAAGTTTTATTGGAAGTGATTGTTTAACGTTTCTGTGCTGTCAAAGCTGTCCTTAACTAATTTTTTGATGGGAAGATATTAACAATTCATACAAGAAAACTATATTTAGTTGCAAAGAATCTGAATAGCTCATTAACACAGAAGTAGCAACAAAACTGAATCTGTAAATATAGAGTCGTATTTCTGTAGTTGTGCCAATTGTTTCGATCTGATGTTACGGTGCTTATTCTTGTTTGTGATGTGCTAAACTGGACTCGTGTTTAATTGATCATAAGCACAAATCATGCATTTTTTGGGTTTAAAAACAGTATTGTTTTTAATAATGCTCGTATAATGTAACAAGATGTTGTATTGGTGCAGAGCCACTGGAGGCCGCGCTTTCTTAGTTGTAGAAAATAATGTGAAAAGAGAGAGATTGAGAACAGAACACACGGCTCCTAAAAATCTTTAAATATGAAGAAAAAAAACGCTACTTATATTTTTGGTAATATTCAGTTTGAAAAGAAAAAACGCATGCAAAATTCGAAAAGATCATTGATTTTATTTTTCTGTTTGTTGAATTTGAGGAAAAGAAATCGCTTGCTATTTCTTGGTGAATTCGAAAAGAATTGATTGTATAGGGTGGTCCTACCCAACCATCCAACCAACCAACCAACCAACCAACCAACGCAATTGTTAGAGTTCCCCCCCCCGGAAGGGAGGGGGGGTGGAGGGATGTACAACGCAGTGTAAGTGCTTCTAATTGAACGGAAAAAAGTGAAGACACCATTATAATAAGAAACGTG
Organism: Protula sp. h YS-2021; assembly: GCA_949752745.1. Lineage (NCBI taxonomy): Eukaryota > Metazoa > Annelida > Polychaeta > Sabellida > Serpulidae > Protula > Protula sp. h YS-2021. The sequence continues at coordinate 49,896,825 of OX457029.1, read as the reverse complement.
GGGTTTATTGTAGTTTTGAAGCATGTGTTTGTAAATGAAAAGTGCGTAACTGATCACCATATCACAACTGTAATATCTCAGATCTGTATTGTGATCTCACCATACTCTCAACAATATTAGACCCCAAAAAAAATGACATTAAAAATGGTTTGCTTCATGAAATCAACTCAAACTGGAATCAACTAAATAATGTTCAAATTTATAGTTTTGTCAGAAAGCTGAAATTTTCTCAGTTCTAAAAGATTTAGGAAAGCGCAGAAATGTGACTACAAGTGCTGTTCATTGTTTTAGATTCTAGATTCGTCACCGTTTAGAACAATGGATTATGTCAAGGCAAATACTGAAAGTAATTGCTGGTAAATGAATGTAGTTCCCATAGGACTTCGATGTTTAAAGAAAGACTGCACTGTCAGGTGGCACAGTTGCACACTTAGATCCACAACACGAGTAAGTCCTTATGAAATAAATGTGTCCCAGGTGTGATACCAGCTTCCGGTCCAAAGTTTAAGGAGCGAAATTTTTTATTTATTTTATCATACTGAGTGGTTTAATTTTTTTGCCTGATTTCGATGGATTCAAATCGAAACTTGCCCATCAGTTTTGTACAAAAAAAAAAAAAAAACGAAAAAAAGCAAACAAAAACAAAACACCAAGCATCAGTGCTATAAAAGCTATTACATTAAAAGTGAAAACGGGTACTTTTTAAGCTAAAGAAACAATAATTTGCAATTTGGCAATCTTTTTAGCTTAGTGTTACAGGTTTCAGCTAATCAATAAGGATAACATCAATGATGACGTCACTTTGAATAAGTAAATAAATACAAAAGGCCTGATATTTTGCAGGTAAAACAACTAAGACAAAAAAAAAGTGTGGAATATTTTGTTCTTTGAGATGTTGTTTGATGATTAAGAGATCTCTCTAAACATGTCAGACCAGAGGCAATGTACTGGCCCATCAGGCAAACGTTGTTGTCATAGTTCTGTAATGGCTTGCTTCTAGGCTGGGTTCGTAAAGAACTTCCAACAGTGCAAATTCGAGGATACGCTACGAAATTTGTTTTTTTTTTTTTTTGTTAAGCAATGTATGTCTAATAATTTCTATAAAGGTTTCCGTCAAAAAGCTTCTTTAATAGGTGTGTTTATATAAATCAATAAAACTCGGAGAATAACACAAATCTGCTATACTATCGAGCTAAACATTTACGTGAAATTATGAGTTGACGAATTGCAATTCCAAAAGCGCATTGTTTGCATTTATTTGCTGGCTAGTATTTGTTCCAAGTGTGAGGCACGTGAAAGTCAAAATAAAACATTACAAACCAACTTCTCCTGTCGTTTTGTTTCATACCAATGACTAAGTGATCCAGGGCGTATTGAAATAATTAAAAAAAGCACCCAACATTCACGAAGTTCTTTCATCCTCACGTACATGCTCGCTTCCTTAAATAGGTAATTAAAACCACTGAATGTGAAACACTCATGAATTTTATCAATCACGATGAAATCAAATGTTGACCAATAGAAATTGTACGAACACAAATTGTTTTTTGAGCCTAGGTGAGTGCCGGAAAAAAAGGATTCTGTGTAATCTCAAGCAAATGTTGACACTTCCAAAAGTTTCTGGTACAGACACAGTTATATAAATACTTTCTAACACATTCTAGCACTAATAAATAAAATAAAATCGCTTTTATATTTCGAGAGGAGTATAGTAGGGCTTCGTGAAAGAACCGTTTATAAATACAGACATTCCAAGTGTAAACACCGCTTTTGTGCGGTCCTGTTGTTGTTCATTCTCATTTTATACGGTCTGTAAAATAAGACCGCCATGAAATTGAGACCACTTCTGGTGATCCGGTAGATTTAGTTCTTAAAGTCTCGTAGTGTAACTAGGACCAGATATAGGCAGCAAAGGCTTACGTATGCCTGTTAGTGAAAACGAAAGAAAATCGAGAAACATGCTCTTACGGAGTAGTGCTCACTTCCTGGCCTGAGCTGGCCTCTCGGAAGTCCTACACGCCCATCGAGTAACGGCAGTATTGTGATACCCATTATTATACCATCACTGTTGCTATAATTAACATCGCGTAGGTTTCTTGAAAGATGTCACTGCCAGTTCGAGGAGGATAATATGACTCAGGTTATTCACACAGAATCTAGGGAAAAAAATGGCCTCATTGTGCTCCCATTCAAGAATGAAGAGAGAAAAAACTGATAATGACTGAATGAGCACACGAATAACTATCTGCAAAAAGTACAACAAACTATAAAAGAGGAACACTGTAGTCAACCAGTTGAAATAAATGGTATGACCTATTGCAGATGACATAAATGGTATGACCTATCACAGATGACCTAAATGGTATGACCTATCACAGATGACATAAATGGTATGACCTATCACAGATGACCTAAATGGTATGACCTATCACAGATGACCTAAATGGTATGACCTAACCTATTTCCGTAAAAAATATTAAAAAAACTGCTATATCTTATATTTAAAATAGCTTCCCTTTCCCGGCTTTTTTCCATCTCAAAGCGTAATTTGCAAACTTTAAAGTTTCACGTCTTCTCAAGAATATTATAAACACAGAAATATGATGCTCGGGAAAACTTTCATATTCTGAAATGCCAAAATGACCTTACATAGGCTTTAATTAGGCGACTCACTGAACATACGATGTTGCATAAACGTTGGATAAGCAAGACGTCGGATCAAGGTCGGGATTTGGTTTTACATGGCTGTCGAACAACCCCCACCCCCACCCCACTTCGACGTTGGGTTTAGTTGAGGACAATCTGACCAGGCTGTTCGTTGATTGAGTCCTCGGCCTCATTACAACGTTGGAGAAAAAGACGTTTCCACTATAACATAGAACCAATTATCACCACTTGCCACTTTTTATAGAAGGGTGTTTGTATTTCTAGTGATTCCAGAAAAGCATATCATGACATTAAGTTAATTTCAATTGCAGGACTCACTGTGATGTTGGTTTATTTGGTCATCCTCACGAACATCTTTCACAGTATTTAAATTCACCAGGCCCTCTTACATATAAAATGTGTGCGGCTAGTGGTTTCACTACGCCTCCGTGTTTGTGGTCTGTATGAGGTTCTTATCCCAAGCCATCATTTTATAAATGCTATAAATGCGTTTCAAGTAAGCCACAGTACTTTATTTTTGATGGCATTTTCTAAGCACTCCAGGGTATAGCAGTAGGTATTAAACTATTGTTCAGAGGAAATCGATAAGTGCAGTGCATAGCAGCGAAACAAAGGAAACTAAAACCTTATTTCGCTAGCGAAATGTTAAACACTTGACAAAAATTAATACGCAAAAATACTTCCTTCAATGGGTTATTTCTTGAATAATATATTGCAAATAACACAGCTTGAACACGTCTTATAAGCCGAGTAATGTTTGGTTTTTGTTGGCTTAAGGTTTTATTGACTGAGCAGGCATACGCCGCGTTATCTAATTACGCAGTGAGAGCTCGCACAAAGCTCAGCAATTGTGTTCTGTGATGTACGTTAAATGCTCTGCATTTACTTGCAAAAATACACTCTTTTCACATGGCGTTTTAACAAAGAAAACGGAATTGAAGACGAAAATAAAAAGTGACATGCACACGTTCAGATCAAGCTCTTCATAAGTTCCAAGTTTCATGGTCCTAGGGCCCATAGTGTCAGAGAAGAAGAAGACACAAAAAATAGGAAAAACTGTCAAGAAGAAAAAAAAGGACGAACGACTGCTCGCACAAATTCATTTAACTCTTGCAAGCCAAAGGCTTGTCAAGTGTTAAATAAAGTGTTGGCGTAAGTTGTCTCAAGTTCATGTTTCTTATGTAGAAACTGCAGCGACAATAATTGTCTTGTGCTGTGTGAAACATATACGTGATATCGCCTACCAAATATTAGGACATTTAAAGGCGTTATTGTCGAGTAATTCCGCCGAAGCTGCGAACTATGTGGAAAATATCCATGACTTTTGGTGCTTTGTATGGTACTTTTGGGACCAAAATACTGACATTCTCAAAGCATCTTCAGATTTCACAATGTATGAGTAACTGTGATAGAGACTGGAACGTGTTTTGTTTCATCCCTGGATCAAGACAAAACACCAGCAACTAACAATCCATTGTTCTAATTGCAATTAGCAACAAACAACACGTTATGCTCCAAGAGCAAGGAGAAACATAGAAGGGAGTTTCACAGTAAATTATAAAAAAAAATCAAAGTAGAGATTATTCTAAAAATATTGCAATTATTAATATTAACAATTATTAATATTAAGAAATAACCATTAGAACTGTGAAATTTTTAAGTGGACTAAATGTTACAGTAAACAATTAAGGGCCCAAAATGTCTGGTCGAAATGTCGCTTGCTCAGGTGTCATATATTGGTTGTAATCTGTTAGCTACCTCTCACATCTTTCTTTACACTGCATCCAGTCTTCTTATCCCTTGCCGAACCTGTCTTTATACTGATGTGGTATTAAATCTCTTGCATCATCTATAGTGTACTGCGCTGTCCCAAGTCGTACCTGAACATGTGACTCTTTACATGCATGTTGTGATTTGTCTAGATTAACCTACCCTCTAATGAGTGATACTTTGGTCTGCTTCCCTGCTGATGACAGGAATAATTTGATAATGTTTTGCTGTAAAGGAAAGCTTTCAGGAACAGCAGCTAAGCGATTGTTTACCGAAATTTCCATAAGTTCCACTCTATTAATCGAGGGCTTTTACATGGAACATATACTCATATCTGTATGTTTCACATCAAGTTCTAATTAATAGTACTCCAGGAAAATATTTACTTTATACTTCATTGTAATTATAATCACAAAATTTTATTTAATAACCTTTCCTAAATGCAATACACCAACTTACGACATATTTGCAGTTACTTATCTGACATCTAGCCTTGTTTACGTACCAGCTTAATTCCAGTTAGACCCCTTTGCAAACACTGCACATTTTATATAGCCGAACGATAAACATGGACACTTATCATTTTGTTAACATTGCGCTCAGTATAAACATAAAACGTTTGCTGACTTTGACAACAAAGCTGTCGGAAGAACAATTGTAATTAACACGTTAAAGGTATCAACTACAGCCTGAATCTAACATTGGAAGACACAACACACAAAGCAGACACAAATAAAATATAAGTCATGAGAAGAGTTTTACAATTAAACTATTTTCTTGATGTGACTACTTCTTAAATCACCGATTACTTTTGCTCAAATAGAGGGGCATCTTACTGGAAGAACGGGCTTTTTAATATGAGAAACAAATCTCTACCTTGAACCCTAATTTGTCTGTAAGAGACTAACAGGTTGAAGTTTGTTGTGACAGAAAAAATCTGCAGATAAATGTGGCGATTGCTGTTGCAAATGTTTTCTTGCCATTTCTTGGCATATTTATTCATTCAAAACCTAATTATGAATTTATGTAACAGAAACATCAAAGTAATAGCATTTAGAATTTGCCATATAACCTTGCCATTCTTACCCAAGCACACATTTTTGATCATTTTTACACAAGACACCTGTGTTATTATTTAATTTTGTATTCCTTTCACACATAGTCTTAAACAGGTTGAAAAAGATTTAGCCTAGGCAAACAGATATGACAGTGTTTAGTTCAACGGATTCTGCTATTCATGTATCGACTTAAAGAGATTTAACCAAATAGTCAGTTGGTCATGGGCATTTGTGTCGTTTCCCTTACTTTTGAGATGACCGTAAAAACGGAGTGCTTGAAATGCTTTTCTTGAAAAATAGGTAAAAACGTTTCATTTTTACTTATTATCTAAATCGAAACTATTGTAAGAATAACATAAGAGATGAAAAGTCAAACTGATTCCAAAGATACTAGCGAAAGAGAGGAAAAATAGTTTTTTTACACCATTTTACAATTGAATCTCAGTTTTTCCATTCAATAAATTATTGTACAGGTGAATGCAATATGAACAATATATATTCTTTGTTTAAATTTTATTATTACTAGTATTTTATTTTTACGTGAAAGCTTGATAGTTAAACTTAGTACGTGCCCATTTAACAGTTTAACGAGATTTATTAAAACTTAGCCTGTTTATGCCTCTGTATGATAAAAGTATTCACTTCAACAGATGGATTGGAGGAATACAAAATCTTAATGAGTTTTTAGAGGTGTGTAATAGCATATTCATTAAAAAATTTTGGTCAAAGATGAGTTTAGTATAGTGTTATATTTTTTTTATTGCCTTTATAATGATTTGATTTAGGGAATATGTTCAATGCAATTTTGTTAAACGTATTAACGATGCACTATATTTAATTACACCGGTGCTATAAATGTTGTGCTTTATGAAAGTTTGTCTATGCTTTACTGCATGCAACCTTGGCTATATTACTGATGATGCGCTGCATGTAATCCTGGCTCTGTTACTGATGATACATTGCCTGAAATCTTGTTTATGTTACTGATCATGTACTGAATAGAATCCTACCTCTTTTATTGATGGCATACGTGTTCAAATTTTTCTATGGTACCGATAACGTAATGTGAACATTCGTGGTTATGTTACTGATAATATATTGTGTGCAGTTTTGTCTATGTTACTACTCATATTCTAAACAGAATTGTGTTTATGTAAATGCAAGACCAGTATTTATTTCAGATTTTCATTGCCCTTTATCAATCTGCATTTGTATTATGAATGCTAATTGACATAACAAAATTATAGAACAAAAATTTTGAGGACGAAAATAAATTATTTTCACGAATAAAATCCTGTATGCAATGTGTACCTCATGAAACAGACTTTATCTTTACTTTTCTTTTTGACAGAACTTTAAGTGTAATTGTTTGGTTTTAATCAAGTTAAAAAATAGGACTTCAATAAGAGGAATCATAGAAAATGAAATATTCCATTATTTACTTTCCAAGTTTTGTATCTGAATCGTGTTCAAGGGAGACGTTGAGCAACGTTTGGGACATTATACTGAGATGCATGTTCAAGCTATAAGCTTGTGAAATGCCATCCTTCTATCAGCAATAATGCGCGACAACAGTAATATTTTTGTTAAAACTGTCATATGATATCACTCTGTCACAAACAAACCTTTTCAACTGCAAAAACAGATGAAAACTGGAGAAAATACCACTCAGTCTCTGTCATAATGCAGTTATCACCGATGATTAGCATGAAAACAACTTTTAAAGCGCAGTTCCGTGTCTACTATTGAACTGTAGGAAAATGATAGGATGTGTAATACCATGCATCAGTGACAATCGATGCGCAATTATGCCATCAATTGCGCCCGTTGTAGGACTTGATTACAATGGTGGTTTTTGTTATCTGAATGAAGTTCGTTAGAATCCAACCGATTTAAATAGTACTGGTCTACAGTTACAACCAAAGGGTACTTTACACGAATTTTTTGTGATGACTTAAAAATCGGTCAGTGACTGAAATCAGTAAAGAGCTTTTTGAGACCAAACAAATTTTTTAGATGATGAAAAACTACATTGTATTGTATTGTGAAATTCATAACCATTGCTGTAGTTTGATCAAAGTCAAATTGCCACTGCAGGTAATTACCATTACTAGGAATAAATGCAAAAAATAAACCAACGAGTAAAACAATACTCGGGAAGATTTTAAATTATAAAATTTTGCTGATTTCCCACACCATAAACGCATTGAGAAAAGTGGATTAAAAGTACAGTTGTTAGTTTATATCTACATTCTACCATTGATTAAATAACTCTAACTGACAATTTATACTTCAAAAAGACAATGGATACATATTATTTTCTTTTTATGTGCTTAATAACATTTTCCATTGCTGGTAAGTAACGATTTCTTATTATTATTACTGAAGATTTCTTCAGGGGAAAGCAAGTATATTACATCACGACCAAAACGGAAAAATACTGCGTGTTATTTTCACATTTCTTTGGACTTAATTGGAATTTTTGATATTAGTAGTTGTTTTATTTATATAAGCAAAACGTTGTGGTGTAAATAATTCAATTAATGAAGTCCTTAATTAAGGTATTGGTATACAAATAATTCAATTATTGATTTTAAAAATTATGATATCATTATATAAACTTATTTTAATATCAGTAATTGATATCAATAATTCGCAACAAGTAACTAGCACATGATAGAAGACTTCACTTTCGGAATTAAAATTAAATTATTCACATCAATGATTCACTTCAGATATCAAGAAGTGAGCTAAATACGTTATATTAGAGATTATTTTGTTAACTGTGAAGAACTGATATTATCAAAAATACATTAAACAAAACACCCTACATTTAGGATTTAAAGAAATCATTCCTGATATAGCAAAGCAATTTTTGACACAAAAATTCAATGAGAGAAGTATTAGTATCAAAAATAAAGGTGTTCACATTAGTAATTAATGCATAACATCAAGAATTCGCATTTGATATATTTAAATTTGTGATATAACTGAACGAATGTTTCATATCAAGAATTGGGTAATGGTGTAAAAAAGAATAAAACAACATTCAATAGACAAGAACCATCAGTATAAACTAAACAGAGAATAGTTTCTGTAATTTATGAATTAAATTTATACAAATTAACTTCTATTTAGGTTTGGTTTCAATTTCATTCTGTTCGCTACTTAAATGTAAAAACATAGATGAGATGATAATTTATGCATTTTTAAAACAGATGAGTCACAGGATAATCGCTATGACATCCCATATTTATACGGCAGAAAAACGATGTCAACAAGGGGCCGGATACTCCTGACCAAGGAGCCTCTTGGAATATCGATCATTAGTACAATAGTAAGTTTCCATTCAATTCATACAAACACTCAATCTCCTTATAGATATACATATAGAAAACTAAGACTTAGAAATAATATAACAAATACCCAATCTGCTTATAGATATACTTCATAGATAACTACTACTTAGAAATAATATAACAGGAACCATTGACACATAGAGACCTTATTAGATGAAAAATGAGGGGAAACTTCACAGATTAACTAACACCTCACAGCAATGTGGTATTGATTTTCACGTGAGACAGTCCAAATATGTTATCTAATTGGTTTTTTCTCAAATTGCCAGTATTGCCATTGAAAAATGGGCATATTGGGAAGTAAAGGAAAAATTATTGACACACAATGAGATAAAAATAACAGTTATCTTAGATCCAAGTTTTTGAACGCCCATTATTAAGTGAACTTCTACTTGCCTGCCTAAGTAGGAGAGATCTGTAAGCAAAATGTATGTGGGAAAGAAAATCAAATCAAATTTTGACATAATCGACACAGGTGAAACAAAAAAAATCTGGAAATGTCTCTCTCGTTTAATGGCATTGGAATATGAGGATCACCAGTATGCTTTCAGTAAGACAACAATCACACTTTACAAAATGCTCTTTTTATGCTACTGCTTACTAAATGCTTTTATATTTTACAGAAATTCCTCCTTTTCAACTAATTAGGGAAAATTTAATACTTTTATCAATTCTCTTGGCAGTTTAGATTACAATGTGTTCTGTACTTATCCGCTTAGAATAGATATGCCAAAATCAGTTTCGCCTAAGTCCTCTTTGTTTGTTCATACCAGAATGTACTGAAAATGTAGAACTTGCGCAAGTGTCCATATGATTTCGTCAATAATTGGGCTAACACTTTACTATTTTTGGAAGGTAGCATTTTTCGAAGAGAACAACACTAACATGATCAAAATACAGATGTGGTACAGTACAGACCAAGTCAACTACACCTTAGACTGGGAAACCGAGATAACGCCGACTGGACAAACCGGCAGAACTGTAGTGAGCAATCCGTAAAATGGCTTTAAGGTTCACAAGAAAATATGCAGAGTAAAAAAAACAGTTGTAGTGATCTGAAGTGGTCTCATTTCCAATGTGGTTCTAAAGTGAAATAAAGAGCTACGCTGCAGCAAAACAGTTATATTTTTATTTTCTACAGTACAGTTCTGTTTCCATGGTTGTTCAGTTTATTAATGCACAGTCTAGAATTCTATTACAAGACTACCTATCCGAAGTTGAATTTATTAATATTGTAACTCTTATTAAATAATTGATTACTCGTTTGATTTAACTTTTGAAAGGCTTTACTTTTAGATAGCACTTCCTACATCAGAGCACTTTGCCACTACGGCCAGTCACAGACTAGGAATCTACAGCCTAGCAGATCCTTGTCCCATTCTTTACGAAATCTCCAACAAACCGCAAGTACTATTCTCACAGACCAGTTACGAAAACAGTGGTGGACCAGCGATCAGAGATTATGTTCCATTTGAGACGCTTCGATTACCTGTGCGATTCGCAATAGCCGCCTGCAATACCACAGGTATTAACCACATGACCATCTGACCACCAGCCCCACCACCACTACCACTGCTACTGCCACCGCTACCTCAACTACCAACACTACCACTACTGCACTGCTACATCGATCACCATCATCACCACCACAGCCACTGCTACTGCCGCCACTACCACAAATACCAACATTACCAACACTGCCACTGCTACGTCCATCACCAACATTACCGCCACCAATACCACTGCCACCGCTACCTCGACCACCTACATAACTACTAGCACCACAACCAATGCCGCTACCAACACAACTACCACTGCAACCGCTACTTCGACCACCTACACAACCACCAACACAGCACCACCTCCAACACCATAAATCCCACCGCTACATCGACGACCAGCACAAGCACCACCACTGCCACCGCCACTACCATCACCATTATTATTGCTAAGGTTATTATGATTATGGTGATGACTATTGTTATTGCATATTTCAGCACTGTCATTGTGGTGCTTTTATATAAATGTGCGTCAATATAAATTTGCTTTGTTATGAAGACTGTGATGTACTTCCTGTTCCACTGACAACGCCAACAACGACGGTGACTACAAACAGACGAGCTACTGCACCGGTAGCCGGAAACGTCAAAGAAAGAGTCGTCGTTCAGTCTAGCGGTGCGTGCACACATTCCTCACATAGACCATACAAGAACGCCACATAATGCTGGTGATATCTCTAGATTTGAACTAAAAAGGACCACTCACAAATATATGTCATTTCTGTTGCATCCATGATAGCAAGTCAAGAATATATTATAACAGTGTAAATTTACAATTAAAACAGTTCAAGTATTTTAAAATAAAAAAGGCGTAAATTTAAGAATTCACAAGAAAAAAAAAGAACCTAGTATTAACTGATATGCCTAATATATTAGGTGAAGACGCCCAGTTTTTGAAAGAAGATATCGTACTAGGGTTGATTGTATGGCTGATAATCCTATCCTTCATTGTCTTCGCCATCTTCTTCCTTCTCATTTGCTTGTTCTTTCGGCCGAAGCGCAAACAAGACAAGTAAGTCACCACATGCGCTGATGTAAAGCATAAAGAATTGCTGTAAAACATGATATGCTGATATGTAAACATAATATGCTGATGTATAAACATGATGTGTTGATTCACAAACATGATATACTGCTGTAAAAACGTGATGTGTTGATGTAAAATTACAATGTGTTAATATAAAAGCATAATATGTTGATGCAAAGCCATACTGTGTTGATGCGAACATATAATGTGCTCTTGTAAAAAATATTCTAACACAATACAGGCACAGTATTTGCGCTGATATAAAAGTATGGCGATTTTTTATCCCTTATTTCACAAATAATATAAGTTATCTGTACTGCTGATTTGTTGACAGTTCTTTGACTTATTTTATGTGTTTTTTATTAATCAGTGACGATGGTGATCAAGTCGGTGAATGGTGGCTGAGTGTAGAAGAACCAAATGGAGGCTTAGCGAAAAATGGTGCAGGAAAACCACACAATTCCGTGGCGACGGTTTCCTCCGACCAGGCTTCAACTACCGCTCTACCATAGAATGCTTGCATCAAAGACTAGATAAATTCTATATCATAGATTAGACATCACTTATGCCATAGACTGTGTAATTGTGAGATATATACAACAGAAGATATTATTTTTACTACATTAACTGTTCAAAACTCTAGGCAATCATAAAACAGTGACAAATATTAACTTCTTTCTCAAGCTATCTACTGCAAAATAACAGAATTTTAAAAAAGGTTTTCATTCTCTTTAGATCAATCTTTTTCATAGACAGTATGGCATAATGCCTTGAGAGTCACATATAATTTGTCTATTGTGTCTAGAGCAACTCTCCGTCTAAGGTCCTTGATTTTCTAGATGAGGAATGCGTCCTTCTTTAACTGATTTGTAGTGCATAGGCAAAACTTTAGCAATAAAATAGAAAAAATGAAGAAAATACCCAGGTTATGACTTATATCAGATATTGTTCACACACCAAAGCACGGGTCTTTAAGAAACGACTTATACCATTACTGTATATTTTAAATGTCATTGGATTTTTTATTGATCTGTTCCTCTGTTGTTACTTTTTTACTCTAAACCATTGAAAATAGATTGTTGAAAACTTAACAAACAGAATTGATGCGAGACATTAAACACCCTGTTGTCTTGATATTTATAGCATATATATCCTTAAGGATGACAATACCCCTTTATTTAGTGCCCAAAATCATACAATTATTTTTTTGTAATGCACTCCCATTTATTTCTGTTTTGCTATTTCTTAATAGCAGGAATGAGTCTTCTATAACATTATCCTCTTTTTGCCAAAAAATGTTTCTTCTAATTTATTTTTATTTAATAAACAACGAAAAAAATTTATTTTAGGCTGAAATTCATTCTGTATGACTGCTGAGCTCACACCAACCTAAAAATATATTTGTTGTTAACATGATTAATGTGTAGCAGCAGGTTTTGCAAACGTGAAGACAAACGATAGCTAAACAAACTGGTAACGACGAACTATCATGCATTTCGATATACAGTTGTTTGTGACTTGTGCCACAGAAAACATGTTAAATTATGCAATGTCAATCTACAATATCAGTCAATCACAAGAACTCACAGCAAAAACATGGAAGGAAAAACAGAAGAGGAAATAAAGAAATGCAAAAGCTAGTATCGAATAACGTGCAAATTTTCGTACAGTTTCTAACTGCTTGAAGAATTATTTTTCGGCTTTAATGAAAATGGAGTGCTGAAAAGGTACATTATGATTTTAGCGTATTAAATATTACGATATAAGGGTGCCCTTATGTGCCAAAATTGATTTCAATATTTTAATGCAACATTTTAAGCCTGATTAAAGGATGATATTCTTCTGCTGTTGCGCTAATAAATTGCCTAATTTACTTTGAAGAATAGGTAAATAAAACAGCAAGCATAGAAAAACTCGAGGCAACATATAGTAACACGAAAAAATTCGCTAGCAATATCCCAGCAGCAGTTTTGAGATTTCCTGCTTATCCTTCAGCCAGCTAGATCAGTAGTTACTTGGTATTGATTTAGATGTTAAAGTAAGTAAATACAAATTATTTACATTTTATCCTTGGCTGTGTTTTTGAAGAACCAGGCATCTTTTTATTGTTCTTATACCAGAATGTTAACCACTGCACCATTTGGGACTTATGCTCATACAGTGGTTTGTTCATTAGTACCCTGTTTCAAGCTACCCTTAGACCCTAAAAGAGGACATTAAATAAGTTTTAGTCATTAATACATTGTTTCTAACTAACCTTTGACTCAAAAGAGGGCAGTAAATAAATTTGTTGATAATTCTGTGTATTTTCTTTTTACAGGTAGAAGAAGAAACGGATCCTGTATACACATGAAAGAGTATGAAATGTAGCATTCCATCAAATGAAAGCTTTTTTGGACATTTTTATATGTAATAAAAATGCTTAAAACGCTAATATGCAAGTAGAGTAAGAGGGTGGCCTGTGTATTGCTTTTGTATATAGAAGCCTTTTCGATTTATGAAGCATGAAGAAATACAGTCAAATAAAATATACACAGACAAAATTTTAGGTGAAATGTTTTATGAAAGGATACAATTAGAAACCTTATTTGGTATTTATTTAATTACTGGGACAGTTACAAATTTGATTCCAGTTTGACAATGGTCTGTTGATGAGGCTACAATGAAAACAATGGTCTCGAACTTCCAAATCTTATCAAGTCATTTTATTCTTTGCTTAAGTTATATATAACAAAACTGAAGAAAGAATTTTGTTTACCTCCACTCAAGCAGCTTGAGACACTGTGGAGTAACCCTATCGCTTGGTATTCCACTGAATGAGTAATATAACTGCTTGTCCAGTGAAATGAAATCTGAGTTTTACGCTGCGAAAAGTTGCGAAACAGATATGTATGCCATATGTGCTATATTTCAGACACTTCGTGCTATATATACTATAATCTGCTTTGGTTTGAATATTTTAACTATATTTGGATTTTTGCATTAAATGCAATAGTCATTGAAAACGTCATTGAGATCATAGTGAAATGTAGGCTTTTGTACAGGTTGCCGTTTCGACCACAGTGTCAATCAAATACAAGTGTGTGTAAAACAGTTAAGCAGATGAAAAAGTTGTCTTAGTTAAAAGGCAAACAGTCAGCTAGCCGGACTGTTTTACTAAGGTTTTGTGTTCCCGACGGACATCAGCTCCTGTCAGCAATATGATAACGCTATGCTATGAAGAAACGTTAAAAAGTATATTATAAATTATAACAATTCATTTGCGTCATTTGAATCGTTTGTATTGTATTTTTTTTATTTACTATTGAATGTTTCCTTATGTAAAAAACTGTTGAACCACAGAAGTGTTATTGTGGTTCAGGTCAGAGCATTAGCCATCACAAGTTCATGAATGAGAAACAATAGTGCTTCATACTTGTTTGCCAGAAAACCAGCACAAAAAAGAACATTCAAGCCAGGTAGATATTAATTCTCTGTCGCGTGAGTTGTTATTCATTAACCATGTAAGCCCCGGAATGAAAAAATAGTGTATAAGTTTCACATGCTAAAATAAATAAATAAATAAATAATCATTAAATATACTAATAATAGATGAATAATGGATAGATAAATCTAATGTTATTTATGATTTTCAAACTGAAAGAGAAAACTGGTATTTTATATTTTTGTTAATATACTGACATCTTTGGTCTTTCTGCACTTCACTTCAAAAGACATCTGAATAAGTTATTGATACTAGATATTTTTAAATCATAAATAAAACTGGAATTCGGAAATTAAAATATCCAACTCTTAGAAAGTCTTTGATGGTCTCTTATACAAATTTCTTTTTATGCGTTTTAAAATCGATGATAATATATTTCCGTTTCGTAAATTGTATCATGGTTAGTAGTGTGGTATCATTCTTGGTCTCTTATGGGATTCTTTTGTTAGCTACAAGAGATTAATAAGAAAAATGTCAAATATCAAACACGGCTTATACATGCAATACCCCCTCCCTAAAAAAACCTAGATTATGCAAGCGAAGTGTTTGTTTCAAAACACTCAAAATATATGTTGTAAATAAATAAGCTAATCACCGTTGGTAACAGTAGCAAAATAAGAAAGTGATATTTTAGATAGAGGAAAGCTCAGTTTGGAAATTTATGCTACGGTGACCTAGGTTACATTACCATTGGTCGTGATTTTAACACTGATGCTTTCGTTCTTGGTCCATGTATATATCAGATCCCACTTTCATATTATAAGGGTATCATTGATATCAAGAATTAATTTTTGATCTCAAAAATTAATTCTCGACATGAAAAATTAGTTTTTGATCTAAAAAGTTTCATTTTTGATATCAACAATTAATTTTTACTATCTGAATTATATTTTTATATCTCTAAATGTATTCTTGATCTAAAAAATAATTCTTGATATCAATCAATATTTAGAGATATCAAGAAATATTTATTGATATCAAAATGATTTTATAATATCTAAAACTGATTTTTAGAGGTTAAAATTCAATTCTCGATAGCAAAATTGAAATATTTAATAAAAAAAGCAGACGCACACATCTGTGAATAAAATAATGACTGATTCTTGCATACATAATTTTTATTTTAATTTTTACGGTACAAAAAACGCAGTTCCTGAACTAAAAAATTGTGATGTTATTATTGATATCAATGATTCATGTTTTCATCTCCAAAATTTAATTGGCGATTCGTTACTTTATGTAAATGTGTGTCTCCCTTAAGATTTTTAAGTTTTTGAGCTCAAAATGCCATCTAAACTTCAATTATTGGTAGCAAAATATAAATTAATGAGAGCTGCATTGATTTATGTGTATCTTTAATTATATTTTGGTATCAAAAGTATCAAATACCGGACCGGTATCGTAAGTGGGAATAAACAATCTTGGTTTGTGAGGGCAAACACGAGAACATACCCTTTGTTCACTAACAGAGCATATTTCACCCTAACGGTGGGGCAGAAATACACATGCATATTTGACACCAAGCAGCAAAATATTAAGACAACACTTTAACAACTATAATGAACTAAATCAAATGGAATCTGTCTATCAATATTATCCCTTTTTGTAATAATCCTTGCATTTTCCTTGTCAACAACAATTTTATTATATTAAGGGTTTTATTATATATAAAGCGTTCTAATAGAATCCAGGATAATGTTCCGTTTGTACAATTTAATGAACATATGAATGCTATCATTTTTACACATTTGAGAACATCCAGAAGCGTAGCTGTTTGGGCTTAATCCATTATTCGTCCTCAATAGCATTCACAAATCTCACTCCGCCTCTCAGTTTTTTGTGTGTGGCGCTACTGGTTCTAAAACATGTGCAAATAACTTTCTTGTGACTATTTGTCAACTGAATGTCAAGGTCATCACCGAGTGGGTGACCAAACTCCCTCTAAGAATACCATGTCATCCGAAAATCTTATCCCAGCCCTACTGGATGTATTTCCACCCAACCCCACACCCACGTGACCTGCGCTTGTCGTTCATGTTCTGCCTTTCTAGAAAAAACTGGGTTTCTCGAATAAAGTGTCGGAGAAGATGGTGAAAAGCCATAAAGAATTCGGTGCTAAGCTGTATCGGTCACAGTGGAATAAGTTTTCTGGCTGGTGCGTTAGCTACCCCAGTATTAGTTGTAGACGTCTTGGATAACCTTTGTTCGACCGAACGTCTGAAGTTAGATTAGATTGGGAAAATGGGTACCGAGCAACAATTTGCTCCAGACTTGAAGGTGACCACTAGTCTTTGAACTTCAAACCTATCGTTTTCAGGCAATGCTATTGTAATTTTCAGTATCTACTATTGAGTAAACATCCAATATTGAAACTACGTCGATTTTAAGGTTTGACGTTTACGCGAAGAAATCACAACTTTTGTTGTAATTTGGTTGCGATTGACCGCAACCATTGATCACCATCTTACCAATGTCTTTGATGTCTTTGCCACAACTTTGCATACACGTTGAATGAGCAAGGCTGTTTAGAATTTGTTTTGGTCACAATCAAAACTCAACTTTCTCCGAATCTATTCAACGTCTTTCGTACAACGTTGAATAGATGTCGGAAAATAGACTTTGGATAGACGTAGAAAATTTGATGCTGTATTAGATGTTAGGCTGAAAACAACCTCCACATACCATCACTCGCTGGAAATGGTTGCCATGACAGACCAAAACGATATCACAGAACTGAGAAATGAGTACTTTGGGCACAAATACGTCACCGTTCCACGTATTTCTTTTACCTTCCTACCTTTAACCTACGTATCATAGTTTTGTCAACTCTCATAGTAAATATGAAATGTTATAGCTACCTTTGAACCGAAAGACTACCAGACTAAATTCTTCAACAATTTATACAATTCCAAAGAACCAAATGTTGATTCGGAACCTTTCGAGCAAATGTTAAATTCTTCAAATCTTCCACAAATCACAGAATATGACGCCAAGAAATGTGACCAAGACATAACACTACACGAAATGAATAAAACGCTTAACACCATGAACATCGGCTCAAGTCCTGGGAGCGACGGCTTAACTGTTGAATTCTACAAAAAACTCTGGGAAATTGTAGGTCAAAGTCTACACGACTCTCTCAAACATGCCTTTATCAAAGGCGAACTATCACCGTCACAAAAACTGGTAATAATAACGCTCCTCCATAAAAAAGGAAAAGACCCTACGCTCATAAAGAATTTACGCCCAATTACGTTAACAAACGTCGATTACAAGATCTTAACCAAAACTCTAGCATTACGAACAAAAGACGTTCTACCCAAAATAATTCACCCGAATCAGATTTTGTAAAAGGCCGAGTCATCTCTGAAAATATACGCCTCACCGACGATATTATCGAAAACCTTACAAAATCTAAGCGTACCGGCCTGTTGCTCATGCTGGATTTCGAAAAAGCCTTCGACAGTATAGAGTTGGAATACATGTATAAACTTTTGCATAAACTTGGTTTTTCTAGCGACTGGTTTGCCATTAAACGCGGCGTTAGAACAGTACTGTTCGTGATCTGTGTAGAGCTTATGGCACAAATTATACGAAGAAATAAAAATATACGGGGTTTAACTTTTGGGCACAATGAGACAAAGATCTCTTTGTTCGCCGATGACACTACTTGCTACGTCGAAGACATGCAGTCCATTGACAGAATTTTTGAATTAATGGCCGAATTTTCGGGGTATTCAGGTTTAAAAATAAACATTGAGAAATCAATGCTTGTTTATATAGGACCCTGGCGCATCAAACCAAGACCGAACTATGAAGTAAAAATAGGAAATTCAAGCTTCAACGTTTTAGGCATCATGGTAGGTACAAATATGGAAGCCTGCATAGAACACAACTTTGAAAATAAAATAAATAAGATGGACTCCCAATTGAACATCTGGTCTCAAAGAGGCCTTACAATAAACGGTAAAATACTTATAGCAAAAAGTATAGGGTTATCCAATCTAGTATACTCTCTTAGCTGTGTTACTTGCCCCGAATATATCATCAAGAAATCACAAACAACAATCAATAATTTTATTTGGAAAAACGGCTCACACAAAGTAAAGCATAATGTCCTAATTCGACCTCTCGAAGAAGGTGGATTAAAAGCCCCGGATGTTGATGCTATGTCCAAAGCCTTGAGACTATCATGGCTAAGAATACTTTGGGAAGAAACACCAACAAACTACCTACCGCATAAAGAATTTAAAAAATACGGTGGCTTACGTCTACTATTAAATTCAAACTTTGATATAAAATCTCTCGAAATGCCAAGATTTTACAAAGAAATGTTTCTCTACTTACACGAAATAAGAGACAATGATTATTACTCGGGGGTTCTCTGGAACAATAAACATGTAAAAATTGGTGGAAAGTCTGTTTTCATAAAGCCTTGGTTTGACAAAGGAATAGTTTATATCAGGGATTTAATAGGGAAAGACAATAATATTTTACCTATCGACGCTATTAAAAACAGATATGGAATACAAACAATCGACCCACTTTTATATAATGCTTTTAATATAATACTAACTCGATTGATTTCAAAAGAAAGCTTTCATATTTATACAAACAGGGAGTATAAAGTTGACGTGACAAACCCATTCCAAAGAATTAAAGACACCTTCGTAAATGTAAAAACTGCAAAAAGCAGAGAATACTTACCTTTTTTCATCAGTCTTAAGAAAGAAGAACCAATATGTGTTCAGTACTGGGCAAATAAGCATATCACACCTGAAAAAGCACTGGGCAGCATTATTACACTAAAACAAGCAACCAAAGAAACTTGGCTCCTTTCACTGCAATTTAAGATTACGCACAATATCGTAGCAACAAATAAAAAGTTATATGACTGGCGAATAAGACAATCCCCACAGTGTGATTACTGCGAGTTTGAAGATACCATTGAACACTATATGTGGGAATGTCCACTCTCACAGTCAATAATATCCCATTGTCTAAGATGGCTGAGGCTTATAAACGCTGATAAGATCGCATTTCATAAAGAAACCTTCCTATTTGGCTTCCAAAACATCAGACTTGACAACTTATCAATGATTATCAAGCATTACATATACATGTGTAAGAAAAACAAAAAAGCTCACAACGAAACAAGTTTTATGAAAGAATTAGGAATAAGGTTTTTATCTGATAAATTACACCTAAAACAAAGCCACTTTGAATTTAAATGGCTAAACATTTATGTTGAATTGCCAGTATATTTCAAATCAATACTAGGCTGCTAAGGAATCCCTGCCTCCCTCTCTCTTTCCCTTTCCCTCCTCCCTACTGCCCCCTTAGCTCAACTATTGACAATAAACGTGTTTATTTCCATCTCCTTTTGAAGTGCTTAAAATATTCAAATCATTCTGTTGATTGATACTGATGTAAACTTTTGAAACTTGATAAAACTGATTGATCAATTTTGTTTCTGAATGTATCTGTTGAATCTGCAACCTGTTCTCTGAACGGATTTTCCCTACGCAAATTTCTATGTCATTCTTTAAATAGTTAAAATCCCTTCAATTATATGTATAAAATTGATTAAAATGTAATAAATCTGGTTAACTAGTGATTGCTATTAGCACAGTCTAAAGCGATTCTGTAATATTGCTTTAAATAGTCAAAATCCCTTAAATTATATGTATAAAATTGATTAAAATGTAATAAATCTGGTTAACTAGTGATTGCTGTTAGCACAGTCTAAAGCGATTCTGTAATATTATTTGAATTAACGTTTAAACCTTAGTAATGAACACTTGCATATTATATTTTTGAATTTCCACAACCGAACGCTTGTACTCGTGGGTGAAGCATGATTTCAAAATAAGTGGTTGAACGTGAATGCTGTAATATGCTCTTTATGTGATGTGATGAAACCAATAAAATTATTAAAAACAAAAAAGAAAGACCACCAGCACTGTCCGTCTTCACAGCGTTACACAAAAGGCAACAAATTATAACATGTAGCAAGTTGTGGAGGTACGTTATATAGGTGAACTTCCGTCGGGGGGGGGGGGGGGCAGTGCGGGGGACACTGAACGCGGATTGTTAGTTTTGAAGTCGTCTCCCTTTTTAATCAAACGCTGAGTGGCAACGGGGGATACTAAATGGAAATTACCCTAAACCCGGCCTTTGAACGAAATTAACACATCGCGCCGATCGCATATGGCCTCAGAAGTACCCTGTTTTTCCGCGTTTCTTTGGATACACATGGTAACACATTTTGTACTAACTGCCCTCCCCATGAAAAATGTAATGGTTGACCTGAGAACCGAAGCTGTTTGTTTACCAAAAGTCAAGAATTCCTTTCAAATGTGCTTGACGATGCAACCGCTTTGACGTGGGAGCGTTTTTAGTACGGGATTCGAGGGCACATTTTCAAATATGAGGTAAGCGATGAAGCACAATCCAGGTGTAATTGATGGAGGCTTCGGACAAAGACAGATCAAGGTGTCATCGACTGGATCCCACCAGATACAGCATATGCAGGAATAAAGCAATTATTAAAGAATTAATCTTTTTATATTTAAATAGGTCTGAACTCAATAAAAATGAACCATATAAAACTAAATCTTTACTTATGTCCCATACCTTCAGTATATAGAGGATTGATAAACGATACTGTTACTCCTATGGAGGCTGCAGCTATTGTGAAAAATGTGTACTCAGGACAGTTTGCGCTAAACATTAGAATGACGTCACCCTTACGCAATGATAGAGCGTTGGGAAGCGACTGCACGGCATGGTAGGAGTACTGTTTTTCTGTGACGGAATCAACTTGAGACGTGATAAAAATAGATTAATCTAATTTTATTTTTGTTTTTTCCATCGTCGAACAAGGAATATAACCTTTACTCAATGAAATTCATATTTAATTTACAAATAACTTTTTCAGAAAGGCGAGCATTCCTTATAGTAATTTTCTGTTTTAGTTATCTATTGACTAATCTATCGAGGTATCTTTTGATATAATAATCATTATCTTTTAGGCAATAAAATGATTTTAACAAATCTTTAAAGAAGCTTAAAGTTTATACGTCTTGAAACAATCTTTAAGAAATGCAAGGAGTTAAAGTAAGTTGAGTTGACCTATATATTTCCAGTTCTTAAATTTTATTACTTTTTGGAAAAGGGGGTATGATGCCGTGATATAATGCAGATCATAACTATATCTGTTAAATCCCTCAAAAAGCACTCTAATAATTTTTGGGTAGTTTGAGCCAAGCATTTGACTGATTTTCAATGTTTTGACAGCGCACAACATTTCTTCTTTTGCTAATCTTAAGAATTAGCAGATATATCAATAATTACTTAGAAATGTCAAAAATATTTATTGATATCATAAATGATCAAATGATCTCTCAAATTAATTTTCAGGATCAGAAGATCTTTTCTGGATTGCACAAATAATATATTTGAGTGCAAAATTTGAATTTGAGCTCAATAATTCATTTTTTCTAATATCAAGAATGTGTTTTGGATAAGATCTTTTCAAAATGCGATTTTTTGAGTTTTATGATTTTTGACATCAACATATAAGATATTTTAGATCTAAAATTCACAGGAAAATATCTGTGAATGAGTTAGCGACTGACTTATGTATACGGAATCTTTAATTATATTTTGAAATCAACATTTAGCATAAAATGTTAAAATGGCATTCCTGACCATTGAGGCGGTTTTGTACTCTGTTACTTAAGAATTATGCGTACTCACCACCATTAACCTTGGTCTGCACCCCAAGTACCAAGGAAACACACATGTCTTGGTTTGATAACCAAGCTTAGGTGCGTCTTGGTCAGGACTGCGTCATTACCGCGTTCACACAGGCCTGGAGTCACCGAGTACCAGACATCAGGTTACCCCGGCAACTGTTTCTAGTCCCATATAAAAGTGGAGGCAAATTCGGAGCTTTCGCGAAGTAAAACAGACGTTATATGTTCGCAAAACGCTGTTTTGCGGGTAAATGCGTAATTCGCGTTCCCCACTTACATCATAGTTTCACCTCCCTCTAAGCCAATTTGTGGTTGGTTCTACGAAGTAAAACATGAATGATGCTGGAACTAAGGTACAAACGATTCTGATTGGTTGTTATCTAGGCCATAGACTATTTGAGCCACTTTGAGAAAATTTTGCTTCTAGAGTGCACGATTCTTGGAGTTGCACGAGAAACCCATATAAAAGTGGAACGTCGTAGAACGTCAGAGTAGCTAGTTTTATCGTGATTGCACTGTCACCCAGTCTGTGCCTGGTTAAAGTTAAAGTTTATACTAGACGAAATGATCGAGCATTGACTGAACTAATCCAGGTTATATCTTCGAACATACAAATCTTCGAACCGTATTTTATACGCCATATTTTCTGTGCTATATAACAATGTAAAATTAACATTGCAAGTTTATATAAAATTTAATTTTAAATTTAAAGTTTTCTTCTCCCAAGAAAATGTTAAATGAGAAATCTGTCTATTTTGCGCTTAAAATAATGTTCTATTCCCTGTAACTATAATTTTTCCCACTTAGGTCATTTAATGTGAATGGCATATGAATAGCATAAAGAACCCAATAGACAGTTTTTATATTTAACCAGTATACAATAAAACTAATACCACGTAATTTGATTTTATGCCAAAAATTGTATAACTACCCTCCGCGACGAGTAGACATTCGTTTACTAGTCAGCGCATGTGCTTAGCCTATTTAAGGAAGCTGGTTATGTTGGATTTATTTAATCCACAGCTCACCATTTCCGCCCACCTCCTCTTCATTGCCATTCGAAATTACATTGAGTTTGCGGGCTGTGCCTGTCTGCGCCTTCAATGCTGTTGTGGTTCAAATTTTTTTATTCTACAATTTTAATATTTTACGTAAATTAAGTTTCTCAGTTATTAGAAGCGTAACTTGTTGCGTAATTCTCTACTTTTTATGGTTCATAAATTAATCTCAAATGATCAAGTATTCACTTAAATAGCAGACAGCAGATCGGCAGTTGTTCAAAGTGACACTCAACGTTACATTCCTAAAACATCGAATAACAAAACAGGACAAATGCTTTCACGAAATAATCCCTTTCAATACTGATCGTCTGTTACAGGGGCGAACTATGCAAAAGTGCTTATGTTTGCCAGAATGCCAATATGTACTATGTAATATGTAAATGTACTTACTATATGTTTTCTGATATGTGAGAGAGTTGACACGAGTGATAAACAAAAAATCAAGAGCTTTGTAGGTATATTTCGTTACATTCCGGTTATCATTGGCGTATAACGGCAGCAATATATATGTGAAGTGGTAACATTGCAGTAACATTGCAACGTTAAATCAACGTTGAAAAGACGTCGTGCCCTATGTCGCATCAACGTCATCGTTTGGTTGTTTATGGAATTCGACTCATTGTCTACCTAACAAATTTAGATAGGCATCCAGTATTCGACGTCTAATAAACGTTGCGGGAAGGTTACAAATACGAACCACATCTATCTCCAAAACCTAGATAGGTGTCGAGGAAGCAATGTTATATAGACGCTCCATCTGGGGAGCAACAATCGAAGTGTAATCACCCCTTCATCACAGTAACACCACCCTTGCGTCATCCATAACGCAGGATCTGTATGAAATCCATTTTCATGAATATTTTTCAAACGTAGGTGGGGAAGAACTTAAGCGCTCTTGAAATTGTTATATTTTACGTCATGTCATGTCTACCATTTCCTGTGAGAGATAACATGAGCAGGTTGTTGCTGTTCTATCAACGTTGCACTGAAGACGTTGGTTAGACGTCGGATATAATTGGGTTTTAGTTGAAACTCAAAGCGACGTCTGAGCAATATTGCTTTATCCAATGCTCATTCAATGCTGCATTAAAAACGTTAGTAAGGCGTTGATCTGCGGTGGCGACTAATCACAACCACAATTAACTTGGGCTCAGATCGGCTTCGTAACCTCAATCGACGTTGCAATGCTTACTGGCGAGGGACTCGGCTTATATTCAGTGTTTACATTTCAAAGATAGTGCAGACATTTGACCAACTGACAACTAAAGTAAATGGATTATATCAGATTTCTTAACAACGATTCAATGCTTGTTCCACACCAACATTGTTTTTGGTAGATTTGGTGATAGATATTTTTTTACTGTTAGTCGAGGCATCCATTTTGGTGTAACCTTCATTATGCCAACGGCACTACGTTCTCATAGATTCTGTCATATTATGATACAGTTATGTTGTTTTTAATCAAAGTGAATATATTTGCACTGGTTAATTCTATCAATATCACAATCCCTGACTTTAATAATTTTACTGGCACAAAGTTTTGCTCATTCAGTTATACCAATTTGAAAATGGTATATATTTTTCTCAATAAATCACCATTATGTTTTTTATTTTTACGATATAAACCGCAACAAAAGTAAACTAAACAAAATAAACTAAACATATATTAATTATAACATAGGAAGAACAGATGCATATTATAATTTTTAATTTATATCACATGTTATGAACTATTCCAGTTTATCTCACTCACGCGACAAGAAGTCCACTGCAATAAGAAAAAGAAATCACCTAATTCCTCCACAGGCATACGAGTTTTACAAATAGCTTCCAGACTATTGTGTGGAGACACAACATAATACATACATATATATACATATATACATCATGTTACTCTATGTATGACTCAAAGCAAAACTTTGTAAAAAGAAAGAAGAAAGTATGTCCGTAAGTTTTGACAAAAATAACTGATATATCTCACGACTCAATGAAAAACACAGAGTGGTTCAAATTGTGTTGTTCGGTGGCGCCACATTTCAACTGGGTAAAGTAATACGGCTAATAAGACTTTTTAGTTGGTTCTGATTTGGCGCAAAATTGAACATATCAACTTCTAATTTCACTCACAGTCCGACAGTCATATAAAAATTAATCCACGACAACGCACCTTATGACAGTACGCCTATCAACAATGAGCCTAGCGACATTCCGTCTGGCGACAATAGGTCTGCCTGCTCTTACTTACAACGAATAACAGCTCACAAAAATGGCAATTCTGACGCGAAATGACAATAATGGATATCACCGCCTGGCAATTAGTACCGGATGTGCTATCACAAGTGTACAAAACAAAATGCGTAAAAAGAGGATAATTTTGGGGCTGAACTCGGTCCGCGAGGAGTGTCAATTTCCATTACAAAAATTATAATTCAGTACTCCTTTTTTATTTTTTTACCAATTAACTGAAAAACTAAATTATGTTCTAGAAATTTATAGTGGGTACACATACATTTAAAATGGCAATGCTGATTGTGTTTCATCCGCTATTCATAATTAATTTAAAACTGATCTTGACTGGTGGTACAGTATTCATTTACCTATATTCTAAAGTTTAGAGGAAAGTTTCAGCTCGGCCATTATTTCTTCTTTCAAAACTCTTCTTAATATTTTTCCACTTGGTGATTTTGGGACAGCATTCACAAATCTCACTCCGCCTCTCAGTTTTTTGTGTGGCGCAACTTGTTCTAAAATAAGTGCAAATAATTTCAATGGTAAACTTTTATCTGAATATAGAGTTGAATATAATATTGATGATGATCATGACAGCAATGTTTTACCTTCTATGAAGTCAGATATGTCCTTTGCAGAGGCTTTATGGTTAGGTTTAAGCACTACATAAGCCCTGGGCAGCTCTCCGGCTTCTAGGTCAGGCACCCCAACCACTGCGCAGTCTGCTACACTAGTATGAGTGAGGAGTACGCTCTCAAGGTCAGCGGGGGCCACCTGCAGTCAAACATTGAAAAAAAATTAATAAAAATCTTGATTTTTGATGCTCTTGGTGCGGGGAATGCATTAAATTAATATGTTAGGTGACTATTTTGGAAGGGATTAACTTCAATACACACACCTAACATTTTCAAATGTCAAACAGTCAATTAAGGACCGTATTAGTTTTGTTTGTAGGGACTTCCTTATTGCTTGAAAATGAACAAAAGAAAAACCCGGCAATATATCCCAGTCAACCCAACCTTCAAATTCCACTTGAAAATAAGTGGGTTCTGTCTGAGAGGAGGCAAGTAAACGATAGGGCCAAAACTGGCACTGCCATTACTGTAATTTTATCTCTTTCAGTTAGTACAGTAAAACCTGGTTAATGCGGACAACTTTGGGGCTAATCACATTTGTTCGGTTCAGCACGGAGTCCAGATTGTTCGGGTTATACGATAATGGCTTGATTTATTAGCAAAGTAACTATTTTTTGGTAAGGAAGGCAATTCCCCTCCTATTTTTCGTAATGTCTCCTTGGCCTAGAAGAACAATGTAAAGCCTTGTTTCTAATCGCCGATTGAGTCTTAAACAAAAGAAATACATTATAAATAACGGTAAATACTCGGCATACATAGAAAAGGGAGAACCTACTTTTCAAAGGCAAATTAATAAACACTTGGGGAAACAATAATATTTTAGTTAAACTACTTTCTCATTTAGAGTAAAATTTAAAAAGTTTTCAGCCTGCTTTAGTTTTGCTTTATAGTTACAGACAAAATAACGTTTTTTTTGAACTCCGAGGCATTTCAGAGAAACTTTTTCCAGTTCGAAACTATGAAACGGTATCCACTTCCGACCCTCACCAAGAATAGTGTGTACCTGAAACTGATAATTTATCTGAACATTCAGTGTATTTGAAATAACCAGGTATCATTATGCATCCACCCGTAGTTCTTATAAAAACAACATAAGCATTTCACCATGATCAGCGCATTTGGCCTTCAAGCGTTGCGTTTCTTGATAAAAAATCAGTCTGTTTTTGTTTTAGTCATAAAATGAAAACGAAGGCGAAAGTAATAAGCAAGGTCCACAGCTTCAGATTAAGTACTAAATATGTACAAAATTTCGGAGTCAGTCTGGTCAGAGAAGTAGGAAAACAAAATGACGGGTCACTCAAGAGAAAAAAGGTCCGAAACATTGGTCCCGTACAATTTCAATATACCCGTTGGAATTTTTCCACTTGCCAGGTGTTAAAAATGTGAGAAATATTTGACAAGATTACTTGTAATCCTCTGTATTTAATGAGCTCCTTGAGCCGATCGACGATGTACACAAAGCCATCCGAGTCATAACGCCCTATGTCACCTACAATTCCATTATTATTATTATTATTATTATCATTATTATTATTATTATTATTATTATTATTATTATTATTATTATTATTATTATTATTTAATAATGGTATACTAATACGTATCACTAGAAAGAAAATTAGTTTGAGTAATTACAGGAGTATTAGTAGTATTAGTAGTAGTAGAAAGGGGCCACTTCTTGTCTCCAGCAAAACATAACTTGATTTTTGCACAAATAAAATATATCAACGTCCATTACATATTAGCTGAGACTGTTATCATAAGTTCTGAAGGAAATATGATTCTTTTTTTAAATATTGAAACTTGAGAAAAAGGTAAAAGGAAAACAACCCGTGCGAAACCAGCCGTCCGCGTCAATGCATTCTCGCGTTTGTTCTGGCCTGTTATGATATCCTTTCATAATCTGTGGACCACGGCCCCAGATCTCGGCATTCGTGTCCACACCCACGTCCTTGCCGCTCTCCGGATCCACGAACCGTAACTCGGTCAGGGGTAGGGCCTTTCCCACGGAGCCTATGGGTGGTCGCAGATTTCTCGGCATAGCTGTCAACGCCCCTGACGCCTCTGTTACTCCATAACCTGATAGGATAATAGAAAACAAGAAAGAAAAGAAATAAATTCATAAACTATATGTATCTATACGGGAGTATATGATAACAAAAGAAATATGACAAATATGACAATTATTCGAAAATGATGAATGTGAAAAAGACCAAAAAAACTTAGAGCATATTGCCTAGGAACATTATTTCCCCTTAAAAATACCTAGTAAACGAGAGCAATTTTTCATTTTAAAGTAGATCTAAAGTAGAGTTCCACTTATATATACCCGACGTGTTTCCTTTACTCTTCATAGTATAGAGTTGAACATGGATCACTGGTTTTTTCAAAGGCAATCATATATCACATCCGACTTATGGAAATTAAAGAAATTAATGAAATTAAATTGTAAACTTTCTAAAACTGGACATATGTCAGTAGCTCATCATTTGAGCAGATATTATACCAAAAACTTCCTATATTTTTTTTAATTTCACAACCGAGTGGTCAGTTATATCAAATGAGAATTACGAGATGAGATTATGAGAAATAAATAAAACCAATATTGGTAGATGAAGATGCATAACTTCACACCAAGTGCTCTGATGGTGTGCCTGTTTCGTCAAAAGTTTGACCGAATGTTACAATGCATTGCGTTCTTAAGAAAACAATAGATATATGTCTGTAATCAACAAAGTAGTTATCACAATTTCCATTAATAACATGTTACTGGATATCACGAGCTTATAGTTTGAAACACCCCCATTGACACAGGCTTCGGTTATTCGACGTCTAATTAACGCTGTGTAAAGATTGTAACTGGAAGTCGAAACCACGTCCTGATGTTTTATAGATTTCGAGAAAGCGATGTTGTATAGACGTCGATAAAACACTAAGATAGAATCAGAGTACACCCAGCCCTAAGTCATCCTGTCGGTAGAGAGCAAAATGAATTTAACGTCATCCATGAATGGCTGTGGCTTCAACACCACCTAGAAATGGCTGGGGTTTTAACGCCACCTAAATTAACTTGGAATTTAGCGTCACACGGCTTTGAATGATTGTTTTTGTTGACATCATTGATTAAGTCACCGATTTATATAATTTAATTTTAAAGAATGCGCGGAAACAATGTTGAATAGAGGTGCCTGCGCACATTCAAGGTCAACAAGGTATTTTTGATCAAGGAAGTGTGCCCACATCTTTGATAATGCCCTCTATATAATAAATTAATTAACGTAGGGTATACCCACGCCACGTCCTCCGAAGCAAATCACAATAAAACCTTTTTCAATATGGCTGCCATCATATTACACAATTATCTGAAACTCAGGTAACATATTTGAATATTATGAAGATAAACAATTATTTTTGGCCAATCATCGGTAAGCAAGTAGAGTAGAGTAAAATTAATATCCCCAGTGACAGGGTACTGCTTAACACACTTGAAGACAGCATGTCCGATAGTCAGGCAATGCATTGAGAAAAATCGGAAAAGTTATTCTCTGTAGCTCAGTTGATTTTTATGGTACCGCCAACACACAACCTCAAAATCATCCCACTGTCCATTAGTAAATATTGGCCTTTCTTACAATAATGATTCATGCGTAGTATATAGACTAAAGTGCAATTGTGTTAAATAAAAGTCAATTACAGTTGAAACGCACATAGAGGGGACTTGTGTTGAGTATTTGATTTAAAGGAAAGTAACAAGAAATGTTACATGGATAACTATACGCAAGATCGTCCGCCTCATTTTAAAGTAGGCAAAACTTAGTCTTGTTTTCCGTCATGAACGATTGAAATTCAACAATAAAAACATGTGTTTTGTTTGGATGCCAGAGTCCAAATTCTCGGCCAAAAGCGTAAACTATACTCAGTGGTAGCCATTAATTAAGGCACCCAGAGAAAAGTCTTATCCAGCAATAAGTAGAAGATAAAGCAGAACAACATGTTTTTCTTTCAGCAATATCAACAACTCTTACAATATTCGATACATTTAGAGAAAAGCAGCTTGCTTACACCATTACATTTTCAAGTGCAAATAGAACAGGAAAGAATTCGAATTTGTAGATACATATTCTGTTCTTTACTTACGGAAAAATTATTACATATAATTATATATAAGTGCACAATGACAAATAATATCACTGTAACGTTTGTTTTTCACCCCAACAGCACACAACCAAAAATGTGTATGGACATAATTAACAACAGTACTAAAATTTTAATCATACACTTCACTATAAATTTTACTGTTTTAACTTAAAAACTGGTAAGGAAAAACACTTTCTTATGCTTCTTAACAGAGAGATGAGTAACGATGTACGTAATGTTATGATATCTCGGTAATTCTAACAGTTTGTGGCTGTATGATTGTAAGGATCGTTGAGGCTTATACGGCTTAATCAAATCTTTTATTTGGTTTTAGGAGCAGAGGCCCACAATCCAAGTTAACTTTCTGAGGAATCCTCTGAAGTTGGTGACTTATTTTATAATTGGGTATGACCAATTTGTCTTCTACTGGAAATGCCGCGGCGTATTACAAAAGTTTCTGATCATGTTCTTGATAGCGACTGCGCGAAAACTTTTCAAGCGTAGCATAACCTGTTTTCTCTGTAGAGAGGGCATTTGGATGAATTGGGATTCCTAAAATATAAACCCTGCTGTCATCTTTCTAAGGCCTTTCTCTAGATGATCAAACTTTATACAAAGTCTGTTGCTCTCTCATTAAGGAGGGTTTGGGTACAAATGAATTCATCTTCCTCATTAAGGATTAATATTAGCTAATGACAATTTAAAAAAAAACTTTAAAAAATCCATGTATTATCTAAAATTGCTGACACCATTAAAATCCAGTAACTATGATCAAACATAGTTAAATTCCCGGTCATTTCTAGGTGGTGTTAAAGCCCCTCTCATTTGTAGATAAAGCCCATTTTGCTCTTTATACCAGTCATGTAGGATACGTATGAAGATGGCAAAAAAGTTTCAAATTTACGTCGTCCATTTTGTTATGTTTTCAAAGTGACTTATCACAGCTACCATTTCCAGTGAGTGATACCACAAGGGGGTTGTTTTTGCTTGCGAGTCAGACTTTATACAGCGTCGATTTTGTCTGTAGTGTCTGTCAATCCTTGCGTTCAAGTGGTTAGCGGATCGATCCTAGTAGAGACCCTCAACAGTGGGGCTGTTTTCGAACTCGATGATGATCAAGTTAGCCAGGTAAATTTATGTGATACCTATACTCTCACGCTTGGGCGATCAATGCACTGAGCTGTGCTTGGCCAGGGAATGAGGTACTTTATATGTCTTCTCCCCAATCGATCCTTCCAAAAGTAATCCACAGGATTCTGTTACTCAAGCCCTGGGCAATCCTGTCCCAGCTCCACTGGACGTATTTTCTTCAATCCTACACCCCCCCCACTGGACCTAGTCCTGCGGTTCGTGCCCCTGCCTTTCTAAACAAAACAAGGCTTCTCTAAGAAAGTGACGATGGTGAATAGCCATACAGGATCCACTGCTACAGAATATCGGTCACATTGCTGGTGCGCTAGCCATCACAGCATTAGTTGCAGACTTCTTGGATCATCTCCTTACAGTTGACCGTCTGAGGGGGGTATTCAACGGCTATTGGCTCCAGACTTAAGACTGATACGAGTTATGACCAGGAGAAGAACACGCTCTGTCTGTGCTGTTCAGACATTTCAAAGTAAATTCTGCCCTTTTGGGAACCAACATGGCACAGTAGGATGTTTCCTTGATATTAAATTACCAGCGAGAGAAACAGTACAACGAAATTTAATGTTGTGATTTGGTCGGATCGAAGTTGCAACCCAGATCGGCGTTAGATGTGCGTTGGAATGTTTACTGGGGCTTGGCATTGTTTCCTTTGCTGCTAAATATGCTGCGCAAAATATTTAAAGAATTGAGTCCTTGGATGCGATTTTCCCAGGTCGAGAAACAAGTCATATTTAAAATTAATTTATTGAAACTTAACCTTTTCCATAATATGTGCTTACCAGATAATACCATTTCAGTTCACAATGAAACCGTAGATAAAAAATATTCTCGATATCTGATCTTGATCCCTTAATTTTTGTGCACGACATATTTTGGCACGTACTGACACTCAAAAAGTAAAAAGCAGAGCAAGCAACAATCTCTCATAGCCAACATTGATTATCATATACAGGAGATTCCTACCCTGCAGTTTTAGTTGGCTGGGGAACTTCTGATTAAATTCTCTTTCCAGATCGGCCCCAACTGGCGCTGCTCCATAAAGAAATGCCCGCACTGTCTGAAAATCATCGGCTGTAATCCGCTGAGTCTTCGCAAACTGCACAATGTTCGGAGGAACGATAGGAAGAACCGTTCCCTAGATATACAAATTACAGATGTGAATAAATTAGGTCATATGTTTTACATCATTGTATTTCTACTCCTATTTCAGCTAGTCTATAGCAAAATTACCACGGCCTCCCCCGCTTTCTTTGCATAATTCAACGACGATATTACACCAGAGATAGGATGGATCAGATAGCCCCCAAAATTGAATAGTTTTGAAAAAAAACTCTTGATATCACTAAGAATTTTCCAATAATTTTTACGTAACGTCGTTGCATAGTTACGAGTTATAGTTCTTAACACTTGATAAGCATGTGCAGAATTATTGAATCTCTTCTTTTTGTTGAACACCGAGTACAAATTAAAACAAAAACACTGATTGAAGTTAAAGAACAAGACCTAAAAACGAATCAGTTGCACAGTTTTCTTAGCTCCCTTTTCATATGATGTGGAGTGACCTTCTCGTGTAAACATTGCGACGGTCGATAGGCGTTGGACAGATGTCGCACCAGACGTCGGAACGCACGATGTTTCTTCTTTAAGAAGTTGATACAACGTTCATCTTCGGACATTGGTTAGATGCCGATTATCAAAAGTCTAATGAACGTAACGGATAGGATGAAAATAGGAGTAGGAACATCGTCTATTTTCCAACGTTGTACATGCGTCCAGAGAAATACTGTTGGGTAATCGAAATCTTTGCAGCCTCAATTATAGTGGTAACACGTATTACTATCCGCGCCCACCCCACCTAACAGAATATACACTTTCATTTTAAATCAGATTATTAATTAATTACCTTATACTTTTTGACAGTCTGCAAATAACCATCGAGCTCATACTTTGGAATAAGGACTATTGTATGTCCACACAGAGCTGTGATGAGGGTAATTAATAATCCATACAGATGATAAAGAGGCACAAAAGAAACCAAGACCTCTTTACCCTCACTCGGAACTATTCCTATGTCAGGTGCGCTGAAAAGTGAACTATTTCGCATAAATATATGTTCAATATATGATGCATATTGTTTTAAAGACTGACAGATATTTAAAATGCCAATCATTCTTGACATCTATCTTGATTTAACTGCGAATTGAACCTCTAAAATTCAAAATGAAGTAAGTAAATGTTAAACTCTGAAGTTCGAAGCAAGCAGCTCATTTTCATAGTGGTTTCCCTATTGCGGGTCAAGATCGCTAGAGGGTACAGTTGGTGGAGTAGGCGTGGAGGGGGGGGGTCCTTTGATACTGTATCGTTCAGGTTTTTAAGCATACATGAGTTGTAGCGCGTTGTGAGTCACACTCCAGCTTGTCAGCATCACTGCTTTCGGCCTCCCGGTCGTGCCAGAAGAGTACGGCATAAAAATGACGTCATTTTTCTGATCCAATGATATTCTTGGAAATTTTCTTCCATCATTATCTAGCAGCGAGGTATAAGCAATGCAGCCAGGTGCTTCACCAAACACAATCACAGCCTAAGCAATAAAACTACCCCGTTAGACATGTACATACTACTAATAATAATTATAACAATAATAATAACAATAATAATAATAATAATAATAAGAAGAAGAAGAATAAATGCTGCAATCTGACTGGTCGATTACAAAGTCAACAATTTTTTAGTGTTGACCAGAACACAAATGCCCATACCAAGTGCAGTTATTTTCGATGAAATTGATACTTAAACTATATAAAAAACTTATATTGCTTTATTTCGAGTCATATGCTAACATACCTCCACTCTGTTGAATTTCTGCACCACCTTCTTGATTTTGCTTGCCTCTGTCGCAGAGGTGATGATCATTTTGGCGCCGCAATCTTCCAGATGATAAGCTATCTCAGCTATTAAAACCAGTTAAGGAAACAGTCTTTGCTCGAACGCCCTATAATGAATGCTATTGAAAGTTGAATTGGATGTAGATGTAGATGATCTGTCGAACTGGTCATACGTTGGTGACCTTAAGTGGTCATTCAAGGTCACCACAGGGCTTTGAACATTTACTTTTCACACCGCTTAAGGAGGTTCTTCTGCGCGCCTAGTAAATGAGACTCTGCATATGCATGTAACATTACTTTGATGAAACTTGAGTGCTGTGTAATCGGTAGGGTTGATTCGATTTTTATGACCTTTAAAGGTTATACAATGTCATTATTGGTCTTATGATTTTACCAAACCCAATGAATAGTTTTTGATATAAGGAGGCAGAGTATTTAAATGAGACGCCACTAAACGTAGCTTTAGACTCTAAATTTTAACATTGTCGTTTATCGCTAATGCTATTATATTTACGAGCATCTTCTCGATTTGATATCACATTTCACAGATTTATCCAGTTGTTGTTCCTACGGACACATTTTTAGTTTTACTTCTGGACCTTGAATTATTTATTTTAACTCCGTATCATACGCGTCTTGTAAGCAAGAATCAGCCAACAGATGTGAATAATTATACGCCAAAGCATGCTGTGCGTGGAATGGTGACCTCTCCGACGAAGTTTTTTCACGGTCATCAATGCACTGTTGAATTTTCACTTTTTAACATGGATATGCAATAATGAACACTATTTTTGCAGTGACATGTAAGCGGTTTTGGTAAAACTTGGCATGGATGTATACGAATAGTCTCTGAGAATGATTAATTATTTGTGACATTGAAAGTCTACGGAAGGTCACTACTAGTCTTTGATCTTCCCAGATTTACCGTTAATGTTATTACAAATATCATTATCTGCTACCCAGTAAACTCAAATGTTGATACTACGTCGATCTAAGGTTGTAACGTCCACCCGACGAAACCACAACATTAACTCTTATTTTTGTTGCGATTTGCAACGACCATTGGTCAAAGTTTTACCAACGTCTTTGACACAACTTTGGATACAGGCTGGATAATTAATGCTGTTTAGTAGTTGTTTTTGGTCACAACCAAAACTCAAATTTCTCCGAGTTGAACAGATGTCAGAAAATTGGCATTGGATCGACGTATAACAATTGACGTTGTATAAACGCCGGGACCAAAACAACCTCCACTTACCGGAAATAATAGCCTCTACTTGCTATCACTCATTAAAAAGGGTAGCCATGACAGATCAAAATGATTGCGCAATAATGAGACTTTTAAGAGGGCTTAACTTTTTCTCAGCTTCTTTCGAGAAATGTTCATGGAAATCGACTTCAGACACATCCTGCTTGATTAATGTAGGAACTGGATAGAGCTATGACCACAGTAATTGTCACTGTCTAGACGGCAATTCTAGAACAATATTTTTCCGACATCTATACAATGCCGGGAGAAAGACGTTTCGGTTTCCATAAACCACCTAATCCCGACGTTGCATGATGTAACATTCGACGTCTCTCTAACGCTGATCCGACGTCGCAATGTTTACTGAGTACTTTCGACAGGTATGTGCCACAGTTCTACACCTCCAGGTTAGGTAGGGGATGTGAGTGCACTCACATACCAATAGTTATGTGTGCCCATGGCTTATGGCATAGGAGCTTTTTCATTATGGGGAGCCAACTCTAACACATATAAATCTTCTGTTCTACTTCAGGTTTGATTTAAACGATGCAGGACAATCCAAGTGCAGGTTAATGGAACGAAAAGACCAAGACAGATTAAGGTGGCACCGACTGGATCCCAACAGACAGAGCATGTGCGTGAAAAGAAAAATTATTGCAAAATTAATCTGTCACATTAAAAAGACCTGAACTTAATAAAAATAAACAATATGAAACTAGCTTTATCTTTATGCCACATACCTTCAGTATACAGAGGATTGATGAACGATACTGTTGCTCCTATGGAGGCTGCAGCTATGGTACAAAATATGTACTCAGGACAGTTTGCACTAAACATCAGAATGACGTCACCTTTACGCAATGAATGGGTGTTGTGAAGTGACTGGCCAATTTTGCGGCAACTCTCGTACGCTTCACGATAGGAGTATTGTCTTCCTGTGGCGGAGTCAATCTGAAACGCGATAAGAAATCACTTATTATACGGTTACTATAAATGTTTAGTAATTAAATCACTAGCAAAAACATGTGATATAAAGTAAAAGGAGCCACTTAAAATTCTACTTATTACGTTGACAAAGTGACAAGCTAAACAGCGTTATACAATTATTTCTCACTTACAGTTCTACTCATTACGTTGACAAAATGACATAGCACAAAATACTGCTCATTTCCGGTGTGAGATGATATGATAAGGCTTTTTTATGTTAGGTTCCCTAACGTACAATACCGAGTAAAAGCGGTATCTCGACTTTTATATATAACCAGATCGTGACGTTAATCTGGCGATGCAAACAAGACATTAGAGAGACGTTCCCTTACAAACGTAAAACAACGAACTGCAACGTTTCTAAAAAGGTGGAAATAGGTCCATAGGTGTCGCGACCTTTGGACAGATGACGCAATGTTTACCAGGTATAGAAGGCTTTGTTGCACAAACAATGGAAAAGTGATCATATATCGAATCTTTTTTATGTTTCTGCCTGAATTTGATAATACAAGCAAGTTTTTCCAGAGTTAAGAAATGAAAACGTGAATTGGAAGCCGATTTTCACTTAATAAAGGCATTAAAATTTGCAAAAAAAAAGAGCACTGTATCAAGCTTTAAGTGGACAGTGTACAGATTTTCAGTAACCATATCAAAGAGAAAAGACATTTGTCAGAACTTACCAAATATATCTTGCCGTCCTGTTGAAGCATGCAGTCATGCAGTAGTGCCAGTAAATCCTGTTTTGGAAATTCCCTTCCCATGGAGTATTCACTGTTAAGAACCATTTTCTGTTTCTGTGTAAATTGCAAACAAATTTGCCTTTATTTACATTAATGTTAGCGCACACAATAAACGCTCTCTCTGTCAGTTATATCGGATGGATATCAAAGTGTAGTTTTATACTCACATTTACTATATATCACGTATATCTGCCTTCATATACAATACAGTGTACTTACCTTGTCTATCTATGTCAAGAAGTAAGGACCTTACTATGCAGAAGTACTTATACTTATCAGTATGCAAATATACTTAGTCTGTGTTATCTGATATGTAAGATAATTTACACAAGCAATAGAGAAAATTTAATTTTGAGGTTTGCGATACACTTACCTCAAAATTTGGACCAACATGACAGGAAGAGTACGCCAGCTAGTTTTGACTTGAGTTCTGTTTCGTCTGATGACTATGTTTAGTTCATTCCCTTAACCAGTCGGGTTTTGATTTTTACCAAAAAAATGCTTCTATTTGAAATCCATTAGCATCGCCAGTCAGCAACACTTCATACTGGACACTATACCCAGTTGTAAAACATCACCAGCAGTAGCTGCGTATTCCCATCCTGTTCATTTTTGGTCTCGAATAAGCTGTCGCAAATATTATTCATAATGCCCTCATGTATTTTCTGTAGGCCAGCTCGGTCTAGTTCCCGTGAAAGTTGATTGAATAAATAAATTCTCTACTTAAATATCTGAATAGTGAATATCTTGATCCTCCGCCATCGAGTACGAATATTGTTGTATCAGAGTGATTCAAGTTAACGGTGAATAATTTCTACCTTTGTTTAAACATGACATATTTATAAATCAATTAGCGATTTAAATGTGGCAATGTCGTCCCAGGGTTTAAGTCTAATATTCTTCAAAACTTTGAAGGAGTAGTAATGTATCAAAATTACTTACAGTGCTTGTGAAAGTATTCTGAAAAGAAGTGACAATATTCAAACAAGTGATAATCATAAACTGACTTTCTTTGGTATCAGTTAAAAGAAAGGGTTGCATCTTCTATAAATTTAAGATATTTACATTTTGCTAGAAAACGTAGACCACGGGTTGTTATCGTGACTAAATGTATGACATAACCGCAAAAAGTTTTGGAATATCTGATTCTTATCCCTGTATTGTTAAAATGTCAACAATTTATAAAAATAAGTTTAAAAAAAAAGAATTAAAGTACTTAATCAATAAAAAAGTAAATTATCAAAACCCTTTTTCCTGATGGTTTTTCTGCCGTAAAAGGTCGCCATCAAAACGGGTTAATCTCTCTTCAAGTTTGTTTGGAAAAGAGGTTATTATCCTTGAAAATGCTTAGTAATAAAAGCAACAAAATCAGCTGGAACAGGGCAGTTTCTGATTGGTAGCTGTGCACTCAATTATGGCCCCCCTAGGGATTCAAACTGGAATGGTCCATTTCAGTATAATGTCGCAGAGTAGTCCTGGTATAGCACTGATATCGCTGAAAGATACTTAAAACACCAATAAACCAAACCAAACAAAGAGATTTGATGCAGAAAGAAAGGAATCTCTCGACAAGAAAAGAAAGATGATGATTTTGTGTGCAGTGCTGTAATTCTTATCATTCAAAGGAGTAATGTGTTTTTACGAGCAGACAGAAGCTAATGCAACAATTGAAGGAGAGGTATCTTTTATTTAGGCATTATCGAAACCGAATGTCCTTTAAAATAGGCATTATCGGGACCGCGAAATTATCAGGACCAAAAGCCGGTCTCGATAATTTTGACTTCGGTGCTACATGTAATATATTTGTTGAAAACATCAAATTTTGCTGTTGTTGTACAAAATTAATATCGGAATATCATTTGCACTCCAATATTTTGCGAGCGTTTTGTTATTTTGATAGATTTTTAGTTTTATTATTTTTCTCTTGTATATATTATATAGTGTATAAAATAGGCATTATCGAGACCGCCTTGAAATTGCGACTTTACAAGTAATATTATATATCCTAAGATTATTTATTTTTTATTTTATGCGTGATTTTATATTCTAAATAATGACTTTCAATCAAAATTACCCAAAAATCCAAATGTATTCATAAGAAAATTTAAAAATATGCAAATGTGTGTGGTCCCGCTAATGCCATATATATATAA
The DNA here is from genome assembly GCA_949752745.1 of Protula sp. h YS-2021. Lineage (NCBI taxonomy): Eukaryota > Metazoa > Annelida > Polychaeta > Sabellida > Serpulidae > Protula > Protula sp. h YS-2021. The sequence goes on along the minus strand of OX457029.1, from coordinate 49,856,919 downwards.
TATATATCCTTGGTCCCGATAATGCTTAAATATTCTTATATATATATATGTATATGGGTGTGTGTTTGTGTGTGTGTGTGTGTGTGTATGTGTGTGTGTGTGTGTGTGTGTGTGTGTGTGTATGTGTGTGTGAAAATTGAAAGACTACGGACAAACACACCAACTTAGTCTACTCTATGTAACTCAATGCACAGAGAAGTTGTGTTGTTCGGGTGGCGGAGGTGCAGCTCCATTTCAGCTGGGTAAAGCAATATGACTAAAAGACCTTTTTAGTTGATTCTAATTTGTTAACTTTTAATTTCATTCAAAGTTTGACAATGATATAAAAATGAGGTAGTCGTCGGTCGTCCCTGTTATTTGAAAATTTAATTTTTTTGTGATCTTGAGACGACAATGTCAGAAGGAGATATGTGTAGGAAAAAAAACTACATTTATACTTTAAAATGAATCGTCGAATATTCCAAATCGCTTTAATACTGGTGTAGCAAATCCAACCAATGTGTGCAATGTGAGCGTCAATACTAAGTTCAGAGTCTAAAACACTCATAGATTACGAACCAGATCAGCACGGGGAATCTCATCGTTGCCAAGGATGAGGGATTTCATGAAAATCATATCTTGATTTCGTTTGTTAGTGAAGGACATTACCTCAGTTTTATCTTTGTTGAGTTTTAAGTGATTGGTATACATCCATGCTGCAACTTTGGCTATGGATGACTAAGACTGAAACTGTGAGTCTGTAGACTTTGGATCGGCAGATTTTCAACTAACTGTCGTCAGTGTAGGAATGAAGAGCGCTCTGAGTACGGTGCCTAATGGTCTTTGTATACTCGCTGTAGACTTTAGGTCCCAATATGCTGCCTTGTGGCACGGCACAGTCTAGTTCAACCGGATTGGACTTGCAGCCTGCAATAATCACTCATTGCATCCTACCTTGTAGGTAAGTACGAAAGCATTCTAACACTGTATAGTCTAATTAGTAAGTAATTTCGAGTCTACGTAAAAGTGCATCATAATCGACCATGTCGACAATATTCCTGTTATCCAGTTCAAGAAAGACATCGTTCGCAATCTTTTCGAGGGCCCTTTCTGTGCTATGATGTTTCCTGTAGGCAAGTTGAAGGGGCTCTGTAAGTGCATTGGAGTCGACCTGTGTAGAAAACGTTGCAGAGGGCCATTTCGACCAGCTTATCGAGAAATGGTAAATTTGAGACAGGTCCGTAGTTTTTACAAATTCGCTCTAAAAACGGATTTTGAGAAAGAGGGGTAGCTACTGCCTCTTTTAATTTTTTAGGCATAACTCCTAAATTCAGTAAATTGTTGATGATATGCCTATTCAATAGTGCAACAACACTAATGCATTGCATAAGGAGGATAACTGGGAATAGATCGAGACTAGGGTTTTGTAATCTAAATTTATGCAATTTGGGTTCAGAACCAAGTGCGCATGCAATATCCAGGTCGAGATCATGCAATTTATCTCTTGTATTGTCTATGTTAGATTTGAAATATGATGCGAAATCGTTGCAAAGTTCAGTTGAATTTAAATGTTCTTCTAAAGATTTCGATTTCTGACGATGGACTAATTGATTGGCCATTTTAAATAGAGCACCAGGGTTTCCTCTGCAGTTGAATATTTTGCTGTTGCAATAATATTTTTGGCATCGTCTTTTGCTTTGTTTTGTTTGCTACTTTGTCTATGTGTACCTCAAAGCCAGTCTTTCTATAATTCCTTTCAAGGCAGAAGTAAGTACGACGTGCTTCCGGTAAGTTGCTCTAGTGCCAAGAGGAGTCGACTTGGTGCTGATGGCTTTTTCAAAAATGGAGGCATGATTATCTAACGTAGATTAAAGCGCATGGTTGTAGTTTTCAACTAAGGTATATAGATCAGTATTTTGTTCAAAAATACTTTATTTGTGGCAGATCTTTTATAATCGCGTGATGTTGAATATCCTTTATTTTTCGAAAGCTTATCGATTTTTTTCGCAATTTTTGATCTTAGAAATGAGAAACTTACAATAATATCGTTCGCGATTTCATCTTTTATATCTAGGTAAAGTATTTTCGTGGAATCGTCATCTCTGCTAAGCGCAAACTCTAGCGAGTGACCCTGTTCACTTGTTGGGGCATCTACATGTTGGGTCATGCCAAAGGAGTCTGCCAAAGAAAGTTACGTGTAGCTCGATTTTTTGCGACATCAACATGAATGTTGAAATCACGAACAAAGATTAAAGGGGGACCATTAAAACAGGGTAGGTCAATGAAAGAGCGAAATTTGGATAGAAACAGTTCTATAGAACATGATGGTGGTCGGTTTACCACGGCAATTCGAAATGCCCTTTTTGGTGATTTTACTCTGGCTAAAAGAACTTTAAATGATGAATAATTCTTTGTTGGCAGTAGTGTTGCCGTAAAATCTTTTCTTAATACGATAGCATCTCCCCCACCAAGACCTTATTTCCGATTCACGAGTTCAATCCCATATCCAGATGGAGTGACCTCACTAAGAAACCAGTTATCCGATTCTCTATCACCTTGCCACGTCTCACTTATGTCAAAATATTCGGTGTTTCGACACTGATGAAATCCCTTATAGACTCATGAGAACTTGGATCTAGCATTTGCAAAAGAAACCTTGGTATACTTATTGGTATCCTTATTCTTTCCATATGCGAAGTTAACATCAATCAGATTACACATATTCACTTTCCAATGCTTGCTCACATTTCTGTCAGCTAATCTTTGTTTGCTTTCCAAAACTGAAATTGGGCGAATTTCGGTCAGGCTACATCTGTTCGCCTTTCTCGTCCGTGTCTTTCATTCCAAGCGATGGGTAATGTCTGTTTGAATGCCTTGACACGTAATGGTACTCGAATCAATATTCAAGTAATGCATTGAAATTGAACTAAAGAGGCACTTAAACACTAATATAAATGAATCTACAAACATGACGTCTATTGTTTAAGGTTTATGCTAATTAAGTACCTTAGTTCTGAAGTTCCAAGTATGTCTCTCAAAGTCAATTTTTAAAACAAGTTTTCCTTAACTACACATTTATTTTCTAAAAGCCTAAAAACTTGTTCAAATTCATCTGAAACTATTGTCATGGGTAATTAATATCCTGAGAAAAAAGCTTATCATCATGGATTTTCGTAAAACCCGTTTCGCCCATACGGTTCACATATAACATAAATATACAGTAGAGAATCACAATGCCCATCACTGTAACATTTATTTTACATCCAAACAGCGCAGAACCAAAAAAAGTGTAGGGAAATAATTAAGAAGCGCAATAAATTATACGCTTCATTAAAATTTACTCATATTCTTTACTAAACGTTGACTTGAAAACTGTCAAAGATTTTTTATGCTTCTTGATAGAGCAACAAAAAGACGAGTAACGTTTTAATATCTTGGTAATTCTTGGTAATTGTTGCTGCATGATCTTAATGATCTTTGAGGTTTTTACGGTTTATCATATCTTGTAAATATTGTCCACCGAAACCACTAAGCAATTTATAAATCATTGAAATATCCTTTATATTTTTACCTTTAAAGTGATTATATTGGGTTATGGTTTTAAAAACTATTTACACTAATTATGCTTAAATCTGCGCCATTTTACAGACTGCCATAGCATGCCAGCATCTCGCTTCTGTTGTGGTCTAAGATTATCAACATTTACAGATCCATCTAGACTTCGTTATCTATCAGCTTCATTCATTGCTTCCTGCTGACAAGTTTCAGAGTTTTTATCATTCATTTGACGTTTTACAATGACATTAAACAGTATTTAGCTTTAAAATATATTTTTACTCATTTTTATAACAGCTAACAAAAAAGTTTTTTTAGACTATTGGATTCTTTTTTTTATAAGAATGGTAAAAATAGTAGCTGAGACTGTTGTTTATATGTTTTCTCACCTACTTTTTTGTGCGGTATGTTTAGAATTTCATGTGACTATTTTTTATTATGCAGGGCACAAAAGTTATTTAAAAATCCTAGAGCCATTTTCCAAAATGTTTTCTCTCTCTCTCTCTCTCTCTCTCTCTCTCTCTCTCTCTCTCTCTCTCTCTCAGACATCTCTCTATATATATATATGAAAATAACCCATACAGGTTGAGACCCACCAGTGGTTTTTTACCTCAAGCATGGTGCAAGATGTCTGCTTTGATAAGAAGAAGATATCATCTAATTTCTCCAAATGCATCAAATTTTTCAAACAGCTATGTAGCAATCAGGCACAGCGCATGCTTTGTGACGAGACTGTTGGAGTTAAAGTGGAACAGGTGCAACATTTGTTCAAGTCCATCTGAGTGAGTGTTGCGCTGGTTGCGAGGGCAGCGTATCACAAACTAGCCGTTTCAGTCGTTTATGTAACGAACCGAGTATCGCGAAGATTGTACAACATTTGGTATTTTGTCACTAGATCGCGCCAAAATACGACAGGATATCTGTAAAATTAAATTTCAGGTCTAATGAGCGTCCATGATCAGTTCGCGGTCATACTGTAGAACTCGGACAACGGCAGCTATGTAGCAATCAGGCACAGCGCATGCTTTGTGACGAGACTGTCGGAGTTAAAGTGGAACAGGTGCAACACTTGTTCAAGTGACTCGAGTGCAGACACATTTCAAATGGATAAGGTAATACGGCTAAAACGGTTTATTAGTTGATTGGGATTTGTCGCAAAATTGAAAATGTCAACTTTAAATTTTACTCATAGTCCGGCAATCTTATAAAATGAATAAATAATGTCATTTTTAGCACCAATGGCAGTAAAGAAATATACCCTGCTGGCAATTGATATCACATGTGTTAGCACGCGCGTCTAAAAACAAACGCGTAGAAAGTGGCTAATTTTTGTGCTATATGCGGTCCACGAGGAGTGCTAATTTAATTTTAAAAGGGTTAAATTTTATTCATTACCTCTTATTTTTTTCTATTTTTAATAATATGCTGAAAAACTAAATTATGTTCTCAAAATTTATACTGGGTACATACCAGATGGCAAAGCTAATTGATTTTAATCCGTTATTCATGATTAATTTGGAGGTAGTCTTGGTGTATTAAACGGTATTTATTTAGATATTTTTAAAGCTTAGAGGAGAGTTTCAGCTCGGCCATTATTTCTTCTTTCAAAATTTTCCTTAGTATTTTTCCACTTGGTGATTTGGGGACAGCATTCACAAATCTCACTCCACCTCTCAGTTTTTTTGTGTGGCGCTACTTGTCCTAAAATAAGTGCAAAAAGTTTATCGAAACACTTTTTCATGAATATAACATTTTACGCCACAATACTAACTTTATTCATGTCTACTTTAGGTTCTACTGGATAACGAAATATATTTTCTATCAGAATGTATGACTTTAGACACTCAGTTTCATTGCTTTGACCTAGTTTTGGAACCAAAACCAAAATAATAATAATTATAATAGTAATAGCGATTATGATGATGATCATCATCAGCATTATGACAATGGTGGTGATGATGGTGATGATGATGATGATGATGATGATGATGATGATGATGATGATGATGGCAGCAATGTTTTACCTTCTGATGATTAGGTTTAAGCACGACATAAACCCTGGGTATCTCCCAGGCTTCTAGGTCAGGCACCCCAAATACGAATCAGCCAAATCACGTGAATAATTATGTACCAAAACTTGCTACGCGTGGATTGATGATCTTCCAGAGGGAGGTTATTCGAGGTTATTAATGCACTGTTGAATTTTCACTTTTTAAGACCGGTATGCAATTAAGAACACTGTTTTTGCAATAAGATGTAAATGGTTTTGGAAAAACCTGGTATGGATATGTATATGAATGATCTCTGAGAATGATTAAATGTTTGTGATGCAGAGAGTCTTCTGAAGGTGACCACTAGTCTTTGAACTTCCAACCTATCGTTTTCAGGTAATGCTATTGTAATTTTCGGTATCTACTATTGAGTAAACATCCAATATTGAAACTATGTCGATTTTTAGTTTTGACGTTGACCCGAAGAAATCACAACTTTTGTTGTAATTTGGTTGCGATTGACCGCAACCATTGATCAACATCTTACCAATGCCTTTGATGTCTTTGGCACAACTTTGAATACACGTTGAATTAGCAACGCTGTTTAGAATTTGTTTTGGTCACAATTAAAACTCAACTTTCTCCGAATCTATTCAACGTCTTTCGTACAACGTTGAATAGATGTCTGAAAATAGACTTTGGATAGACGTAGAAAAATTGATGCTGTATTAGATGTTGGGCTGAAAACAACCTCCACATACCATCACTAACTGGAAATGGTTGCAATGGCAGACCAAAACGATATCATGGAACTGGGAAATGAGTACTTTGGGCACAAATACGTCACCGTTCTACGTATTTTTTTTTACCTTCCTACCTTCTCCATGGTCATTAACCTACGTATCATAGTTTTTTCAACTCTCATAGTAAATAAATATGAAACGTTATAGCTACCTTTGCACCGGAGGACTACCAGCACTGTCGCTCTTCACAGCGTTTCACGGAAGGCAAGAAATTTTAATATGTAACAAGTTTTCCAGGTACGTTATATAGGTGAACTTCCGTCGGGGGGGGGGGGGGGTTGGAGGAAAGCAGTGCGGGGGACACTTAACGCGGATTGTTAGTTTTGAAGTCGTACCACTTTTTAATCAAACGCGGAGTGGCAAGCGCGGTGTACTAAATGAAAATTACCCTAACCCCTGCCTTTCAACGAAATTAACACACCGCACCGGTCGCATATGGCCTCAGAATTACCCTGTTTCTCCGCGTTTCTTTGGACACACATGGCAACATATTTTGTAGTAAATGCCCTCCCCATGAAAAAATGTAATGGTTGACCTGCGCACCGGAGCTCTTTGTTTACCAAAAGTCAAGAATCCCTTTCAAATGTGCTTGACTGATTTTCAATGTTTTGACAGCGCACAACATTTCTTATTTTGTTAATCTTAAGAATTAGCAGATATATCAATAATTACTTAGAAATGTAAAAAATATTTATTGATATCGTAAATGCTCAAATGATCTCTCAAATTAATTTTCAGGATCAGAAGTTCTTTTCTGGATTGGAAAAATAAAATATTTGAGTGCAAAATTTTAAATTTGAGCTCAATAATTCATTTTTTGTTAATATCAAGAATGTGTTTTGGATAAGATCTTTTCAAAATTTTTTTGAGTTTGATGATTGTTGACATCAAAATATCAGTTAATATTTTAGATCTAAAATTCACAAGCAAATATCTGTGAATGAGCTAGCGACTGATTTATGTATACGGAATCTTTAATTATATTTTGAAATCAACATTTAGCATAAAATGTCAAAATGGCATTCCTTACCATTGGGACGTTTCGTGCTCTATTACTTAAGAATTATGCGTACTCACTACCATTAGCCTTGGTCTGCACCCCAAGTACCAAGGAAACACACAAGTCTTGGTTTGTTAACCAAGCCTTTGTGCGTCTTGGTCAGGGCTGCGTCATTACCGCTTTCACACAGGCCTGGAGTCACCGAGTACCAGACATCAGGTTACCCCGGCTCCTGTTTCTAGTCCCATATAAAAGTGGAGGCAAATTCGGAGCTTTCGCGAAGTGAGACAGACGTTATATGCTCGCAAAACGCTGTTTTGCGAGGAAATGCGTAATTCACGTTTTCCACTAATATCATAGTTTTCCACCTGCCTCTTAACCCATGTGTGGTTGGTACTAGGAAGTAAAACTTGAATGATGCTGGAACTAGGGTACTAACGATTCTGATTGATTGTTATCTAGGCCATTGACTATTTGAGCCACTATGTGAAAATTTTGTTTCTAGAGTGCAAGATTCACGGAGTTACACGAAAAACCTATACAAAAGTGGAGAACACGAATTACGCTTTTACTCGTAGAACGTTTGTGAAAATAAAACGTCAGAATAGCTGGTTTTATCGTGATTGCACTGTCACCCAGTCTGTGCCTGGTTAAAGTTAAAGTTTATACTAGACGAAATGATTGGGCATTGACTGAACTAAACCAGATTATATCTTCGAACATACAAATCTTCGAACCGTATTTTATACGCCATATTTTCTGTGCTATATAACAATGTAACATTAATATTGCATGTTTGTAAAAAATTTAATTTTAAATTTAAAGTTTTCTTCTCCCAAGAAAATGTTAAATGAGAAATCTGCCTATTTGGCGCTTAAAATAATGTTCTATTCCCTGTAACAATAATTTTTCCCCCTTAGGTCATTTAATGTGAATGGCATATGAATAGCATAAAGAACCCAATAGACAGTTTTTATATTTAACGAGTATACAATAAAACTAATACCACGCAATTTGATTTTATGCCAAAAACTGTATAACTACCCTACGCGACGAGTAGACATTCGTTTACTAGTCAGCGCATGTGCTTAGGCTGTTTGAGGAAGCTGGTTATGTTGGATTTATTTGGTCACTTATTTAATCAACAGTTTACCATTTCCGCCCACGTGCTCTTCATTGTCATTCGAAATTACATTGAGTTTGCCGGATGTGCATGTCTACAACTTCAATGCTGTTGAGGTTCAATTTTTTTTATTCTACAATTTTAATATTTTGCATAAATTAAGTTTCTCAGTTATTAGAAGCGTAACTTGTTGCGCAATTCTCTACTTATAATGGTTCACAAATTAATCTTAAATGATCAATTATTTACTTACATAGCAGACAGCAGATCGGAAGCTGTTCAAAGTGACACTCAACGTCACATTTGTCAAACACCGAATAACAAAATAGGATAAGTGCTTTCACGAAATAATCCCTTTCCGTACTAATCGTCTGTTACAGGGGCTACTCAAAAGTGACACAAACGTATTCCCTACTTATAAAGGTACAGTGATCAATTCTGTCTAGTCTTCCAGGTACTTCTGATCATTTTCGTGATGGTAGGACTGTTGTTACAAAGAAATGAGGGATTGATAAACACCAGTTCGCACAGAAGACACGCAATCGGCTTGCACTCGTCTTTAGACCTTAGGTTTGGTTCTATAATATGGGAAGTAAGTAATTGAACGGGGAAATTCTTGCTTTATAGTGCATTCCTCCAAATTAACATAAAACATGAACAAAGACAACAAATTTGAAGGATAAAGTTTGAAACTTGAAAATTTAAAATTATATTAATAACGTTTATAATTGTCAAAACACGTAGCTCATTCCCGGTGTGCCATGACATGATAAGACTGGTTTATGTTTCTTTCCCTCACATCTAGGCAACGTCAGGTGAAAAGCCGTTCTCTCTACTTTCATATAAACAAATCGTGAAAAGACGTTTCGATTGAAACAACCAACCGCAACATTTTAGAAAAAGATGGAAATATGTGCAATGACGTCACGACCTCATATACCCGTTGGATAGATGCCTTAATGGAAAAGTGATCATATATCGACGATTTTCGGAAAACGTTTTTGCTATAAATTGGTCATAAAGGGAAGCTTTCCAAGGTTCAAAAACGGAAACGTGAATTGAAAGCCGGTATTTACGCAATAAAGACACAAAAATATGAAAACTACGCTATATTAAGCTTTAAGTGGACAATTGACAGTAGCCCTGTTAAGGAGAAAAGACATTTCTTAAAACGTACCAAAAAGATTTTGTAGCCCCGTTGAAGCATGCAGTCATACAGCAGTGTGGGTAAATCCTGATTTGGAAATTCCTTTGCCAAGGAGGACTCACTTTTAAGAACCATTTTCATTTTTGTGTAATTCTAAAGAAATATGTCTTTATTTACATTAAAGTTAGCGTACAAAATAAGCTCTCTCGTCAATTATGTGGGATGGATAAACAAGTGTAGTTTTACGCTCACAGTGTACAATACAGTATACGTTGTCATTCCATTCCGGAAGTAAAGACCTAACTATGCAAAAGTGCTTATGCTTGCCAGAATGCCAGAATGTAGTATGTAAATGTACTTAGTATATATCACATGATATATGAGAGAGTTGACACGAGTGATAAACAAAAAAATCAAGAGTTTTGTAGGTATATTTCGTTACCGTAGCCATACACATTTAAAGTGGTCTTCGGCCGCAGTAATATTTCAACGTTAAATCAACATTGAATAGACGTCGTGCAGATTTTGCATCAACTTCACCGTTTGGTTGTTTATAGAAGTCGAATCATCACCTACCTAAAAAAGTTAGACGTAAACGTTGCCGGAAGATTGCAAATACAAAACAACATCTATCTCCCAAAACTGGATAGGTGTCGGGGAAGCAGTGTTGTATAGACGCTCCATCTGGAGAGCAGCAACCAAAGTGTGGTCACCCCTTCATTGCGTCATCCGATAACACAGGATCTGTATGAGGTCAATTTTTAATGAATATTTTTCAAAAGTAGGTCGGGAAGAACTTAAGCGCTCCTGAAATTGTTATATTTTACGTCCCCGTTTTGGTCTGTATTCGAAGTGACTTGTCATGTCTACCATTTCCTGTGAGAGATAACATGAGCAGGTTGTTGCTGTTCTATCAACGTTGCACTGAAGTCATTGTTTAGACGTCGGATATAATTGGGTTTTAGTTGAGACTCAAAGCGACGTCTGAGCAATGTTGCTTATCCAATGCTTATTCAATGCTATATTAAAAACGTTAGTAAGACGCTGATCTGCTTGGCGACAAATCACAACCAAACTGCAACCACAATTAATGTTGTGGCTTGGGCTCAGATCAGATTCGTAACCTCAATCGACGTTGCAATGTTTACTGGTGAGGGACTCGGCTTACGTTTGGTGTTTACATTTCAAAGATATTACAGACATTTGACCTACTGACAACTAAAGTAAACAGATTATATCAGATTTCTTCACAACGATTCAATGCTTGTTAAATACCAACATTCTTTCTGGTAGATTTGGTGATAGATATTTTTTTTACTTTTAGTCGAGGCATCCATTGTGGTGTAACCTTCATTGTGCCAACGGAGCTACGTTCTCATAGATTCTGTCATAATATGATATAGTTATGTTGTGTTTTTCTTTAAAACCAAGAGTGATTGGGGAAATCGACAAAATGACTTCTGAAGATTAGGGGAACGAAAAACATTTTTACTTTTGAGGAAACGTTGCAGCAGGTGATCAGTATTGAAAGAGATTATTCCGCGTAAGCATTTTACCTTTGTATGATTTGCGCTTAACCACCGTGTTTCAAAATGCCATGGCACACTAGTCCAATTCAAGCACCTAACTATTGCATATAGGAACACATCAAACCTCGAATGATGCTTGTTTTGGTTTCAGATTGACGAAAAATCTGCGCTTAATAAAATAACAAAGGTCTTTTCTTTCAACGGCATTATAGTTAATGTGACAAACATTTTCTGTGAGTTTAGATTCCAACTCACAGACAGATACAATATTTGAAAACAGTGTAAACTGATCCCGAATAGAACGGGATTTTTCTCGTAATTTTTATAATGACTTACATACAACGTAGAATTTTTCAGAACATATTTCTCGCCACGGACAAATCACAGCGAAAGGTAATGTTACCATTTGGCTGCTTCGTTTCACTTAATATAAATTTTAAACAAACAAACTTTATTACTAGTTCTACTGTTTGTTTTAAGATCAAACAGTACTTTTCTTCATATATTAAATGAATGTGGGTTTATGCATCAACATTATGGCAAAACGTCCACCCAGGATCAAGCGCCGACCCTATTTTTTTCTTGCACTGCAAATAATTATGGTAATAAATCTGCATCAATTAACAGTGCATTTCAACGACCAGAAAAGAGAAGTGTTTTCTTCAACAGTAACAATCCCGAAAGACAGTTGAATAATCAGTTAAGAAACATAGCCCATAAAATAAGATTTTTTCTTCACCAAGGTGTTCTGCAAGATGCCCCAAAGGGCAAAAGGCTCGCTATATGACTGGATCGAAACGCCCACCTTGATTTACCGCCACATTGTAATAAGAGTACTGTGATCTCATTTACCATGTCAGTTTTATTGCTTATTTGCTAATAATGTATTTTAGACACAGTTGTTAGGACTTTGTATGCATGTTTATTTTGTGTAACTATCCAACGTATATGCCTATGTACTGATACAATAAAATCGTATCTTATCTTATCTATCTATTCTTATTTTATCTTAAGAGCTGGCATGAAAGTCGTTTGTAGGATAT